>RDPX01000222.1:907341-929087 GCA_003991215.1 Morbakka virulenta
CTGTTGATAGTATTCGTTGGAGTGTGTCTTCGGAGTCTGCAATAAGGACAGTGTCGTCTGCATATCTCAAATTGTTGATGTTGTGTACACCAACACTGATACCCTTTTGATTTTCAATATTGCGTAAAATCATTTCGCTGTAAATATTGAATAGGTCTGGCGAAAAAACGCATCCCTGTCTCACTCCTCTGCGTATTGGTCTGTAGTCGCTATAGTCATTGTCAACTTTGATGGCTGCTTCCTGTTCCCAAAAAAGGTTTCTGAGGACTTTAAGGTCTTTTCCGTCAATGTTAAGTCCAGTTAAAGTGTTGAACAAATCAGTGTGTCGCACCTTGTCGAATGCTTTGGAGCAGTCTATGAAGCAAGGGTATAGATCTTTTTGTACCTCTATGGACCTTTCTATGACAGTTTTCAAGGGAAAGATTGCATTTCTTGTACCCTTGTCGGCCATGAAACCAAACTGTACTTCAGATATTTCTGGCAGTATTTTGTGCCTCATTCTATTCATGAGAACACGCAAGAGAACTTTGGTGAGATGGCTCATTAGGCTGATTGTACGGTGCTGATCGCAGTCCATTGTGCCTGGAGTCTTGGGAAGCCCGATGTAAATTGATTTCTTCATGTCTTCTGGGATAGTGCCTGTATCATATATACTGTTTAGTAGCTTTGTGGCAGCTTTCACACCCAATTCATCTAAGGCAGCAATAAGTTCAAATGGAATGCTATAAGGACCTGCTGCCTTTCCATTTTTCATTTTCTTGAAAGCTCTGCATACCTCCTCTTCTAGTATCACAAGACCATCCGTGTTTTGGATTTCAAGTGGTGGACCTCTTTCATCATGATAAAGTTCCTCTATGTATTCGGACCATCTCATTATTATTAGCATTATTATTATTATTGTTGTTGTTGTTATAGAGTGGCTACGCACTATCTAGTGATAGACGGATGAAAAAAATCCACATTCAGCGCCAGCAGCATTCCAGGAAAGGTGAATATAGGCACATGTACTGTAACTAAAGGACTGATATATAATAAAAATAATGATAGTAATAATAATATTATTTTTATTATTGCTGTTATTATTATTATTGTTATATTGTTACTATTACTTGGAAGCTAATGCTAAACGCAAATGGAATAAATAAAAGTCCCTCGATGACACAGTTAAATTTAAATATTCTGCAGTGGCCTTTGCTTGCCTTCCCATCAGTTCCATTGGAATCTCTAGTCATTCTAGTAACGCTTTAATAAATATGTCAGTCTCTTTATCTGCAAATGTAACAAACCAGCGCTATCTCATCTCAAAACTATCCGCCCACGGGATTCGCTGCAGCGGCTTCATTCTCTGTTGTCGCTACAAGCTATGGAGCAAATCTAATCTTTCATATTACTCTCCCCAAAACAATCGTTTCTGAGTAAACAATTATTATTTTCTTCACGCTTTATTTCTATAGTAGGATCATGAAAACTATTAAGAAGAACATTTGCTTTGTTGTGATTATGATAGCCAATATAAACTACCATTTCCTGAAAAGTTTAAGACATTTCTGGGAGTGTCATATTATTTTGGAACTTTGATTAAAAGAAAGCCCAGAAGTAGGTGAGTCTGGCGTCATGATGCAATGAATACATGTTACCATCTGACGGTCAACAAGCCAAAATCTTAAAGTAGCAAGGAATATATTTACTAAAACCTTTTCGTAGTCTTTTAATCAAGAGATCGTTTTCTCTGTCCGACATGCTTTAATACTAAAACACTGCTAAAACGAACGTATTCAGGGATCACAAATTTCAAAAAGTGTGACACAAAATCGTTTGTGTACATATATAGTTACCCAATCAGGATTTACATGGCAATAGGGTACAGCAATACAGTTTTAACAAGAACTACTATTTTACTTGATGTTAACAAAATAGCATCAACCGACGAAGATTTTCAGGGTCATCATCCTAGTCAAATACCCAGATTTGTCCAGTTAGGGGTCCATGTGATCTCATGTGTATTGCATGCCCAAATTTCCCCTCTGTTACAATACGAGGTCAACACTATTGGTCGGCAGCGACTGTCCTTATCTGTTGAAGAGTCCAGCTTGTAAGCATCTGTGAAACAGTACTAGTTTCTTTACCAGTTCTTTTGGATCTTTATCAGTCGTTTGAAAAAGTGAGTTCACTCGCTTAAATTTTGTGGGGGTTTTTAAACTAGATCTCCCTATGATAATAGATTAGAAATCCCACCCACGATTTTACCTTGATGCAATTTCTTGTCACAACTGCGGTTAAGTAGAACACAAAGAGTTAATCAAAACAACTACAGCTATACGTCCCAATAGCTTCTCGACACTTACAATGAAGAACACACGTTTTCTGGAATAAAGTTACTAGTAGAATTGACGGCAAACCTATGACTTGGACAAGCAACTGAACAACTACCAACACGCTACACTTTGAGAATTCATATACAAGTTTTTATTGACAAGGAAAACATGACAACGGAGAACATCGAGTCAAAAGTTTATGTGCGAAACGAAAAAGAATAGAACAGAAATTCCTCAATAGTGGCTGCAATTAGATATTTGACGAGGATTTTAGAACCACATAAAATATCAAGTACCACAGTGCTCTAGTGAAGGTAAAAGAGGTGTATTTCTTATGCGACCGAAAGAGCCTCATCCATTTGCTTTTACTTTCACATAAAGAAAATCAGGTGATATGAAAATCAGGTACGTGCAGCATGTGGCCATAAGTTTTCCCTTATCTCACAGAAGTTTTTTGCCCTCCTTTCGTCTTCCTCGTGATCTGAATTTTGTTCGTATGCTTTTGTGATCCTTGTTTTATATGTCAGATTAAGGGTTACAGTATTTTAACAAGAAACTAATTACAGTTTTTTCATTTCACTGAAATTTGGTAATAAAAGCTTCTGCGGTAGGTAAGGGTATGAGTAAGGCTAACTAAATTTAAAAAGAGTGCAATGCTTTATAAATCATGCAGTCATGCTAAGGTTGATACGTTATCACTACAGGCTCCATCTTGAATTTTAAGGAGTTCGTATGTGTTGACTTCAGTAAACAGGTTTTGAAGCTGGAGACTGCAAATTTTGAAAATTGGTCTAATATTGATGAAAAATATCAGAATAAAAAGCAAAACTAATGACAGAAGCGTTGTAAGTAAAACATCCTGGTAATTATAGATACTATGACGATTAATGTTTCAACAGTAAACAGCATGAAAGAAGTAAACAATAACTAAGAAACCATGAATAATTGGGTATAAGCTGAGTTCCATTTACAGGTAACACAGGGGGCGAATTTAAGCAAAAACATCGTTGGAAGCAAAATCCAGCAAGATTAAGACGAAGGCCTAGAAACAGAATGTCGAATTGGTAATAAACTCTTTTTAGTGTAACTTGTGTAGCTGTAAAACTTCGCTTTATGTTTAAATACTGCTTCCTTTGAAAGAAGCAGATCATGACAGCAAACTTGTTGATCTGTTTTCAAAGGACATTTTAACTGACCACTTTGCTTTTCAAACAAAGCTTTTGATTCTTCTACCTCATGTTCGTGCAACATACCAGAGGCGAGATGTACTCACCAATACACAAAGTTTTCAGACGATCTTAAATAATCTTTCTCCATTGCTAACAAAACTTCAGACTTTTCATAACACCCTCTGTGACAGAGCAAAGGACATGGGACCTTTAAGTCACTTCAAGTTGAATAAAGTTATGTGGGAAACAAGATGACTGACCAACGCATGGAACTTCTAATGTTAATCTCACGTTAGGAATTAATAAAACTATAAATATAGGGTACATTGTATAATTATGGCGTAATCTTCAATTTAGAAGAGTAAAAGATAGAAAGAAATTGATATTTTGCGAAATATCTTGGGTGATTAGATAGCAGTTACCAATAGATTATAAATTTCATCACAAAGATAAAGGTTTGGTGTACAGTTTGCCATTAACAGAAATAGAGCAAACACGGTAACATTGGTTTTCCTTTTCGCTCTTCATCAGGACCCACTGTATTAGACAGGGTTTAAATGCTTTTGTCCATATTTTGCTTTTTGATGAATTGTTTTGGAATCTCAAGTCAGAGAAACCAAAGACTTGATCGGATTTTTTCAAATGCCTTTTCAACCCACCAGGTACTCAGCCTTCACACTGAGCCATGTTCCCTATCGTTGCAGATACTCCTTAACTCCCGATCTACTTCAGTTGTACAATTGCATTCCCATTTTCTCCAGGTTAGCTTTAAAATAGATAAAAAGTTTACATTCCTTAATTCAAAGTAAGTAGAACGAGACTAGCATAATCGGTGCAAATCGCAGCTCTGGATTTTTTTAGTAGCGAATAGCTCTCTTCCACTGGCTTGAATCCCATTTAGATGGGGTCGCTGGTGCGGATTCGCATTCGCCATTCCCTCCTGTCTTGCGTGTCCTCTTCAGTTGCACCAATCTCTTTCAGATCGTCCCGGATGTTGTCACGCCAACGCCTTTTCGGTCTTCCCCGTTTCCTCTTTCCAACCACTAGACTGTCCATCCGTTTGCCAACATAACTGTCTTCCCTTCGGCACAAGTGACCCAACCAACGCAGTCTCACTTCCCTTAACTTTTTGCCCAACTCTGTTACCCCCAACCTTGATCTAATCACCTCGTTTCTGATACAGTCCAATCTTCTCACTCCCAACGAGAATCGCAGCATCTTCATTTCTGCCACCTCCATCTTCCTTGCCTGGGTCTTCGTCATAGCCACCGCTTCCATCCCATAGAGCAATGCTGGTCGTACTATCGTTCTGTACATCTTTCCCTTGACTTTCTCCGGTACTTTCCTGTCGCACAGAACCCCGGTAATCTTCCTCCAGCTGTTCCAGCCGCTTTGAATACGCTTCTCGGTATTCCTCTTGCTTCCACCATCTGCTTGCACGGTTGAGCCGAGGTACTTGAACGCTATCGCTCTTGGAACGTCCTCACCCTGTAGTTTGATGGTCTCATTGCCTTCATCGGCCGTGCACAGATACTCAGTCTTCTTCCTGCTAACCTTCATTCCTCTCACTTCTAACGCCTCTCGCCACTGCTCTAGCTCTTCTTCTGCTTCCAGCTTCGTTTCCGTGCACGAAACTACATCATCAGCGAACATCATGTCCCAAGGACTCTCTCGTCTCACTCCTTCTGTCAGACAGTCCATAATGATGATGAAAAGAAGCGGACTCAATGCCGATCCTTGGTGAAGGCCCACCGTGACAGCAAAAGGTTCGCCCATTCCATCAGCACCTCTAACCTGTGTTTGGCTGCCCTCGTACATATCCTGAATGAGCCTGACGTAGCTTTCTGTGACGCCCCTCAGCCGCAGACAGTTCCATACTTCCTCTCTCGGTACCCGATCGTATGCCTTTTCCAGATCGATGAAGACGCAATGTAGAGGCAGCTGTCCTTCTCTATACTTCTCCATAAGCTGTCGAAGAGCGAAGATAGCGTCCGTGGTGCTTTTGCCAGGCATAAATCCGAACTGCTCCTCTCCGATGTCTACCATATCTCTCAACCTCCCTTCAACTACCCTCTCCCAGATCTTCATGGTGTGTGAGGTCAATTTTATGCCTCGGTAGTTACCGCAGTCTTGGACATCGCCTTTCTCCTTGTAAAGCGGAACCAATATGCTGCTTCTCCAGTCGTCCGGCATTTTGTTCGTTTGAACAATGTCGTTGAAATGGTTGACCAAGAAACTTATCCCCGTCTCTCCTAGGCACTTCCACGCTTCCGCTGGGATACCATCAGGTCCAACAGCTTTTCCGCGCTTCATTTTTCCAAGAGCTTGGATAACTTCCTGTCTGGTGACGGGCTGGATTCCTGCATCTGGAATTGGTTCCACAAATCTAGGTGTCCGATCGTTCTCAACGTTCAGCAGTTCTTCAAAGTACTCTCTCCATCGCTTCCTGATGTCGCTGTCCTCTGTTAACGTCCTTCCCTCTCGGTCTTTGATGAGTTTCGCCTGCAACACGTCTGCTGAATTCTTGTTCTTGATCTTCGCTATTCGGATCGCTTTTCTTAGACCATCCTGACCGTCCAAACTGTCGTACAAATCCTTGTATGCTCTAGATTTTGCCTTCGCGACTTCACGTTTTGCCGTCTTGTTCGCTTCTTTGTAAGCCTGGATACTTTCTTCCGTCCTCTCTAGGTCTCTCGCCTTCTTCTTATCCTTCTTCTGGGCAATCGCCTCCTGGACCTCTGCATCCCACCACCACGTTTCTCGATTCTCCTTTGCCTTGCCTGATGTTTGGCCTAAGGTCTCCTTTGCTACGTCCCTCACCGCTTTACTCATGACCTGCCAAGTCGGTTCGCTACCCTGAATCCGCTGTTTCACCTTCTCCGCAAACTCTTCCCTGAGTGCTTCATCATCCAGCTTCCACCATCTGGTTCTCCGGGTCGCTGCTCTCTTCGCTTGCTGTTTGCCCTTTACCGTCGCTTTGCAGATGACCGGTTTGTGCTGCTTGGCTACACACTCTCCTGGGAATACCTTACAGTCGGCCACATGTTTCAACATCGTCCTCCTGCATAACACGTAGTCAACCTGCGTGTTGTTTCCGCCACTCGTGTACGTGACCCGCTGTGACGTGCGCTTTTCGAAAAACGTGTTGATGATTGCCATGCCAACTGCTCCTGCCATGTTGGTAATCCGCTCGCCTTGCTCATTCGCCACACCGTAACCATGTCTGCCCATAAACGCCTCCTTTCCGGTGTTGTCTCCACCAACATGTCCATTTAGGTCTCCACCAATCCACATCTGCTCCGTTTCCGGTATTCTCGTAGCACTCTCTTCCAGCTGGATCCAAAAGTCCTCCTTTTCCTGCTCGTCGCATCCAACTTGGGGCGCATAAACACTCGCGATGTTCACCACCACCTTTCCGAGGGCCAACTTAATCCAGATTTGTCTGTCCGACTTTCTTTCAACCGATAGAACGCTCTTCTTCAGATCAGGGTCTAACACAATTCCAACTCCGTTTCGCTTTGCATCCGTTCCGTAGTAGAAGAGCTTGTATCCGTCTCCCAGCTCTCGTGCCTTCTCCCCTTTCCACTTCGTTTCCTGAACACATAGCACGTTGATTCTCCTCCTTCGCATCATGTCCACAATCTCCATTCCTTTCCCGGTCATTGTGCCAACGTTCAAAGTCCCAACCACTAACTCTCGCTCCTCCTTTTCCCTCCTCATTCGCCTTCGCTGAGCTAGCTTCTTTAGCCGCACTCGCTCTTTGTGCGGTAGCCGTAACCCTCTTCTCACAGCCTCACGGCGATCAGACTGCGCGTCGTTTGAAGCGGAGTACGCCCTATCCCTATTCTTCTGCTCTGTGTGAATCCGCATCACTGCAGTTTGGCAAAGTTTTTTACGGCCGGATGCCCTTCCTGCCACCAACGAGATGTATCAGTTGAGTCACTTCTGCCTGCGGGGTGCAGACAGACGAGACCGTAACAGAGGAAACCGGGTGCTTCGCTCGACGAATCGGTTGCTTGACACCACGCGTGAAGGTTCATCTCGATCTTCCTTCTTCGGAGAGATAATTGTCTGTATTAACACCAGTAGACTCCTTATTTAGTAGGAAAAAATACAGAGCCATTGAAGCTTTCATGGAGTGCTGGAGAAATAAAGTTTGTTAATAACTTGCTACATTTTTTAGATAAATCTTTAAGTTTTCAAGGTCAGTTTTATTTTCCATGTTTCCTTATAAGCTTCTCTAGGTTTGTTTTCTGTTTTGATTTTGACGACATTTTCTCCCAGTAACTGGGGCTCAGACGGTGCCCTTCACAGGGTCTTGGATTTGGCAGTGAGGAATTTCTCAGCCGAATTCCCTTCCTGACGCCAACCAATGGCTTTTTCTTTTGTGAATTTCTAAAGTCGCCCGCTCGTGGAAACGAACCCGGAATTTTTTGTTACGGTGCAGTTGCACTAACCAAAGCTTCCCGAGGCGGTGTACTTTATCTGTAAAAGCAATGGCACGGAATAGCAACAGTAAGTTCTACGTTATTTCCCATTTCTATTTTTTACTTTTGCAAATGGTAGGATTAGAGTGTTTTTTGCTCAATTGACCCTGTTTGGATGTTCTCTCGACTTCTAATCATCTGTTAGGCAAGATCCTCTTGGTTTAACTTGAACGTGGCTCAGCTTCCAAGAGGCGTTTTCTGTGTCATCGGTTGCTTTTGATACCCAAGAAGATTACTCTTCCTGTAACCTAATATATTTTCTTCTGCTATCATAACTTCCTTTTCACTTTCCTGATATGCTTTAATTTTATGGCATAATGTGAAGTTAAAGGAGAGTTGAGCTCAGCTTAAAATCTAGTCAACGCAAACGCAACATGCCCTGAAAACAACTTTGGTTTTTTTTATTAGTTCGTCGCATTTGTCATATCCATCACTTGTCATAGTTCCTACAACAAAATGTTTTGGAATACTCAGATCAAAAATCACCCGGCCAAAATTTGGTCTTGAGAAATTCACGTGAAATTTACGTGAAATTCACGAGAAATTCACGTGATCAAATTGGACAGAAAGTCATTCGAGTTGTTTGGTCGGATTTGCAAGCAGACCACAAACGTTTTCGTTGCTAACCATTTCTACAGCCCAAGAACCCTATTATGTTGTATATAACGCTATGGTTGTTAGTTTTGAGTGGCCTGTTTAATGAGTTGATAGTAACAATAACTGTAACCAAAATCGATAAAGATTTACTTTTTTCTTTAATTGACACCCTGGAAAATGTTCAGATTTTTTCAATGCTATATGATGTATAAGTATGTAAGTATGTATGTATATGTGTTTCCAAAGTTGTTATCGCTGGGATGACTTTAGATGTGAGCGATCTGTAGTCTATAAAATGCCCCAGTGACATGTCTCAAACAGCCTATGACAAACCAAAGTAACAGGAAAAGGGGTGAAAGGCGAGTTACTGACGGCTTAAAACCAGCTTGCTCCGGGTTGGTGAAGCTCGTTAGCCTTGGTTGGCATTTCACCTAGGAAAAGGTATAATTTGATCAAAAACCTGCAGTTGAAATGTCGCCAGCCATTTAGCCTTGCTTGTTTGTGGAACCAAGCAATTGATGCCGAGAGAGTGGTTCTCCTGTTGTACAAGGTTTTGTCACTTTAAAAGGATCGTACCGATATTCTTTCAGACCTCAACATCAATCTGTTCGAAAGTCCTGTGGCGCTGGAGGAGTTGCGACGCGTGTAGGCTTGACAGGCTGGAAACATGCAGTCACAATTCTGCATATAGGCGGTATGGGGCTTATCCTAACATTGCTTTTCACACTGCCCAAGGCAGGTATGTATTTCGGTGGTGCATTGTGTGACTAAGCAGTTTTTTCAGGATAACACTGCTCACCCAAAGTTGGGAGTAGAGTAGAAAATGTCTTCTAAACAAAGCTGCCTTATTCTACTGGTCATCTTCCTGCGGCAGACGGCTGTTCTTATTTGCAAGAACAGAAATGCAGGTAGAGTTAATATTAAAACACTCTCACTTCAGCTCCGCTGCTAGAATGTGAGCATCAATAGATAATGGGAAAAGATCTGAGGGTAAAACTGCTTTCTTAGCTAATGGACTGGCAAGATATACTGTGGATATTGCTCTATCTGAAACCAGCTTTGTTGGAGAAGATAAACTTATACAGCCTGAGTCAGGTTACACCATATTCTAGTCTGGAATATCAGCGATAGAGAGACTGTGATACTGGTGTAGGTTTTGCAGTAAAAATTGTATTAGTAAACAAAATTGGAAAGCCAATAGGGCTCAATGATTGTATTGTAAAGCTGAGGGCTCCTCTCAATGCTAAAAGATAGATAACTCTTCTCTCGATTTATTTACAACACTAGTTTCTTCTGCGGAAGATATCACTTTTTTCTATCACACCCTTAGAACATTTGTTACTTACATTCCGAAAAGTGAAAATGTAGTCATCGTTGGTGACTTTAATGGTCGTGTTGGCTCTGACAGTAAAACATGGAAGCCTTTGGGTCCTTATGGGATTGGTAACATCAACTCAAATGGTTTACTTCTGCTCCAGCTCTGTACTGAACTAAATCTGGTTATTACCAACACCTCCTCTTACCAAAACGAGAAGCACATGGCGACTTGGTTCCATCCTCAGTCTAAGCATAGTCATCTACTTGACTTTATTGTCTGTAGTCTTTACAGTCTGTAAAGACACTCCATGGAGCAGAGTGTGACACAGATCACCTAATGGTTCGCCACTTACAAAGGATGGAACCAAATTACTGAAGACCTCGATAAAATAATGGAAGGATGGTTTGAGGATTTCCAGGATCTCTTTTACAACCCTTCTGTTGTGCATGATACTTCTGTGGATAGTGTTTCACAGCGAGATTTGCACCCGGAGCTAGATATTGAGCCATCTCTCGCATAGGTTATTGGAAGCACTAAACAGATTAATACACAGGCAAAGCACCAGGCCTTGTTGGCATTCCAGTTAAATTGATGGTTCATGATGGTGTAAACGTTTATAGGTTGAACACGTTCTGATTATGTCAGCCTGGAATAATAATTCAATTGCTCAGAATTGGATTGATACTATTTTGGTCACTCTATGTGTCGAGAAAGGCAAGAAGTCATTTTGTGATAGCGATCACGGAATTTCATTGCTTGAAGTTGTTGGAAAGGTTTTTGAGAAACTGCTCTTGAATCGGTTAGAGATATGTATTTGCAAGGAGGTTATATCTGAGTGTCAGTCTAGTTTTCGTGCTGGGAGTGAACTGTCGACGTAATTTCCTCCGCCACGCAGCTCACTGAGAAATATAAAGAGGAACGCCTCCCTCTTTGTCAAGTATTTGTAGACTTTACCAAGGCTTTTGACATTGTCAATCGTGATGCTCTCTGGAAGGTACTTGGCAAATATGATTGCACGGCTGCATTTCTGGATAAAATCAGACAGTTACATCATTCTGTGAAAGCTCGTGTAAATTTTAATGGTCAATTATCAGAAGAAATTGCTTTTAACACTGGAGTGAAACAGCGGGACATTCTTGCACCAACTCTATTTTCACGGTGTGTGACTGCAGTTCTGTGGTATGCTTTTCATATGACTGTGACAAGGAAGTCTATTTCCAATTTAGAACAATTGGTTAAGTGTTCAACTTAGGAGATTCCAATCGAAAACTCGTGTTCGTGAAAGTTTTGTTAGGGAGCTTCTGTATGCTGATGATGCCGATCTTGTTGCTCATTCTCTTGGTCACATGCAGTCTGTCATGGATCACTTTGCTGATGCATGTACTTGTTTTGCTTTGACAATCAGCGTTGATTAAACCAAGGTTATGTTTACTACTGTACCTGTTGAGCTTTATGTAGAGCCTGAGATTATTGTTAATGTAAAAAGTCTTGAAGTTGTCAAGCATTTTGGTCATGTGATCGAGAGAGCCACATGATGGCTCTCTCGATTATGAAATCAAAAAAAGGATCAGCAAAGCTTCAGGTTCTTTTAGTGATCTCACTTTAAAAAACAAACATTCTGTATTTAAGACGTGTGTGTTGTCCAAGACAAATACTGTGACCATATCGTCAATGGTGATGACAAGTCAAATGCACTGGGCTGACCACGTGATACGAAAGGACTTCAGGCTCCCTAAACGACTATTCTACGGCGAAATGTCATTGGGGAAAAGACGTCGGTACAAGACACGAAAAAGGTTTAAGGACGATGTTAAAGAGAGCCTGAAGCATGTGGAGAATACTGAAGACAGCTGCTGATTATGAGCACTGGAGAGGTTTGATCTTTCAGGGTGCTAAGTGGTATGAGGAGAGCAGAGCTTCTCGTGCTAAACTGAAGAAAATTTACAGAAAGGATGAACTTTTTCCAGATTGTGGCCCCTTTTGCCTTGTATAATATGTGATTGGTCTCAATTGTCTAGGGTAGGACTAATGAGTCATCAGAAGTCTCATCAGACCACTAGACCCAGAACCATTTCTGTTGTGCCCCTTATTGCTTGTTGTTATACATTCCCTCCGCCAGCGGCGGATTGAGCACCGGCATAGCTTATTCGTCTTTAAGTTTCGTCTTTTCTCGTGGCTTCATTTAATTCTTGAATGGCGAGACCAGACCATTTCCTTATATTTCCATCCAACGAGTTTGTGGGTGGTCTCTGCTTCTTTTTCCTGGGATCATTCCTTCCACACATACTTTTGACAGACCTTTTCGAGAGCGCTTTATATGCCTATATAACTTTGAAACTCTACTTTTGACTGTACACGTCAGGGGCTTTAATCCTGTTGTTTCTCTCAGATCATCTATCTTTGTCAAGGAGTGTCTTATTTGCCATAATCCTTATCATACTGTTTTGAATGGTCTCAATTTTCTTACAAAAGAATGAAGTACAGTTGATACAGTCTAACCATTTAAAAGAACTGGAAGAATATAGGTATCGTAAGCTCCTTTCTTGATTTACACAGGTACTCTCCTTGATGTCAATAATATCCTGTTCCTTTCAAAAGATTGCCAACCCAAGCCAATTTTGTGGGTTACAGCAACAGTTGCATTATTTGTACATGCCAGCTTGTGTGCAAGGTAGACAAATTCTTCAACCCTTTCAATGCTTTTTCCATCTATGGTTGGATTTTTACTTTCTGGATTCTTTTCAATAGACATACACTTTTTCTTTACACACAGTCCCACTTCTCCTGTATATCTGGCGAGGGCATGAATAAGAAACAAAATGTTACCCGTATTGTAACTCGAAACTCATTAAATAGGTAATTTACACTTAGTACATAGTAAAGAATGCATCAACATACATGCATGATGGTGATGATTGCTCCATCTTGACAGACGATTGGCGTCTATGATTTCAGCTGTTCTTTCCTTGCGTGACCTGGTAGGTGACTTCGAGGGAGGTTAGAACGTGAGTTTGATCTGACATGGGACTTCAAATGCTTGACAAAGCCAGCTTTTGATAGAAGAAAACGATCATATTTCCAGCTCTTTGTGCCTTCATCGAGGTTGTTCTTCCAGCCTTTAAGCAATCTATGCTTTAACCGTTCATGTTTCAGGCGACTATTTTCAAACAATACACAACCTGTCTCCACGTGCCTTCTCCAAGTCGCTTTCCAGGATTTAAGGTATATTCATAGTTTCTTTAGGTTTTCTTTGATACAGTCTTTGTACCTTCTTCTGGGTTTGTGCTGTGGTCACTTCCCAGTCTGGAGTCGCGCATTAAACAGTCGCTTTGGGATTCTATCGTCCTCCATACAAACCATGCGGCCTGCCCAGCGCATGTGACTGGCGATGATCATTGACTCGATACTTTTGTATCCTGCTCTGACAAAGACTTCACTATCAGATATTACGTATGCGTCTCAAACATCTCTGATGAAAATGTTTAAATAGTTTGAGATGTCATGGATGTACGGTTCTTGTCTCACAAGAATACAAAAGAGCTGTCAAGAAACAAGCCTTGTACACGCAGAGCTTGGTTTTGAAGGTGATGCCGCGATCTGTCCAAACTTGTTTTTCAACTATTCCAAAGGCAACAGAGGCTTTCTGTATCCTCTGGTGTATTTCTGTATCAAGGGAACCATCTCTTGACAGGGTACTACCAAGATACACAAAGGTGTCTACCACATCTAATGAACTGCCATAGACACGGTTATCTGGTACAATGTATGGTTCACCAGGTGTTGGTGTCTACATGCTAATTTAAGACCAAACACAGTGCATGAGGCGGAAAAATGATCCCTAATGAGCTGCATATTTTCAGCAGAACAAGCAAGAAAGTCAACGTCATCATCATATAGAAGTTCTCTGATTAGACTTTGAAGGACTTTTGACTTAAAGTTAAACCTTTTCAAATTGAAAACACCTCCGTTGGTTTTAAATTGCTAAAGAACACCGATATCACAGTCACGGAATGCATGTGAAAACACTACAGCAAAGAATATGGGGAAAAGTGTTGGTGCTGGGATGTCCCTTTGCTTAACACCGTTATCAATCGGAATCTCCTCAGACAATACTTCATTGAAAAGAACACGAGCTTTCATGTTCTCATGCAACTGCTTGAGCATGCTCACAAAGAGTGTTGGACACCCTACTTTCCCAAGTATTGTCCACAAATGATGGCAGCTCACAGTATCGAAAGCAGCGGCATCTGCTTCTCAATGCATTTCTCTTGGAGCTGACGTGCAGTAAATATAATGTCAATGGTACCTTTGCCATCTTTAAAGCCACTCTGCGATTCAGAGATAGTTGTCGGGCAGATGTCTTCCATTAGTCTGTTTAACAGCAGTGTTGATAAAACTTTCCCCACAGCTTCCAGGAGTGCAATGTCCCTTTAGCGATCACATACACCTTTCTCTCCTTTCCCTTTAAACAGAGACACTAAGATACCATCTATCCAATTCCTTGGTACGTTAGTGCCATGCCAGGTCTTAGTAATAATAATACATACATATAAACATACATACATATATACATACATACCAGTATCGAAGCTATTATTAGCTGTCGACAGTGATCAATAAAATAAGAATATTAGAGCTATCATATGGTGAACGACAAAAAAATCAACGAAACCTAGTTTAGAACTGTTAGTTTCATGTTTTCGCCATGCATACATACATACATACATACATAGATACATACATGTTAATTGCTCCATCCTCAGAGATGATCGCCGTCTTTGCGTCAACATCCGAGTTTCCACCCTCCTTGCTATTTCCCGAGTGACCGGAAATATGACTGTTCAATCCAGCAGTCGATTTACACCACCTACAGCAACGGTAGCAGATAAACTCGAGTCTCCTCACAGGGATGATTGGATCTGGATGCGGAATACAATCTTTGTGTACAGCCATGTTTCTTTTCAGTCCTGCTACTGACTTGCATACTTTACTACAATCGACGCAGGTGTTGCCATCAGGGCGTAGGGCTAGTACAGAAATAGGCCACCTCTTATGCTATTTCAAGTGGTTCGCATAACCGGCTTTAAAAAATAACACCCTATCACAGGTGTCGCACTTCCAGCCGACAGTGTTTGAATCCAGCTGCCTTGCTACACCTTACCTTTAGTCACGTTTTAGAGCTGTCTGTGCCAAGTATCGTTCGTTTACTACGATGCATCCTAACAAAACAGAGCTACGCCATTCCTTATGGTTGATACCCTTCTCCTCTCATTTTTCCACATCCATTTTCAGTTCCTTTAGGTTACTCTTCACACAGTCTTTAAAGCGTTTCCTTGGCTTATGCCGCGGACGTTTATTTTGCGTTAATTTACCAGAAAAAAAGCTGTTTATGCAGTCTAAAGTCATCCATACGGACTGAATGCCCAGCCCAGCGCATTTGATTCTTGATCAGGATGTTTTCTATGCTAGGGCAACTTGCTCTCTGTAAAACAATAGTGTTGGATGTGACTGCCATTTTATGCCAAGGATCCTCCTCAGGTAATTTTGGTGAAAGTGTTCAAACCACTTTATGTGATGGCGATACATTGTCCATACTTTTGATGAATTCGGCAATGCCGACAGCATGCAGTCTATATATATATATATATATATATATATATATATTTGTGTGTAAATCCATTTTGTCGTTGTGATGAAATTCAATCCCATCAGCAAGTATTGATTTGCCAAATGATAGGTATATTCGAGGTGATATCAAAACCGTTGATATTGATAGGACTTCCGTTTGTGACGCAATGACAATGTCTTTGATATTTAGCTTTTTTGTCGATCATACGCATATATATACATAAATAATCTTTGCTCATCACAATTAAAACAAAAGTTATTTAGATATTTCTTTGAGCAAAATTGAAAGGATCAATATGGGACTTTTTCATAAAATTTCAAAGTTCGCAATTAAGTATTCCAATGAAATTTTTCTTGATGACAATGAAGTTGGGTGACAAAAAAATGGCTGCATAAACACATTGACTTCAACGCGTACGCGTATTGTAAGTTGAAATTGAAGCATTTAAATCATATTTTGTTTTGAGAAAAAAAACAAGTTTTTTTTCTCAAAAAGATCAGATTGAGTAAAAAAAATATTTTTCTTTTATTTTAATTGGAGGAAAACGGATTGAGACTTCATAATTGCACATAAATCTGATCCATTAGAAAAGGTTTGAACGAGAAGAATGGGACTAGCTGATCACTATATACGCCATACTGGACTGCAAGCCAGTGATTTAGTTCTGTAGAGGCCTTGACATGAAAAAGAAGAAGGACAAAGCCTTCTGTTACCTTAATTAACACCCTCAAGCATGACACAAGACTGGAAGATGCTGCTGAGATTCGCGCCGTTATGGAAGAGAGGGAGAAATAACCTCGACTCATTCATTCTCACCCTTGAACAGTCAAACCTGCAAATTGTTAAAAAACATTATACAGAAACAATATTTTTCACAGCCTACTGAGTACATCATTAATGAAGAGGGCCAAGCAAAAGCTCAATATGTAGACCTAATCAGTCCTCTATCAGTGCAGTGGAATTGAAACTTTCTCCAAAGATTAAATTTTTAAAATGCAGATCGTTAAAGATCTGCTCAGATGCTCCTTTAAGTATGGTTATATAAAAATATATAAGGGGTGTCCAGCTTAGAGCGAGGTGGATTGAGCTAATAGATCAATCCACGGCTCTTCGCTTTACCCAGATTCACAGACAAGTCCTACAATTTCCTTCCACCTATTTCTATCCTGAGCTACCGTTTTCGGACATTCGAGGTCATGTACACAGTTCAAGGTTTTAACATTCATAATCAGGATTCAATTCATTAGCAATTTTAATATCCTTCTCTATCACCACAGGGAGAGTACTTCTTGGCCTACCTCTAAACTTCTTTCTGTTGTCAACATTTTCAAAATAAAATTTCATACTTTGTTGAGCTGGTGCATTTTCATTCAACCGTAAAACATGTCCAAGTATTTTCCATCTGGCTTTCTTGATTTCATTACTTATTGGTATTGCATCACTCATTTCATATAACGCAGCATTCGACACTCTGTGTCTCTAATTATGTCTCCAAATTTTTCTTAATTGCTTTCTATGGAATGCATTCATTGAATCCTTCTCCTTCTTTGTCATTCCCCAGGTACCAGAGTTATACGTTAATACAGGTTTCACTACCACATTATATAATTTTAAACGCTTCTTGATATGTAATTTACCATTTCTAATCCAAATTTTGTTCATTTTATTAAAAGCTGCAGTAGCCAAAGATTTCTTTCTTGTCATGTCCTCAGAGTCACCTAACAAACTACCAAGCTTCTTGACTCCTCTCCACTTTTCTGATAATTTATCCCCTCTTTCTATGATAGTTTGCTCAGTTTTATCTGGGTTTACTTTCAGATTACCTTGCCCTAGTATATTTTCAACATTATCAGTGACTAATTTGCATTTATATTCACTTTCAGTCATGAAATCAGTGTCATCAGCGTAAACAAGTTCACTAGGTAGAGATGAATATTTAATGTAATAATGATCATAGTTTAGTGTGTTAGTGTTTATAAAATACCTAACTTTCCTTAATTCTTTCTCCAAATAAACATTGAAAAATGTTCCACTTATACCATCCCCTTGAGGAGAACCAATATTACTTTCAAAAACATCATCCTTATCATTTATTTCATCCTTAATAGCAATCGTTGTTTCACTAAGAAGTGCTCTGCACAATCTGATTTCATCGTCATCTAAAAATTTCTCTAGTTCTTTCAAAAGTTCACATCTATTAATAGTGTCAAAAGCTGACGACATGTCTATTCCAGTAACTAGAATCTGTGTACCTACATATTTCTGAGCAGCTGCACATATCCATCTATATGCCCACACAATATCAGTAGTACTCCTGCCTTGGCGGTATGCACTTTGTGAGTCAGACAAATAAACATCTACTTTTCCTTTAATCCTCTGGAGTGTTACATTGGATAAAATCTTCCTTAACGTTGGTAATAAATTTATCGGCCTGAGATTTTCAACAGGTCCTCTCTCCTTCCCAGGTTTTGGAATGTATTTCAGGAGAGACTTACTAATGTTAAAATTTTCGCTACCCTCAACTACTTTGTTTAATACCATTGCCACTTCTTCATCTAAATCTGCATATTTAACCATTTCTACTGTGATATTGTCATGTCCTGCTGCTTTATTGTTTTTCATCTTTTGAATACATAACCTTACTTCTTTGCTGCTTATTGGATTATTTAGTGGTTTATTCATATCACCTTCTTTTATCTTAACAATACTCTGTTGATTTGGATCATAGAACTTTGAATGATAATAGTTTTTGACAGTTTCATGAATTTCTCTACTATTTGTTATTTTTCTCTTATTTTTGTCATATATAAATAAATTCTCGCTCTTATCTTGATGCAGTGTACGTACAGCCTCGAACATTCTACAATCATCTTTTGTTTCAGAAATAACATCTACTATTTTATCAATTTGCTTTTCGCGTGTTTTCTTTACCTCTCTTTGAATTAACTTTGTAATTTTATTTCTTTCTTTTTTCATTTTTAGGTAATGTTCAGTGTTACCACAATTTTGTATTTGTATGCGTAAGTTCTTGCTCATTTCCGATAGATAATCAATGTTAGCATTGTAGTGTTTAACATTCTTCTCATTTTTGAATTTTCTTAAAACCTCATCAGCAGTTTCAATAATTGCATTTTTCATTTCATCCCATTTTACTTCCTTTTCTATCATCTTTTCTTTTAACACACTCTTATAAGCTTCCCTTGTATCCTCATCATTCACTAAACGCCTTGTGTCATATCTAATATCTGTTCTCTTCTTTACCTTCTTGTAAAATCTGTACAATTGAATATCTGAACGGCATACTACTATTCTGTGGTCACTGTCCACTTTTGTTCCAGAATACGATCTTGCATCAGTTAGTAAGTGTTTTTTATTTCGAGGTATTATTACATAGTCAATTTGGTTATAAATTGTTACTAATGTATTTGTTTCCTTATCCTTTCTTATATTCTGCCACGTAGTTTGATGTCTTGCTGGATGCTGGAAGCAACTATTACCAATTATCAGATCATGGGAGTCACAAAAGTCAAGAAGTGCCTGACCACTTGCATTCCTTCGCCCTCTCGAATACTGTCCAATACTTCTTTCGCCTGGTAGTTGTCTTCCAATTTTTGCATTGAAATCCCCGGCTATAACAGTGTAACTCCCTGTCATGTTCTTAAAAGTCCAAAATAAATCATTTAGTACATCATAGAGTTCATCAATTTCTGTCGAATCGTCTTTTACTCTCTGCGTATGCGGAGCATATACGTTAATAATGTTTATCAAAATTGCTTTTCTGTTTTTATCATTCATTTGTAGCTGTAATACAGAAATCCTGTCATTTACCCTCCAGTA
The DNA here is from genome assembly GCA_003991215.1 of Morbakka virulenta. Taxonomy (NCBI): domain Eukaryota; kingdom Metazoa; phylum Cnidaria; class Cubozoa; order Carybdeida; family Carukiidae; genus Morbakka; species Morbakka virulenta. The sequence goes on from RDPX01000222.1 coordinate 926,694, forward strand.
CTTATGTATGTGGTCTTTCCAAGTATCCGATATAATAAATCCGTTTCCACAGTGTTTGCTGTCAGATTTTAAACAAATCAGCCTGCACCCTTTTACATTTCTATCCAGACCATTTTTTATTTTTGTCTCTTGTAAACAACATACATCGACTCGATATTTAGATATATCTGCTGCTAAATATTCTTGTTTAAGTTCTTTAGTCAGCCCACGAACATTAAACGTTGCTAAATTTAGTGTCTTCATCATATTGCAGGACTGTTCTGTGAATCTTTAGACTAATTATTTACTTCAATTTTTTAGATTTCAGTAAACAGGAGCTTCGTCACTCGCTTCGCCATTAGTATGGTTAGCCCAGTGAAAAAGAAAGTTCGATATTAAATTGATTTTTTCAAATTTAAAATCATTATTTTTCCCTTAGATGATAGCCTGCTATTGTGTCTACTTTGATAGCAGAATTAATGTAATGATTCTATAAAATCTGTAAAGCTTAATTCACATACTTCATTTGAAAACAAAGCATGCTGACCGACGTAACCAAGATATTGCCTGCTTTCAATATATGAAACAGCGCTAGAAAGAAAGGCCGACAGAAAGCCAAAATTTCATAGTTACACATAATTTTTGACGGGTACAGGATTACTTGCGAGTTGGTATTCATTATTGCTAGTCGATAAGTGTAGCAAGCTTCATTCTACAGGTGACGATATCATTAAACCAGCCTTGAAAATATTTTAAAGGAATATTACAAAGGATTGCCAATCCAGGGTCTGTTATTCAACTACCTGACAGTAGTGTACAGCTTCGTATCGATAAAAGAGCATCATATCTAAAAATAAAGTGCTTTTGGAGACATGTCTTTATTTAATACAACATTTATAAGTTAATTTTTTCATTTTCTGGCTCTTTCTTAACTGGTTCCTTTTCCAAAAGTTGATACTTCTGCATTATTCACGCACTCTATACAGCTAAAGATTGTGTTTTTCGCAAGAAAAACTTTGGTATTTGTCTATGCTCGAAGAGATTATGTTGGAAAAAATCAATTACAAAACAGGACGAAATGAAAAATGCTGGAAAACACCAGGTTTTTCAAAAAGCTGATTTTCTTTCCCTTCTTCACCTCTAAGCAGTGGCGACCAACCGTGCAGAAAACTTTTGCCTTTATTTTGCATATATTTTTGTCTCCAAGCTAATAAAAAAACATTTCACATCCACTGCAGCTTCTTCCTCCTGCCTTTTTCAATCAATAAGAGGTTATGTATTCAAGAAAACCTTTAATTTATTTTTTTTGGTGGGGAGGGGGAGTTCTCTTTTGGCACCTGGTTTGTCGCTGGCACATTTAAAATAATTTTACCCTCTGTCAGTCTTATGGTTTGATCACTGCAGATATCTTGATCAAAGTCAACCAATTAATATTATGATGTCCAATCGTTAGTTTTTAACAATTTTCCCTGGAAAACATGAGTGGCAGTATATTCTTCTAATAAACTTGATGTTTGAGATCTGAATATTATGGTCGATTTTTTAAACAGTTATGATGGCAGTTAAAGAAAACATCAAACTTTCAACTAAGATTAACATAACGTTCAGAGAATACTGGCAGACGTTGTACCGTTAAACTACGAACAAACTTTAATCTTAATGTTATCCAAACTTTCGAGCACAATCTGTAAAAATGTCCAAAAGCTTTCTGGTTTTACTGATGATTATATAGCAAAACTTCTACATTGGCAAAATATCTCGGTTTTAATGACTTTATGGTTACTAAGCACTCCAAGGTAGCCTACCTGGGATGCATTCTTGATAACAACCTTTCTGGTGAGGCTATGGCTACAAAAGTTTTAGGCTTGATAAATAATAAGCTAAAATTTTTGTATAGGAAACAAAAGTTTCTAAACGATTCTCTGCGTCGTTCGCTTTGCAATGCGTTAATCCAGCCACATTTTGATTATGCGTGTATTGCTTGGTACCCAAACCTCAACAAGCGCCTCACCAAAAAGATACAATCGGCTCAAAACAAATGCATAAGATACTGCTCGAGGCTTGGAAATCGAGACCATATTGGAGTTAAACAATTTCGGAAAATAAATTGGCTACCAACTAAAGAGAGATTTGAGCAATGCGCTTGTGCAAACATTTTCAAATTTTTCAAAAATACGTTACCATCTTACACATCGGAAATTTACAGCCAACTCAACCATGCCCACTACACGCGAAACTCTAGCTACAAACTTCAAATACCCTTCCGAAGTAGTAACGATGGCCAAAAAGCTCTATCATATCTGGGTCCCAAATTATGGAATAGGTTACCGTCGCACATTAAATTAAGTTCAAATACTAACTCTTTTAAGCACAACATCAAAAAAATTTTCTTTGAAAAGCTCCAGAAGAAAGAGA
>RDPX01000222.1:930532-950255 GCA_003991215.1 Morbakka virulenta
CATAATTCTTCCCTTGGTACCCTGTCGTAAGCCTTTTCTAAATCTACAAAGACACAATGTAATTCCTTTTGTCCTTCTCTGTATTTTTCCATCAAAATGCGCAGAGCGAATAGCGCGTCTGTTGTGCACTTTCCTGGCATGAAGCTGTACTGTATCTGACTGATCTGCACCTCTTCTCTGATTCTTGCATCCAAGACTCTTTCCCACAACTTCATGGTGTGACACATTAACTCGATGCCTCTGTAGTTGCCACACTCTTGTGCATCTCCTTTGCTCTTATACACATCGTTTAAAGCTAATAAAATAGCAAAATTGATAATTTTCTCTCCTAGCATCACATAATTTGAAGGGGAGGGGTTATTTATCAGCTGGTTTTGTGTCTGCTTTTGCATACTGAAAGCAATATTACTTTTGCATTTGTGTCACAAAATACAAGCATACAATTAGAATGACTCGACATTAGAAGCCGACCGGACTGAGTGCAATGCAATAGCTTCACGAATCAAGTTTTAAAAGAATGTCAGTGTTATAGAATTAAAGTGGTTTTTACTAATTTTGAATAATCAAGGGAATTTAAGGTGTAGAGACTGAAAAATCCATAATAACCAACTACTAAGGGAGAAAGCTAACTTGAAAAACTGGTGTCTGACATACATCTTTTTGTAAACACTACTTCGTACTAGTACAATTTTAACATTGTCTTGACGTTGAGTTTCCTTGGTTTAAAAATTGATTAAGTTTGTTAAACGTTCTTGTAGGCTTTCCGATTCTTTAAATGACATCAAGCTCAGCGTCTGCAACTTTCGTCTGGACACGTTTAAATAAGAAGAAATTCTCAAATTTTAACTTTCTAAATTGGCTTGAAATTTTTTTGTCTGACCACATACTCTTTTCAGAATTTTAATTTTTGCGGTGTTTGCTATCAGGCCAACTTCTTCCTCTTTGTCTACTCAGCTGTTCGTCATGCTTCACATGCCAATACTTCAAGCGTATGGAAGCGCAAATTATCTATAAGTCAAGGTCAAGGAGGTTATTCTCTTTCCTTGTCATTCCGTATTCTTCCACGTTCTCTGATTCCCTTTTATTTCAAATGATTTCATTAGTTTTCTTAAATTAATCGATGATGATTTTCCATCGTGTTTAGAACATTTTAGAGTTTTTGCGGTCTTCTCCCATTGTTTCTGTTTCTTTCTCCATCCATTGCTTATTTAACTCTCTCTAGTTAAATCACCGATAATTATGTTTAGGTTTCTGACACATTTTCTGTATCTTCTTCAAAATTTATTGCTGTGGCTGGCTTAGTTTTATATGGTAATTTCCTGAGGTCCCCTTCCCATTCTTTTATTCCTATGTCTTACTAATATCCGCTGCTCTCTACTATTAGCTTCAGTTGCTATATTTCTACAACCAATATCGTTGTTCATTAAGGCGCGAACAAGTTTGAATTATACTACAATGAGTCTGAGTGAGCTTTTATCACTATTACCTAAAAATTAAAGTCTACTTCTAAGTTTTAAACGATGTCTCGTCACAGCTCAATCTCTGAATATCAAACGGGTGGTTGGTTTTTTTCCCTTTGGACAGCTTATTGAATTCAGCTGGCGCTTTTGCAACCACTAATAATCATTGTCACTGTCAGCTCCTTTATAACTTCTTATATCTTTGATTATGACCTCCGCCTCTTCGTATCACAATCATAACTGATTTCATTGTGTTGCTTTCAGTGGTCTAGAGATATTGTCTGAAAATGGTCTCTATCCTTCAGTTAATTTACACACTTTCTAAAAATTTTAGTGAACCATAAAATCCCCGAGAGAAACATAACCATACATTTCCATTGCAGTTCTTCTGGCTTTCATAAAAATCTTGATGATCAGTAAATAATTTGTCTATAATATACACATACATATTGACATCCCTTAAAGGAAAGAAATTTGGCCTGTGGAGCTTGTACGGTATTAATAACACTCAAACGAAGACACATTCAAGGGGTATCTGACTAGGGTTTAGATACCCAGTAGTTCTTTAATTTTTTTCTTAAGAGACACAGTGCCTTTACTGGGTAGGTTTTGTTTATTTAGCCTATGGGTTGTTATAAACAATAAAGTGTATTTTTTAGGGTGTATGGCAGAGCTGAACACAGAAAGGAATAATAACAACAATATTTATTAATATTGTTGTTATTATTATTTCAGATAAAAGATCTATGTACAAGGAATTGTCATCAAAAGTATTATAGAGCCAGGAATAATTTTTACCTTTCTGTTTGAATGAAACGTCTGAAAGTTTTAGCCAAGAAATTTGTTATAGCTTCTCTAAAACACTATTACACTGGACAACAGTCAAAATGCAATTTTCATGCAGATAACATTTTCTAGGCATATCGAGGGCTCTGATTACGAATATGGCATTTAAAAAAATTTATGGATTGGATCTTTTTACAGCCATTTCAAATTTTTCCAACATTACGTAATCAACATTATTAGATGCTCATTATCGTGGAGTTCTCAATGTGTGCAATGCTATTGTTTGTTTGTTTATCTGTCCTTCCTAATCCCCTGAACGTTGTAGAGCATTGACTGCGTAAATATGGTACTATGAACAGCGTGGAATATTTACACAACTTTGTGTCAATGTTGCCGTTGGTGTTGAAGCTAGATGTACAGTAATGATACTAGCACACTATCGGGAACTGGTGATAGTCCATTACTTCCTTTGCCTGTGGTTTGAAAGCCATCCTTATTGTTTTGAACTCTTTCTCGCCCAAAAATGCCACTTAAAACTCGTATTTCGTGCAAGAACTCACCAGATAACTTTTGCAGCATTTATGGAAATTATACCATAGCATTTCTACGTAGGAAGTTTTCCAATGTTATTATCAGCGCCTATGAAAAGTACTTTGACTGCAAACCAGACCTGTATAAGACATGGGCTCCTCAAAATTGTTTCATACTTTAGTGGACTGCATCACTGGGCGAAGATGCCTTTCGCTGTACCTATAATCTGGCGTGAGCCAACTGATCATGTATCAGATTGTTATTTTTGTTTGACTCAGTTTACCCATGGAATCGGGAAAGTGAGGAGAGTCATCATCTATGCAGTAGTTAGGTCTGCCACTTGACCAGTGCCAAATGATGATCACCTGCTGGTACCTGGCTGCTCATGAAGGAAGGACACTCAACATTCAACCCCCGACCCCAGCGATTCTCCATCTGGATCCAGCTATGAAGCCTCTGACAGCAAGGTACACCTCATAATGCAACCCAAACTCAATGACCTCGCACGTGATTTGATGCTTTCCAAGCAGGGCTCAGAAATACTTGCATCACGGGTCAGTGACTGGAACATGCTTGATCCATCAACGCGGATAACTGCGTTTAGCACACGCAACCAAGAATTAGCCAAGTTCTTCTCAATGACAAACTCTGTGTGTCACTGTATTGATGTTGTTAGACTGATGAACACGATGGACATCGAGTATACTCCAGACGCCTGGCAATTGTTCGTTGATTCTTCGGTCACGAGTTTGAAAGCTGTGCTTCTCCACAACAGGATCCTAAGTCCAAGTATTGCTGTCGCGAATGGTGTTGACATGAAGGAAACGTACGACACGATGCAGATTGTCCTTGACCTCATAAAGTACCAGGAGCACAGGTGGGTCATATCTGGCGATTTCAAGGTAATCGGACTACTGCTGGGCCTTCAGGGTGGATACACGATGCACAGCTGTTTCCTCTGCCTTTGGGATGGTAGAGCTGCCGACCAACATTACAAGAAAAGGAACTGGTCACAGCAAGAATCCTTCGTGCCTGGAAAGGAGAATGTCAAAGCTAAGCAGCTCATGGAACCAGAACGTGTTCTGCTTGTTCCATTACATATCAAACTGAGTTTGATAAAACAGTTTGTCAAAGCAATGGATAAGGAGAGCAAAGGATTCAAATACATAGAAGAGAAGTTTCCTACGATCAGTGAAGCAAAGGTGAAAGCGGGAATATTTATTGGGCCCTAGGTTAGAGACCTGATGGTGGACGAAAAAATCACAAAGCTCCTAGTTCCGAAGGAGGCGAGAGCCTGGATGTCCTTCAAAGCTGTGATTGCTAACTTCCTCGCCAATACGATGTCAGAGAACTATGTGCAACTTATCAATAATCTTCTCCGAGACTACAAGAAAATGGGCTGCCGTATGTCATTGAAACTCTACTACTTGCACTCTCATCTAGACTTCTTCCCTGACAACCTTGGAGCAGTCAGTGACGAGCACTGCGAGCACTTTCACTAAACAATCTCGACAATCGAGCATAGCTATCAATGCCGCTAGGATCGTGCAATGTTGGGCGATTACTGCTAGCTCCAACAACGAGAAACCACTGGAGTCCACAGCCGAAAAGCAAGTTGTTTTTTTGAACTTTGACTTTTTGTTGAATTATATCCTTGTACTGTACATGCTGCAACTGGCTATCGATGTGTGATTAATCCCTATAAATACTGAAGTAGTTTGTATAATGTTGTACTACTTTGTATCTTGATTTACATTTACAAATAGTGGATTCTTAAAGTCAAAGTTTTAATTCAATATATTTACGCATGTATTGTACACGTAAACGTACATATTTCATCGAAACATATACATTTACACGACGGACGTATGTCAACGAACATCAAGTTTACGTATCGACCGCTAGATTTCGCTAACGTAAACGACATAAACATTGGATTGAACATCCCTAGACATTTTGATCATCTCACATCTCATAAGGCAATATGTCAACATATGCCCAAAATGTGTCATTACGTAATTTCAACATTATTACATAACACAAAAGCCACACCATAGATATAATTTTTCCTTCCAGATTCGGTATCAGCATCCCCAAATTGCCCAGAAAATCAGTAAGATATTAAAATCGCAGAAAACTTTTGAAAAACATGTTGTCCAGTGTTATCACCAATATGTACCGTAACTATCAAAAGTCTCAACATGGCAGTACAAAAGTGCATGACCGAATGACAACACCTCATTATCTTCTGTGCCAGAAGTAAAAATAGCTTGATGCTCAAAAGCATTTTGGAATTAATATTAGATAAGCCCATAATAGGTTAGTAGGGTGCAATTTGAACATTTAAATTTTTACAACGTTGGCAAATTAACAGGGACGTTACGGTTTTAGTCCTTGAGGTCAATAAAAAAAGTTTCCTTATAAATGAGGGATAATATCATATGACCGAAGATTTATAAACAGAGATTTCGAGCAATATAAAGTTTCAAGTAAGATACAAGACTTTTGGGTCCTTAAAAAAACTCCCAATAATTCCACATAAGAGGGCCTCCGAAGAAAGTAAACATCAATAATCAACGGAATAATTTCACCACTTACAAATAAAAATTGTCCATGTTTTTGCCTGTATATAAGAACAAACAAAAAAAGATATAAAAACTCTGTCTGTGTCAGAGGGCTTAATTTTACCTTATTTTCATTGGACTGTGATTTTATCTATGTGAAAATTCTGTTATTACATTCTGCACCCATTTGCATCTTGGTATTTATTTGTTAGTATTTTTATGTGAAACCTATATAGAATAGATGCCTGCCCTCCCCAACTGAGAACAAATGCAGTTAATTTTCCAGTATTCAGAGAGTTGACTGTAATATAGTCTCGATTATATGTTAAAGTAGTTGGTTATAGGAAAAACTATAGACTGAAGAAAGACACCAAAAAATCATTGAGCCACTTTCTTCCCCTTCGATACAACATAAAAGTAACGCGTTTGTTACGTTTGTCACTTTTTTTTTCAATCTAGTGAATTGCAAAATTCCATTATTCATTGGCAGAAGCATATAAACTGATTTAACACTTTTTTGTGCTAATAAACTTCAAGAAAAGCCCGATAAGTGTGCTTTGTTATTGCGTCACTATTTGACCTTCAGAGTAATTTTGAAACTATTGACGAAACCGTCTATATTTTACAGTTTATTATATATTGCCTTAGCACGTACATTAGAAGTTTAATATTACGATGCATAAAATTGAAACAAATTACTTTAAAAAAAACTTATTTAATATTTTTGACTGCGAGAAATCTCTTCACGATCTGAAAGTTATTGAAGCTTAACTCATGATAGGTACTCTCTCAGAAAAACTTAGAAGCTATTTTTTCGGCAATAAAAAATGTTATATTTCAGTTAAAAGAAATCGAAACTCAAGCCTGAGGGGCACAACAAAATAAAACCACAACAAGAGCTAGTGCAAGCTCCCAGCAGTATTATAGCCAAAGGTCAACACAGGAAATTATTTAAGTATCTGTTGTTTTCCATAAGAAAGTTGACTAGGGCTTAACAAATAGCATTATATTAATCTTAGACTACCACTGACCAAATTTAACACAAATATTTTTCCTTAAGTTGTTTAATTGTATGTGAAGAACTTTGATTTTTCACTGTAGATGCTTTTTCAAAAATTGAAATAACGTTACAAGTGATGAAAAAGTATTATAGCCAAAGGTCAACACAGGAAATTATTTAAGTATCTGTTGTTTTCCATAAGAAAGTTGACTAGGGCTTAACAAATAGCATTATATTAATCTTAGACTACCACTGACCAAATTTAAGACAAATATTTTCCCGTAAGTTGTTTAATTGTATGTGAAGAACTTTGATTTTTCACTGCAGATGCTTTTTCAAAAATTGAAATAACGTTACAAGTGATGAAAAAGTTGGCCGCATAAAATCCAATTATATCATTACATATTACGTAGTCTTCATTAGCATATAGGAAAAATACTCAGCAATTGCTGGTCCTTGTGTAAACTAAATTTTATGTTGAAATGTACTTCTTCTTAAACAAAAATTCAAAAGTTTTGATCTCTGAACTAAAGTGATTGTCCATTCCATCGCAAGGGTTTTTAAAGATCAACCGGCATCACATTAGAAAAGAACACGCATTTTGTAATACAAAAAATGATGATAAGTCGTTATGTAAACCTCAGGACGACAGTAAAAGTGTCTTTTCAGGAACACTAAGTGATCTCAAATGTTATTGTTAGTCGGTTGCTATAGCAAAACTAAAACCAATTCAAGTTCAATTGCATAAATTGGTGTCTAGTCTTATCTTGTCTTGCCATCGTTAGATTATTGTTACAAAAATTAGCTTTACCCAACTGGTATCATGTACTGATGACAATAATAGTTTTTCTCAATGCAATAGGAACAGCAAACCTGGGCAGCTGAAACCTGTACTTGGCCGAAAAAGTAATGGTGGGAAGCTACAATCGGTAGGATTCTAACCAAAGACCTCTAAGTTAGAATTGGTGCTGAGAGGCAAAGGCAACCTACATCGAGAATTTCTAGAAGACTAGTATAGACAGGGCTACAACCGCTCCTCAGTAATACAGAAAACTAGCTAAATATACTCTAAGTGTCTTTACTACCAGTTCAATGTATTCTCTTAAATAAACGCTTTGGAGACCTCTCATCTAACTTAGACACCTTGGCCATTGTAGGCCTTGCACCTTCTGAAGTTCTCTTTTGGTTTCGCTTTCGCTACCATGAAGTGACATCCACATCTTTTTTCATATTTTCGTTGTTTAAAATACTTTTGTTACCCCGATACTTGAATTTTTTCTTTTGTTTGATACCACTATCGGCCAGCTTCAGCAGTACTTTTTAATTCTTTAATTTGGTAGCTTTTATGGTTTTTGTTTACCTGACATGTGTGAAATCTGCAAAGGTAATCCTGTTGATGACTAGAAGCCCAAGAATCCAAATGTGGGGAATTTTCTGAAAGCCTCATCTGCATAGATGTTAAATAGTATAGGTGAAAACGTGCATCCTTGACGTAGAGTTCTCCGAATAGAAGTTTCATACTTTGATATATTTAAGGGTTTCATCAAATTTAGAAAGTCGCAAAAATTCGTCAAGAATTTAGGTAGAAAATTTAGATAGTAATATTAAAACTACGTGTTTTTCTCAGTCTCTCTTCCGAAAAAGCGTCCGATTATTTTATAGATAAATTTAAAGTGATGGAGAGTAACAGGATTCCGCGACCTGCAACTTAACACTTACACTTTGGGAAAAATAAATCATTGACATCCACAAGACAAGTCACAAGGTTAAAAAGACAGTTCGTACGTCTCCAAGATTACTTTAGAAAACGTAAGTCCATAGCGCATGCATGCTAAAAATTAACAGAACGAATAAAAATAATATTGTATTTAAGTCATTTTTTATTAGGCAGCAACATGAGGCCCCAAAAATGTTTATTAAAATTAAAAATAATCCATTTCTATTTGGAGCGAGTTTTCTCTACAAGACAAAACAAAAATTACCCTTTATCATAATAAAGTATCGAATTTGTGACATTTACAAACATTTCTAATAAATATATTGACTGACTAAACCCCTAAAAACCTTTCAGATACAGTCTTCTGAAACTATCTAAAAGAGTCAATGTCAGTCTCCTCTACACCACTTATTAAACTTTCACACTGCCCAAATGTAATCTATATGACCTGATCATCCTTAGGCACGACACGTGCTTCCGATTGAACAACAATAATTAAAGCTCTTTCAGCATTAATGTCCAGGCCTCCAAAACCCCTTCAAACAATTGGTTTCCCTAACGGCCATCATATTTCCCTAAGGAATTACTTGATGGTCTTCTTCTGCATGGCACTTGTCATGGATCTCCCTTAAATGATCTTCCATTGACTTGTTCCAGCTCACATCAGTTCCTTAATAGGTACTGTAAAAATTCTTGGAGCAATCACTGGATAATACGACCTTGATTAAGCAACGCCCTGATTTCAGGTTAAATCGAAATCTCAGCAAGCCCCAGCAAGTAACCTAAAGTCCTAAAGATTAATGTCCCAAGAACTCTTTCCAACACTCCTCTGGAAATTCATTGTGTATCCATCCAGACACAGATGTAACTTTTACACACTTTAAACGAAGCCCTTCCTTCACTAGTTCGGCTTCTCTTTTGGTCTCCTCAAAGACAAAAATGACTGTTTTCGGGCTATTTGCAGTTGGAATAAGCTAGACTGCTATCTTCGGGGGCTTTTTGTGACCCAAAGTTTTCCTGCTGGCAGAGTAAGAAATGCGTTTCTTAAAAGTAGTATTGGACACCAAACTGCTCCAGATAGCTGCTTTATCCACAGCAACGGTGCTCTTCAATTCACAATTGAGCTTTTTATGCAGTCAGCGAATTCTCAGGACATGGGTTACCAGTCTTTTTTTTTGAGCCCCTTTGTTGTCCATCTCCACCCATAACTTAAAAAAGCATCACCGGAAAAAAGGAGCTTACTCTTTGTATCTGCTGATCCTCTTTTACCCTGCACTTTCTTTGCCTAGTTATGATCAGTTTAAGAAAAAGACGCAGACCCTTCCCCTGTCTATCTAAAAACAATTCAACTACAGTCTCCTCTAATTTAGGGTTTGTAATTTTTCTTTCGACTCCTTCTAGACGCTATTTTTGTCTCCACTGCTTTTAGCCTTCACTACTCTTCTTTATTTCATACCTACTGTTTTGCTCCCGTTTTGGTCAATGTACTCTAATTGGTCCAGTTTTGGGTCGGTTGTGAAACTTCGCATTTTGTTCCTATCAGTTTGTCAGTCATTCCAGGAATGTTGTCATTCGTGTTGATGTTAAGGGGTACATTTTGATCAAAGTGGTCTGCTTTACGGTTTTGTTATCTGTCAAGGCAGGTTGGAGGCTGTTTTTTCAGATTGTGCAGTGAAAGCCCTATTATTTCTGTCAAAAAAGAAATGAATTGATAGAATATGATATCCGTTAACAAGTATTTGGACAAATCTTGCAAAATGGATTACAAGCTATTGAATGAAAACGTCAAGCACAAGCCAATTGTATTGCTAGTTTTGGTTTGTAAATTCTTCCAAGAGAAATGTTACCTTCTTAGATTCTCCCTATTCAAAGCAAAAATACTAGAAGAGAAATTTCAGAAATCAGTAAAGTACCTGATTGGCAACTTCAGCCAAAAGAATATTTGTTAACGACACATCGTCAAACTTATGACGGAAGCAAAATTATCATGTAATCTATAACATACCTGCATAAAAGGGTCCTGTATCAGTACTATTTAAAGACTATTTCAGACAGTACTATTTTAAGATTATTTCGGACATTTCAAATACTCATAACCTTCTATGAGTATTTGAAATGTCTGGCAAAATGAAAGAATTAAAATAGCATTATCTAGCAGGTAATAACAGTCATCAAGGTCTGTACCTGTAACATGATAATCCTGTCTTCTAGCCATTTTTAACCGGTGGGTTTAGAGGACTTTATCCTACCTACCCCATTTCCTTACTGCTCAGCAATAAAAATTGGAAATAAATGATTCAAGCTTTCAGCCTAGCTTTCATGTTGAGTATGCTGCAACTTATCCTCCATCTTTAATAAAACGCAACTTTATCTAAACATGATGACATTTAAACCACAGCTCGTGTCTAGTTGTCAAAATACAGAGTTCAATTCAATATTGCTTGCAAAAGGAATCTACTCAATTCGGAATGTAGCAGTTGATATTTGGAAGTTTTATTGCATTTATTGTCTCCTGCACAAAAACTCTCCACCAGTTATCAGGGTATCAAAGATGGTGATTATTTCTGCATAAAATAATACTATAAATATTGTTTGAAGAATCCGATAATCAAGCAGCCATTACCAGCTTTCGAAAAGGAAGCAAAACCGGGACATAACTGGGTAAGAAAATATTAAATACTGAACCCTAGATTACTTGTTCTTTTCAATTTAGTAAAATTTCCCATTGCTACTTTTGATCACTTCACGTTCTTGTTAAAGAAGTTTTTCCTAAACAGTAACATAGCTAAAAACTAGGGATCACGCCTTACAAAATAAGGATAAGTACAAAAAAATCATTTGTATCGCATTGCTGCAGTTATCCTAGTGAACGTTGTAAAACTTTTTTTTGTTTTTGATCTGATGGCTCATTTTCCATTTCTTCAATATGTTCTTCAATTCTGTGGTGAACTAAGGTACAGCTGGATGGGTTATACCTGAGAATGCATGGTAGAGGATAAGAACACCAAGATAAAGGCTTAAGGAGCAAGAAAAAGTATTTTTATCCATGCCATTGGTAATGCTAATGATGCCTTAACGAGATACACTAGATTCAAAATGGAAAAAAGTATGCTGGAACTTCCCTACTGGATTCATAAGAATGCATAGAGGTTAAGGAAGCTGAAAAAGAACTTTGAGTTCTTTGATGAGATTGGGAATACGATTTTACACTTTTATCGGTATCATAGCTTTCATTGAAAGATGTGTATCTCATTTGATTCTGGAACAAAACAAGGCTAAACTCATACTTTTGACAAACACTTTGATTACAAAAGAAGATTTTGACTTCTCAATATATATTCTAAGATATTTCATAAAAGACCTGGGTAAAAGGTTGGTCGACTGTATTATGTTCAGGAAAAGCTGTGTGATTTTCAATTATTTCTTTTATTGTTTTGCAATCATCTGTTAAGTTATAAGGTATAAGAGCCTCGTATGTTGACACCCTCACAAACACTACCGTAAAACATTAAAGAACAAAAAAATGACTTAAAAACAACTGCCAGAATACCATCCATTTTCATTTCATATAGTCATTGTAATAAATTCAAAAGAGATATATTTTCTGAATAACCCATTTATCTGCATTTGTAAAATGAATAATGTTCTAGATTGAGTAAATTCTTAGTAGGTGAATGTTCAGTTTCTTGGAAGCTTATTTCCTTACCTTGTGAATGTGGTATCATCTAGTAATTTAAATGCAGAATTTACAAACTAACAGATCAAGCATCATGAGTGAGGCATAGGTGAGGCTGCTTCGCAAAATACCAAAGTTTTTAATGCATAAAACCTGACATGGATGGTGAAAACAATTGATGTAATTGGGGCTGGCATTTTGTGGGGGTACAACTGTAATACCAAAAACCTTGATAAAGCATTTTAAATTCCTGTCAAAAGTTACTGAAATAGTGCTTGTGATACCTTATTGCAGTACATAATTTTAGAAAGACTCTGGAATTGTTTGTTTTTGAAAAGAAAATCTTCTGTCGCTTTTTTCAAGAATTTAAATTCAATTTTATCTAATTTTTGACATAAAATCCATTTCGTCTTAAAGCGAGAGTGCTTCATTTGGAAACCTTTAGAAAAGGTAATTGAATATCGAGAAGGTTAAAATATGATATAATACCAAAAATTGCTTTATTTGTTGTAAAATTCTTTTAATTTTGGTTCTACCTAGAAACACGGTCTTTCCTGTTTTGGTGATATGTAATTGATGTTCCCAATTAAACATCATGTTTTTAATCAAATCTCAAACGTCTTTTGAGACCGAGACTGCAAATTTTTCCGAAGAAATTTGTTAGATATGTAATTCATACCATCTATAATGGGTGGAATCCTAACGCCTTATCAACTTTTTGGCAACTGTTTTCAACACGTGGAAATAGGTGGCTACAAACAGCCGTGAGTTGAGACAAAAGGGATCTTCAGCCTAGTTTAAAAAAACTTATGAAAAAGAAAATGAATATTCTTTATCATAAACCTAACATAATGTGTTAAATATTAATCCCTTGTCTGATAAAACGTTTTCAGTATTCCAATACCGATTCCATTTATACCAATATCATAATATTAGTCCAATAGGTTCCTGGTTGAAATAAACAGGGCATGGCTGTCCATTAAAACTGCTAAGCCAAACAATAGATATATCACAAGCTAAGTAAAAACCTTTAACTTTTAAATTCATTTTGTTGCCCGATAAAGCTATTCAGCCTTGTTGGAGTAAATGGACTTCTGTAAACGACCTTAATTAATTTTTTCAGAGGCTTCACAAAATAATTGGTGACACATTCTTTTTGCAACCTTTATTTTATCTGTGTATACACATATTTGTATATTCCGTGATAAATAAGACGAATAATTAATGTGATTAATTATTTTCTAAAATCCATCCAGCTAACACAGCATGCCTATTAGTCACAAAAATAAAACGTCCTAGTCTTTGGGATTCTAAAGCCCCAGACTGATACCATTTTTTCGCTTAATGAAGACCTAACAGACTGGAGACCTATAATACAGCCTAAAGAAAACAAATCTCCTTTGTGTATTCCAAAGAACTCGGATTATTTATGAGTCATTCCATTAACTCGATTCTCAGTTGTGACAAATTTTCCCCATTACTAATAATAGGTAGTTATCTGAATGTATTTTGCTGGAAGGTCTGACAGAGTACTTGTTGTTACCTTTAAAATTACGGGTTGAGATACTAACACAAGGTGAAGCACGTAGTATTAAGGCAGCAAAAATTAAACCAGTCATCTATTGTATCCAGTTTAAAATTTCTTCAATTTTTGCAAGCAAATCTACTTCGTCACACCGAAAGGGAAGATAACCATTACAGATACGAGACAGAGTGCTGCCGACGATGGCTTTAATTTTTAGAGGTCATACTTTAATGGAAAACATAGAAATGGTAAGCTATTCCAGAAGCACAATGAACAAAGCTGTTCCTGTAAAACCTCTTGCCCTAGTAAGGTAATCTTGCTGTATTTCATTGAAAGTATATGTTAGTACATTGGTGTATTTGAAATTCCAGGTTTCAAATTATTGTCACTGTACAACTGAAAAGTGGTTAAGATAAAATGTTGCTTTTAAATTCAGTTTCACCAGGTAAACTCATCAGCTCTCACTCTAGTGTGAATAAGTGTCTTTTTTCAAATTCTGTATCAATTCCTTTATATGTAGTACTCCCGTCATCGCCCCATGAAATGATATTCTCTGCTTTATCATCATTATCAACACTTTACGAAGAACTCGCCAGCGAGTACCAGTGGCATTATTGTGGAGATTTCTCGAGACTTCATGATCCTACACCACTCTCGTCACGTCCACCATGCTTGACCCTGTGATTTTCTTTACATTGTCAGAAAAATGTGTCTTCGATCTATGTCTGTGTTGCCCTATTCGGATTCAAATAGGACATCTTTCCCTAAGTCCTTTCCTTGTGCAACAAGTCCCACGAATGCAATTATTCTCTTGGTTTTACTTTCAAACAGAGGTGTACCACTTGCTTTTCAGTGATTTAATGCTGAAGGATTTTCAGTTCAACGGACACCTAGCGACTGTCTGTATCTCAATATTGCAAAAGACTTTAATCTGTCCACAAATTAATATTCTGGCGTGTATCTGACGTGATTGGCCGTTCGCGTGAATGTGGCGCAAGAAGTATGCTATTTTCTGCATCTCACCCCTCTTCAGGCTCTCCTGAAATATTTAATAAATACCATTTTTGTTTATATATATATATATATATATATATATATATATATATACTCAAGCTACAGACAGTACTGTTTCGCCCTTTGTGGGTTCATCAGTGCAGCACAGAGTTTCTGAGACATAACTCTCAGGCCATGTTGCCATGTTCACGAGGATATTGATCTAAATTGTGATATGTTTATTAAGACTTTTTAAAAATGAACAATCCTTCCCTATTAGTTACAGCTGGCATTATTTACCATTATACCAAACTTTAGGCTCAATATTGTTTATTTTGTTGATTTTGCAGTTTCTTAATGCACTGTTCAAGTTTCTGTTGGCTTATTTAAAAGAAAAAAATTGTTGTATCTGTCGCTTAAATTGATAGGTTGGTTTGGCAATTGTAAAACTGTTGGTCAATTTTGGTCTGGTTTTCGTTGATGTTGTTGTTGTTGTTGTTGTTTGTGTGAAGCATTCAAATGGGAATGCAGGCAAATTGTGTTTCATTTTGAAGGGGATTGTGATGCCCGAGTCAAATTTCAAACAAGTTTAAATAAATTTTTTAAATTTCATTCCTTTGATGAAGTCCCGAATATCGCTAAACCTGATAAATAACCGTATAAAATAACACCTTAATTTCTTTTGAAACAAAATATGGTGTTGGATAAATTTTTTCCGTGACAGGAACTTTTCCTTGGTGTTCTAGCTGTGGTACTAGCTCCCTATGCGAAAAAGAATTTATTCCTGAGATACATTTTCTGTTTACACCAAACCAAACCTCAAAAAAAGGGTTAACATTATTTCCATTCTGTTAGTTGGACATTGTTTTAGTGTATTCCTTTCCTCAGAAAATGGAGACTTCAGAGCGGAGAACTTTGCGTCAGTACAGGGTGACATTTCGCGACAACTTGGAGCCATTAGACATATTAAGTCACCTTTACCAAGAGAAGGTGCTCACAAAAGGTGACATGGATCGTATTAAAGCAGAGAATACAAGACATGAAAGGGTGGAGATGCTACTTGACACAATACCGAGGAAAGGTAAAAGAGCATACACAAAGTTTGCTGATATATTGGAGAAAACAACTGGATATTCCCATTTGGCGTCATTACTTAACAAGAACATATCAGCCACTGGTGAGAACTCCTTGTCTCAATTTGTATTTGTAACTTTGCCATGAATATTTGCAATTTGTTTACTGGTTACAGGAATTTTGAACAATTGCCATTGTTTCATGGAGTAGAAGTTTACCTACATTACATAATTGCAGAAAATGGTGTTTGTACATATATAACTGTTATATGTAACAGTGGTTACCACCCGTTACACTTTAGAAGAACTCCTGAAAAGGTCGGACGTACAACTTTATGCTATGTCACATGAGCTTAGTACCTTAGTAATTGACACATACCACGATGACGGTGCTGTTCTTTAATTGTGGTATCTGGGTACTTAACATGTCACTCCTCAGGAATTTTTTTCTTATCTCTTAGGGCTGAAGAGGATGCGTTATGCTCTTCAGCTCTCGCTTCAAGTTTTACCCTAAATTCCACTTCTGCTGGCAGGTTATTCAGACACGAAGGATTGTCATTCTTCATCTTAATGGTTCTTCCTACTTTTCCATTTATAAGACCTTATTTGCTCCTTTCTTTGACACACTTTGCCGCTCTTACCTGACTTCATTCACTCCCTCGTCATCCATCAGCCCCAGAAAGTGGACTAAGCATCTTCTACCAAACATACTACGTTAACCATCATTAATTAATTGGTAGATGTCCGTTGAGTTTATGACTGTTTTGCCAGTCTCGGTACTCCTCTAAGACGATGGGTGGTTTCCATATTCTGGTACACCACTTTATATACTCAATTTTTGTAAATTGCGTTACTTTTCTTTGCTTCATTATTTGCTGTTTTGCAGGTCATTTTGTTTTGATTGATATTCTTATTGACTATGACCCATTTTTGTTCCTTCTTTCTCTTGATCCACTAATGCCACTTCATTCCACTGCCATGTTTTTTTTCTAGGCTTACACTTAAATTTTGTTTTTACCAAAATCTTTTCTCCTAGCTATGTCAAGCCTTAACCGTTTAACTCCTTGGTCTGGCTCCCTTCTGCTTTTTTCTTCTGGATCTTGCCTTTTAATGTGGTTTTAAATGTTTAAAGGTTTTTATCGTCAGGCCACTGTTTTGTTCTCTGCATTCCTACTGGTCTCCTTGATAAAGTTTGCTTTCTGACAAATATACTTATCAATGGTTAACAAAAATGTTTTAATTATAAAGGATAAGTGTATGGGAAATGCACTCACAAGGTAGAGCCGTTACTTTTTTTATCAGCTGTATAGGAATTATTTACCACTATTATCTAAGAGGAAATCTATCTTCATCTTAAGACCCACAGTTCATTACTTTTAGACCCAAATGGTTGCCAAACAGTTTTCATAGTACTAAGAACCAACTGGTCATGAAAATTTGTAAATGAAGAGAGATTGGATTAACCTTGGGGTGGGATACAAAAAGGTATATGATATAGTGCTTCATTTTTGGACACTAAGTTCTTTGGAGATTAAAAAAAGCAGCTGGTAACTTAAAAAATAGTTTGCAGAATTTTGAGTCTGAATTAATATTTTGTTGAGTGTTTCAATGAATAGGAGCCATGGCTTGAAGGTTAGTGAAATAGCACAGTAACCAAGGGGTTCTAGGTTTTATTTCCCAAACAGGCAAGGAGAAATTGGAACTTTACAAAGAGAAAGCAATTGGTTGGCATCAGAAAGGTCATCTGGCCAAGAAACTCTGGTCTGCCAAAACAAAGTCCCTCTGAAGGGCAACATCTGAGCCTCAATTGCTGGGGAAAAATGACATTAAAACCAAAAAAAAATTAAGTGTCTTAATGAAAGGAGAAAATCTAGCTGGTAATTTTTGAGGGAGAGTTTGTTGGCCTTGTTACTTACTATCAGGCTTATCCAAATGACTTGTTCACACACCAAGGCGGAGACAAACTTGGAAAGGAGGAAATAACTTTTAATTGCCTTCTCTTTGTGGATGATCTTGAGCTCCATAGAAGGAATGAGAAATAAAAGTATGTATTATGTTTAGGAATGGGATTTTGTTGATGAAAAAGAAAAAATGGTAGAATCTAAAGGGATTAAACTACCTCCCAAAGTGGTCATTAAAGAGATTGATACTGGGGGTTGGAATAAGTATTTATGAGTGTTGGAAGCAGAGAATATAGAAGAGAAACAAATAAAAGAGAATGTAAGGTTTGAGTATGTTTTTGTGAAATGTGCTGAGCATTTATAGTATGTTTCATGAACAGGGTGATATTGACAGGATATATCTCAAGAGGCCATGGGGTAGAAGCTGAAACACAAATGTAATTTCTTCAAGAAGATCATATACTGACTTTGATGGCTTAAGTTTTGTTTTTTATCATTTACTTTGTAAATCAGTGATTATTTTGAAAGTAACTGTAAATAATAACTTCCATCTGGTTACCTGCTACATTGACAAATTTAAATCAGTGGGGCTTAAATAAAAGACACCGATTTTGAATATTCATTTGGAGGACTCCATTAAAGTTCAGTTTTGGGTCCTTATTTTCCTCTATTTATTTTTTGTAAACTCGAAACCAGTTGATTACAGCAATTTTCACATTGAAGTTGGTGTTATTATGAACAGTACTGAAATATGTCTTAAACTACATATTAAAATTTCCATTTAGATTTAGATATTTGAGTATGTAATTATAATATGTTCAGACTCGTATACGGCACATTAATCCTGGCCATTGACAGAGTATGTCATCCTGAACTTGTTCAATGACAATAAATAGTTGTAATCAGTCATAATATAATAATAATGATAATAATAATGAATGTCCTGGGCATGGTTTTAAACTGTGTCTGCAGGCTGCAGAGGAGTAGAACCTTTCCCCAGCAAGGGTCTTTTGGCTAAGGAATATGCCCCTATTGACAGACATGTTCCTCTTGGATGCTTGTATGATAGTTCCATCTGGTGCCCAGTTTAGCCAACACCTTTGGGTGGAAGATGAAAGACTCTGCCGCAATATTCCCCTATTTTCTTTAGTTAAAGGCTAAGATAAAGGCTAAGATAGGCTCAATAAAGCTAAACCCCATTCCAAGGGCAAAAGCTGTGCTAAAGAAGCATGTAGCATATGGTAAAATGAAAATAAGAACAACTGGCTGTCAATGAATGAAAACAAACTGAGTGGCCTACCTTCCTTACAAACAACAGCCAAGAACAAGTGGCTGTCACTGAAGAAAACACCAAAGGTAACATTTTTGATCAACCCAAATTTAACCAAGAGCTTACATCTGAAGAACAGGAAGACCAACAAGACAAAACAGAAAATATCATTGGCAAAGGGGAAAAAATAAGCTTTCTTAGAATTGAAGAAAGACCACACCAATTTGAGATCAAATCTAGCAGAAAAAACTGATGAATGATTAGTAAAGGAAGTAGAAAAGTTTTCATAATATAAAGACCTTGAAATAGAAATAAAAAGAATGTGGAAAATTAAGACTGTACCCATACCAATAATGGTCAGAAATTTAGGCATGATTCAAAAGACCTGTGAAAACTGGATTAATTAGCTGCCTGGTTTAACAAATATCAAACTGGTACTGAAGATCACCCTGTTGATAACAGGACATTTACTGTGCTATCAATGAAAACAGTGAAGCTCTTATTACCCCATCTGACAACATCTCAAGCACATGGAATTTAGTCAAGCAAAGACAAAGAAATTTGGATAAATAATAATTTGGTTTTTTTTAAATGTCATTTCCCCCCAGCAATTGGGGCTCAGACAGTGCCCTTCAGAGGGACTTTGATTTGGCAGTGAGGAATTTCTTGGCCGGATGCCCTTCCTTACGCCAACCAGTGGCTTTTTCTTTTGCAGAGTTCCAAATTCTCATGGACAGCTCGGGTAATCGAACCTGGGACTCTTGGTTACTGTGCAGTTGCACTAACTATTAAGCCACAGCTCCTGTAATAATGATAATAATAATAATAATAATAATAATAATAATAATAATAATAATATTAACCATGCTGCTATGAAGGAGAAGATTCGGAAAGAGTACTATAGGAGAGTGAGGTTAGTACTAACAACAGAATTAAATTCCAAGAACAGGATTGAAGCTATTAACACACTTGCTATTCCTGTTGTGCAATACAGTTACAACATCATAAATTGGAATCTTCCTGAAATAGAAAATATGGACAGTAAGACCAGAAAGCTATTAACTTCAAATAATATGCTCCACCCCAAAGCAGACGTTGACCATTTGTACCTGCCAAGAAACAGTGGAGGGCGTGGACTTGTTCAACTCGAAATGTCCTATAAAATTTCCACAATTGGTATGAATAAATATCTTGAAACCTGCGAGGATTGGATGTTGGTTTTAGTCC
>RDPX01000222.1:987403-992403 GCA_003991215.1 Morbakka virulenta
ATATATATATATATATATATATATATATATATATACAGACTACGGTCAGGCCACAGAAGGTATGCAGACTTCATGTACAGAATCAAGCTAGCACAGAGCAACCAGTGCTTATGAGGGGAAAGGCAAACACCAGAGCACCTGCTACACTGCAGAGCCATTGGCCTTCAAGGGGACTTGCAAACTGAACGAAGAGCTTTGACAGTGGCTGCAATTTACAAACTTTACATTATAATATGATTTTTTTAATAATTGAACATTCATACTTTTTAGCTCATACGCATATATATATATAAGATATGATAAGTTGGAAAGAATCAAAAAACTACACAGTCCATTTCATTGAAATGGACTGTGTAGTTTTTTTATTCTTTCCAACTTATCATATCTTATATTACGCTCTGCATTTATGTATTGAGCACTTTAATACGGATAACCGAATCGAAAGCTTTATATATATATATATATATATATAGCTTATCCTTCATGTTTGTAAAGAAGGATAGTTTTGTAACAGAGTAACGCGTAACAAAATCCACTTTTTGGTTCGTACAGCGTCGCAGTTTCTTTAAACAACTTTTCAGTAATTGTTTACCTTTCACTCTAGCGTAGTTGGTATGAGTGAAAACTTTTGGAGCATCTTTATTTTCTGTTGGAATTGTGACGTCATTTGTTGGCTTGTCATTTTCAACATGCGTTTTATAATGCTGTTGACAACTCGTTTCGGATAGCCATTCCAGGATGCAAATTTTTTAATGGATATAATTTCGTCTTTCAGTTTTTTGTTTTTGCAAATTCTCTTTGCTCTAACAAGAAGAGAACGTATCCAGGATGTTTTCCAGCTCCATGGGGTGAAAGACTCGATATTCACATATTGTCCGTATGTGTATCCTTTCGAAAACATTCTATTATACAAAGAGGCTTTTTATATAACAGAAAAGTGCCCTGCTTTAAATTGCGAAATAAAAGCCTCTCGAGAGATGCAATTGTTTTAACTTCTTTATACCCATCTTTGTTTCTTTTTCCCATGATTGCTTTCTAACAAATTAATTACTTTCTACGCAATATATTTCTTGTATATATAGCTTGTTTTCAACTGTATTTTCACTGTTCTGACGATGATTTTGTAAAGGAATCGAAAATTAGACTCATATATAATCTGGCTATTTTCTTGATCAATACTTTGAATTTTAAAGTTATCAAGATGACCTTATTCGCTTTGGTTTTCTTGCTTTATGTTCTGAAATTATCAGTTGGAAAAGGATTCAGGCTGTTGAACAGTAACAAGCTTTGAACTGTAATAAAACAGGACTACAGTACATAAAAACAGCTTTTTAAATATTTTGATTTGCTTATGTCATCACACTATTTGACCTCTCAATCTTCCCCATAATCAAGCATAATCATTTTCAGTGAGTCCCCCTTTCCCCTACTTGATAATGTAATATATGAACACTCTCTCAGCTAACCGTTGTATCCTTTTTTATTTTTGCATACTGACTATTGTTGGTATGCAGAAAATGTCATTTAATATTTCCTATGTATTTTTTTCTTTGAAATTTGCTTGCAACTGATTGGGTCAGGATATAAAGCAAGTTAAAAAGTGAGCACAAATATTGAAGAGGAGAGTTTTTCTTGTTAGTTGGGCATGTTAATTTCCTGTTGCAATTGTCCGGCTTCATTTGTCCAGTTTGTCGATTCTGAATATGATTTGGTAAGTTTTTGGAAAGTGTTTTATTTTCTGGAGTATATTGAGGAAATCACCTGATAAAAAAACACACTGGTAAATATCTGAAAAATGCCATTCATATGTTAAATTTCAGTGGATTTTACATATGAATTTATGAATACATATACTCGTCTCATTATGATGAGTGGTTTACCTACTCTGTGCCCATGACCTTGTTATAAAGCGTCATTGCCGTAAACACTGGTATTTATTCGCTAACAAGTGTAATATTGATTTTGTCAGGTGGCTCTCTTGTACATATCAATTTTTAGCTGAATAACTTGTAAAGTGGGACTTGAGCTTTTGAGGTCCAGGAGGGACAAGTCACTTGAAGTGGAGCTTCACATTTTTTGGTGAGAGTTGACACTCCCTTCTGAGCTATTCTCTTTACCCTTTGCATTTAAAAATAAAGTTAATCTGTTTCTATTATGATTATGATGATTATTATAATATGATGATTATTATTATTATGATGATGATGACGATGATGATGATTATTATTATTATTATTATTTTAATTAACCCCTATTTTGTTTCTATATGAAGCTGAAGTTGTAAGCACCAGTGAAAAACCTCCATTTGTTGTTTCAGAGGATGTATTAGATGCTGAGATCGTTTGTTGCCTGTATTCAATCCACCCTCAATTATACCGGCCGTGCAATCCTCTTCCTGGGTTTTTCCAGAGGCTGTTCAAGACTTACCTGATGGTGCAAAAATTTCACATATAGAAGAATAAAGCTAGATATATGATTGTGTTTGATCTCTTTCCAGCTTAAAGAGGAAATCAATGAACAAAGTAAATGCATCACCATAGTTCAGTGTCTCTTTTAATGAAAGTTTGAACCGACGTCAACAATAATACCTAATGAATTTGAACATTCGCTGTTGCAATGGTGAAAAGAATGTTGCTCAGTCGGTCTATTATGCCAAATGCAAAAAAATGGGGAAATTTCTTTACCTAAGCTTGGGTAGAATAAATACAAACTGGAACGTTGGCTTGATAAATGACCACCAAGTTGCCTTAATCTTTGCATATTCTTCATGGCGCCTTTCAAACCGAAATGATCAAATCTGGAATACTAAGGCACTCTATAAGATTTTTGATAAATTGCCTGCTTTCCCCGACGGCTATCTTCGTGAAGGAACATCTGTATTATTGCTAATAAAGGTTTGCTTAACTGGCCAAGTCTTAGCAAATCCAAGCAACCGAAGAAGAACAGCTCCAACACGTTGGTTCAACGTAAGGGTTTGTTAATCCCTACGAAATTTCATTTCTTTTCATCCATCCCAGGAATTTTCAAACCATATCTTGTCATTTTCCAGAGTGATTTTCCATTTCTTCCATTCATGTTTGGTGAAATGAAAATGATTCTGTTTCATTTCGTTCGATTGGTTTACAAGAATAAAAATGTTGATGATGCTACCATTCAAAGAAACGCGACGTTCAGAGAATTTCTTAACAATGAAAGCAATCAAAGTGAAGAATATCTTAACTGATCTAAGGGCTGCCACAAATGATGCTGTCAAAAATCGTAGCACAACTCCCGCAACAAAGAGGTTTCCGGAAAGCTCCAAACAGATCACAGTGGAAATTTTGCTTAAGCTTCTGTGAACGCCTTCTAACCAATCGAATGATAGTTATCAATGCGTCAGCATTTAGCCCCGTCAATACGGCTAAAATGCCTTCAAAAGCGCAGAAAAGATTCCAGAAAATGGCTAATAACACTAGTCCTTAAAGTGTATTACCTCATCACTGGGTAACAGTGCAAAGTTTCAATATGCCGAATTCATGAGCAAAGAAGTTGTCATCAATCAAGAAAAGTTACTGAAATTCAATCTTGAAACAGGTCGCCTTGACTGCTTTTTGTATTAGTTTGTTATTATTAATGCGAATTATTCAGGTTTGTGAAAAGTGATGAAGCCGGGTTTTATTGCCGAGCATTGTCTGAGCTTCACTAAACGAGGATTCAGTGTTAATAGCTTGACGTCAGGTGTTAACATTGAGGAAGATTTATTAATTGCACAAAGGGTTATTTATGATGCAATGGACAATACTAATGCAGATACTGGTAGTTTTTATATCACCAAAGAAATAAGGCAAAGCTGTAAGAAAGCCCGTCGGACAGAAACTAGCTCAAGAAACCAGGCAAGGTGATATGCAGAAGTCAGAGAAAGAACAAAAGAGGACGTTGAAAGAGGAGATTTAATAATTGGAAAGGCAAAAACTGGATGTAGAACAGACAGTTGGCACATTAAATAAAAGTCCCTGTGAGGAAACCATTGTGTCAGCCCAACAGAATAGACGAGATCATGCCACCTAGGCTACATCTTTTACTAAGATGCCCCAGGAAAAGAAGGTGTTGTACCGAGAACTTTGTGGCTTTGAGGAAAGATTGCAGGTTTAGTATAAGACTTTATTGAATGGACATTTTGTATTTTGACTTAGAAGCATTAATGTTTTATTTTTTTATAAGTAGCTTATCAGCTTTCTTTTTATGTGATCTGTTGATTTTGAATCAAAATTTTATGTTGAAAATCAGTAACTCTTTTTTACATAATAAGACAACGAACACTTGAGACCAAAAATTGGGAAATTAGTTCTTCTAAAGTTGTTCGTTTAAAATTTGTTTGAAGATAGATCTTTTTAAAGAAATATTTTTGGAGGTATTACTCTTCGCTGTTTTGAAATTTCGTTTGATATTTTAAATGGTAACGTGATAATCGATAAGGACAAAATCTTAGAATGTTGGGCTAAATTTTATGAAGAATTGTATCGTGACACTCCATCTGATAGTAATACTGATGAGTCCCAGGATGATCCAGTACCAACAATACTAAAAAGTGAAGTTGAAAATGCCATTCACGATTTGAAACTTGGAAAAAGTGCTGGATTAGATTGTATATCTTCTGAAAATATAAAAGCAGACGGAGAGCCCCTTGTGAAAACTTTCCTACACCTAAACAACCAGATACCAAGAACAAGAAAAATACCAGAAAAGTTCAAACAAGCATTGATTGTGGTTATTTACAAGAAAGGTAGCAGGATGCAGTGGGAAAATTGCCAGCCAATCAGCCTAATGAGTCAAGTTTTTTTGGGCAATTCTGAAAGGAGTCAAGCAAGGGGATATTCTTTCAGCATTGCTGTTCTGTATTGTGATAGCCACGGTAATATGGAAATCTGAGTCAGAGTGTATTTCAGGGTTCACTATCAGCGGCAAACTAATTTCAAATCTCTCTTTTGCATACGACATTGCACTTACAAATAACTCTCGGG
>RDPX01000222.1:994903-1098143 GCA_003991215.1 Morbakka virulenta
AATAGAATACACGTTTTTCAACCTGCAGTGAATAAGCCAAGAGGATTCAAGGTAAACCGTTTACAACGAAAGTACAATATGTAGTGGTAAAGTAGAATATGTGTTCAGTATTTGTACATTATACTGGTGATGATTGTGTTTATCAAAATATTGTCTATATCTTTTTTTTTATTTTCGTATAGGTGATGCTGTAGATGTTGTAGACTCAGGGGTAAGTGGTTCGAAAAGTACACCAAATAAATCGAACCCACAAAGCCTTCGGAATATTGCTTATAAATCGGAAGGGCCATGCTACCCTATAAATGCAAAAAAACATTGCCTAATTATTAACAACGATACATTTAAAGGTTCTGGACTCCCTGATAGACTTGGAGCTAAAACTGATGGCAAAAGTGTTTATAATCTCTTTCGGGAGCTTAACTTTAAGGTCCACTATCTTGAAAATGTTGACGCGAAAGCAATGTGTAGGGCCTTTGAAGATCTTGGCAGTGTTGATAATACTGATATAGGATGCCTTGCTGTTGTATTAATGAGCCATGGTCGACATGAAACAATATTTAGTTTTGATAGCATTCCATTAAACATATCGTCACTCATTCAGCCATTACTGTCAGAGAGATGTAGCAGCTTAAAGGGGAAGCCAAAATTGTTTATTATACAGGCATGTCGTGTGAAAGACGAAGAAAGAACTGAGAAGGAAGAGAGCGATTTGGACAAAGATGTTGCAAGTAATATTGAAATTTTATCAAATCCTCCTGGTGAAGGCACTACAGCGTCCCATTTTTATCCCGGTGACCATGTCCAAAGTGAAAGAATAAATGCTTTGTTAACAGAAGGATCAAAGGCGATGGAAGCTGACATTGTACTTGCATTTTCAACCTTACCCGCTACGGTCTCGATTCGAAACATCAATGAAGGGTCCTGGTTTATCCAAGCCATTGTAGAAATTTTTACAAAGTATTCATCTACAGAAGACGTTTCTAGTATGCTCCTTCGAGTAAATGATCGGGTTTCCTCTCGAGTTTCTTCTCAAGGATTTGTTCAGGTTCCTGCACCTGTTGTAACCTTACGTAGGAAACTGTATTTGCAATAGCGTTACCGATTTTTAACACCCAACCCAGCAAGTCCAGTTTCATTTGGTCACACCAGTATGCAAAATATTGTTGTAGATAACAGAAATGTATTTATAAGGCCTCTCGTATTAGATAGATTATGTAAAAGTCTTAAGAAAATAAAAAAATAAATAGAATAAATCCATAGAATTCTAAACGTTTACACCAGAAACAGAATTAGAAGGATATTAAAGATTCCTTGCAGATATGAGGCATTATGGAAATTTCCTATAAATTTTGGCCAAAGTCTAATAAAGTCATGATTCAGCATACCATTCAATAAAGAGAGGCGTTTTATTTTTTAGATCTGCTGCATAGTGTAATGTTAATATTCCTACCCAATGTGTAATTTATAGTAGTAGAATGTTTTGATGTATAAAGGCGGATTTTTTCGAATTTTTAATTATCATTATCAACAGTGCTATCATTATTACTAGAGGTAAAGATATTGCGAAGTAAGTTGCCTTATTTTCAACAATAATAACACAATATTTTAGGGCAAGATACGAACATGGAAGATGGTGTAGTTCGCTAAATGACTGGTTATAGTTAAGTCAAGCAATCCATTATTGATCTTTTTTCTGTTAAAGGAGTGACAATTGAACCCATTACTATTGGAATAAATATGAGTATTCTTTCAGTTTTGCCAATCAACAATTTCCTGATCTAGTAACAAGAACATTGCATTTGCACTCGTTATTAAGTGTTGTAATGCAGCTACTGATTGTGAACCCATCACTGTACAATTTCGTTACTAGCAAACTGGTTAAAATAGTTGAAACATCTGGAAAATTTAGAAAACAGAGGAAGACACTTTTCTGAGGATATCTTTTCCCCTTCTCCACCTAAGATTTTGAATAAAGGTTGCGAAGCACGAAGTATAGATATATAGAGATAATAAAAAACCTGTTGTTAAGATTTTTTGAGGTATAGTTTGGTGAAAGCGACTTAAGATTTACAATTTTTGGTTCTTTTTGAATCGAGTAACTATGGAAATGGGTGCATAAAACAGCGAAATATTTTATCACGCTCTTCTTTCTAAGTTTTATATGCAGTGAAATATACCACTAGAAACGTCTTCACCCTGCACTTCAGAAAAATAGTAATGTACTAATATCCAATTTGCTGTAATGTACTGTAATCTACTGATATATAAAAAAATTCTTCGGAATTGCCTTAAGTGGAACTATTATAACGGAAATGACTTTTGTTCTCACTTAAAGTAGTTTTTGTAGTTCCCATGCTAAGTCTAGATAGTTTTCTGTTTTCCCGATCACATTTTCTTTCTCTCTACTCTCAGAAGTTATGACAGTCTATTATTTTGCATTTTATCATTTTCTTGTCAATAAGAATGGTTTCAGGTCTTCTGGTTTGTATGACACGGTCTATCTTAATATAAAAACCCCATACTAACTTACACCTGTCGTTTTCAGTAACTTTATCAGGTTGGTGTTCATACCATCTTTCTGTTACGACCTCTCCATCCGTCTGTCTTAAAAACTGCCCATAAAGTGTTTTATTTTTCCACTCTTCTTGCCAAATATTGGTCGATTCTTAACGACCGTCCCACTTCCTCCTTCACAATTTTCCTCTTACAACCACTTGTAACCGGTTATCGCTATTCCTCACATAATTTTCAGTCCAAGCTTAGCTAGATCAGTAGAATCTGCCACCTTTCCTATGAATGTCAAGTCTACTTTTTTTGCACTTTTGAGTGCAATCCCTTATGCATCATAATTAGTCTTCCGATCGACATCTTGCTTCTCTTCTATGGTCCAATCTGATAAGGCAGCTAAGTACCTTATTAGAGAATTTGCTAAAATATTGGTCCCTTTGGTCGTTTTGCCCATTCAGCTTCATTTACAGAACTTTTCACACCCTTCATTTTTATTGTCTTGTAAACTTTTTATTTATTTATTGAAGTTTTACCGCGTGCACTTGTAATATTCCAATATATTTATAGCTTTTGCCTTACAACGAATTTATGACCCTGTCATCTGCCAGTTTAGTACTTGATGTTGCTTTTTTTCGTCTCAGTTAGATCAATGTTGCACATTTTTTGGTTCCAAATTCCATTCAGTATCATTTGTTAATAGACTGAGTGTCTGAACCATAGAATCAAGTGCTTTTGTTTTTTTCCCATAGAAGTTCTGATTAAATGTAAATAAGGAGTGATCTATTTTTTTTCAACACGAAACTCGAAACAAATTTGTACCCTAACTAAGACTGGGGCAGGGTAGTTGTAAGCGGCTATTATGAACAACAATGGTGATATCGAATCCCCCTTGAATATAACTCTATTTATGTGTACTTCTCCCAACACTTGACATTCAGTGGCCATTTCTGAACAATATTTGGCAAATGCTTTCATAAATGCATTTCCTCAATTGACACCAATTTTTTTAGACAACCTATTAGCCACGAATTCAGCACCAACCTTGTCATTGGACTTCCGATATTCAATCCAGACCACCGCATTACTTCTCTTTTTGGTTTTAACGTTTTTTATCATTTTGCCTATGTATAATAAATATGCTCTCTTCATTGATCCTTTTCGGTCTCCTTTCTTCACTGTTCGTAGTATTGCTTTCTCTTCCATAAAACCTGTATCTTCAGCGGGTATACCAGTTAATATCTTCCATGCTATTGTTGAACAGGTGACCGCCTATAATTGTGGGTAATAAATTTAGGGAAGTTATAGAGCGTTGTTTTCCTACAAAAAACTCCCTGCGACACTAAAAATCTCACATAGAGAAGCAGCATTATGATCACAATAGTAAGACAACCTCGTATTTTCTCTGGTCCGATTTGAATTTCTACTAAACGTTATGCTGTATTTAAATGATTTCTAAATGTCCTAGTCATAGTAACCAGGTCATAACAACAACAAAAGTTTCGTTACTTACAAAAAAGGAGAATCAAATTTGCGTACGCATCAAAACAAACGTCAGATTAGGGATTGAAAACCTTAGTAACAAAACAAACAGGACGCTGTTTTGACGAGAACAGCGCGCAGCGTGACTAAAATCTAAATACAGTATTAGCCGTGATGAAATAGTCTAGATTAGGCTAATTATGTAAAATATCTTAACTTCACCACATAATTGGTAGCTCCCTTTTCTTTCGATTTGCCTTCCAGTATTAAAACTGCACTTACTTTGATCATCCAGCGAAGGACCTTACCTTCATTTATTCAGCTTGACTGGTTATTGTTCATATGGATATGGATGCTACAGAACCTTTTAAACCAGGAGCCCTGTATCCCTTCAAGACCTGGTGCTTTCCAGCTAGCAAGGTGTTATAAAATCTTTCTAATATTGCGGTTGTTATTTCAATCTTCTTATCCTTCCTAGTAGAATTATTGTTTGAAATACTTGAAGCCTCCCTATTTCGCCGACCTGAACTCTGGCTTCTTTTATATCTGGTTCTTCATTCTTCTACCGTTTTTCATTAAAGTGATAGACAAATCATTTGATTATTTTGGAAGACTCCATTTTGGTGACAGTGACTCATTCTATTGTAGTATCTTTGATTTTATCAATTTTTGCAGCAATTTTTTGCTTAATCTTATTTAATAGTTCTCAGTCCATTTTGTCTGGTTTTGTATAGCCGTTCAAGATCGTTTTTAAACGCGTTTGATTTTCCCGATTTGTGTCAATGTATTCATCATACCAAGATCAGTTTTTTAATTCTCTCGTTTCTTCAACCGCCTTTTATACCTAGGCTCCTTCTTGTGACTTAAGACTGCTTTTTTATTCCAACGACTCATTACTGCAGCAGACCCCACGTATAACTCATTATTAGTTGCCGATGTATCTTTAGGCTGAAGCTTTAAGACAGCATACACTTCGTGAAGAGCTTTTATCATCTTGTTTCTGTCTATTCTTCGCAATACTGTTAATCGTACTTTCTAATTTTAGATATGTTCCATCCTGTCGA
The DNA here is from genome assembly GCA_003991215.1 of Morbakka virulenta. NCBI lineage: Eukaryota > Metazoa > Cnidaria > Cubozoa > Carybdeida > Carukiidae > Morbakka > Morbakka virulenta. The sequence goes on from RDPX01000222.1 coordinate 999,955, forward strand.
TTGTGGAAACCTCTTCTTTGTCAATTCATCCCTTGTTCTGTTTGTTTTCATGCTCGTACATTACATTATTCCCTGTTTGTTTCTTCACTTGATTGATCTAAGAAAGCTTCGCTTCAATTACAGATGATAAAAATTCTTTAATTTGGTTTCAACTGGGTGGAATTTAGAGAAAGTGATAAAGGCCATTTGAAACTTATTACATTACCCACCAGCAAGAAGAGATATCGAATTCAGCTGAACAATTATGATGTTTCTGTATTAACGTTTTGGCAGACCCGCTGGTTCTAGACGTATAGGAATGTGTTCTTAATGCCATAAAGCACTTTTTAACGTTATGTAAATCAAAACAACTTCTCAAGAACAAATCATATGACAACTTGGTGACTATAACAATATGTTTATGAAGGTGAACTTTCAATTTTTCATTGACACAGAAGGCATGATTTGTTTGTACCTAAAGCAATTTCAAACAGATCATCCCCTGAAGCCATTCGTGCCTGAAATATTGGAAAGTGTTATACGTTGTTTTATGAATAGTTATTTTATTTAATTCCTAATGTTCTCATCGATGGAACTGGTACAGCCAACTCTGATAAAAGTAGATATGAACGAAAGGGAAAACCATTTATCAAAGGTCAAGTTGTCATCTGCTACGAAATCGCTGATTTTGCCACTAAAGGCCAGTGTAACTAAGACGTTAACGTCCAAAGAGCTATGTGTTGACTTAGTTAACACTCTTTAGTTTGATCATTATCAACCTGACTCCCCAAAACGTGGTTGAAAGCTAAAATTACATCAGCACGTTAGTAGAAATTTCTGATAAGCGATACACCATTCATTATATAAAAACAAAGGAGGTAGACAGTTCCAAGTAGCATTGGAATAAGTCATCTCAAACGTGGCTACTGTTCATCAAAAACAATGTCTTAACTTGAATTTTGCTGAGAATAACTTGGGTCATTTCAATGGGAAGTACTTAGAAGGTTGTAAGTAGTACGAAGATCTTTGAAAAGTTATGATAATAATTTTCACTGTATGGCATTATCAAAGTCAGATTGAGAGAAGGTTCAGTGCAAACAAGGAAGTAACGGTTAAAAATGTACAAAACAAGTCATTATGCGGAGAGCAGTTAGGCAGGGATATTTTGTATTCTTCATGAGAATAAACTAAGCAATAAAATGGCTGCATCATATAAACCAACTCGTTCCCTAAATGTAACTGGCTTGGAAGAGGCAAATATGGAAACACAAAGAAGTAAAGAATTAGAAAAAAAAATTATACTAGATAAAATTAAAAATATATGCATGCATATGACCTAAAAGTATAATTGTTCAACTGTCAAATTCTTACTATAAACTTTAAAAAAAAGTAAAAATGTAAAAAGAAGGAGAATGGCAGTTGAATTAAGTTTCAAATCACTGAACCAATATATTAATGAGTGCTGTGATAGAGTTGAGACAAATCGTTACATTGTCATATTTCTTGAAATGTTCTAAAATTAAAAAAAATATTTTTCAAAATTGAGTGTAAATATTTTCTTCTGTACATATGTACAAAATTCCAGGTTTACATCATCAGATCTTGGGAATTAAGAACATATCTTAGGATGCACTGTTTTTTTGTAGTAAGTAGAATTCCTGAGTAACTTTATCTTTTCAGGTCATTTAAGATTGTCTGAATCTATTTTTTCCAATGCTCGTAAGACAATAGTTCTTATCTCTTCTTGAAGTAGGTTTTAGATCAATTTCTCTTGTTATTGCTATTATTATTACGGTTCATCTTACAATGACGAATCAACTTTTCTTTCAAAATGCCTCTGTTGCCTTTATTTACGGATCACCGACATTATTCCCAGGATGGAGTTTTGGTTTACCCTGCTCACGTGATAACATAGCCATGACCTATTTCAAAAACACCGTCCTTATGTGTGATCTGAAACCATTATATATACAAGAAGCACAAGTCAAAAGCCACCAAGTATTTGGAGTTGTAAAAAAGACATAAGTGGACCTTAACTGCTTACCTCGCACCACTAAAACTAACGATAAACCTCTAAAAGAAAATAGAGAGCAATCCCTTTGAAATTGTTTCTCTGTAAGTTTTAATAATCTCAAATTTATAGCACTGCGGAGAATGTCGTTTCACAACTAGTAAAATGTTTAATAATCTGTCAGTTTCTCGAAAAACCATTTTTGAATTGAAATATTCTGTCGTTACTATATTTTATCTATTTGATAAACTAATAATACTCATTCAGCAAGTACTGCGCTTGAATACATTAGCACATAATGGCCTTTTTTAGGTTACCATATTAAGTTTTCTCATAAACGTTCTATGCCAGAGGAGATTTACCAATGACTTTGTCATAGTAGTGCCCTCAAAGTTTGTTTTGGACTTACTGACAAAGAAAGATTAAGGTCCAACCCATACCCACGGTCATCAAATATTGCCTATTTCAACTCAAACTTGTGGAGCATTATATTTAATCGTTGTCTTCACCTAGGTAATCTAACCTGAGGTATTTTTACAAGTTTTTGGGACAGGTCTGTCATCTCATTTGAACACCAATGTACACAAAAGTCGGACGCACACACACGCATGCCCACGTACCCACCCGTGCTCACAAACGCACACACATGTCGATCCTATCTTTGATTTGGCACCTAATAATAGGGATAGTTATCTTCTTTTGCTGCCAGAGGCTTTAACTATTCAGCATTACGAAGTTGTTTACTCGGTCTCCAAGGTGAACAGGAACTGCTTGCTTCAAAGTAGAATAAAAAATCCAGGGAAAAAATTTCTTATGTCTTGTTGCTTTGAATTGGCAATAAGCGTTGAGATATCATTCAAAAGGAAAATAGTGAAATAATAGTCGGTGCCTATTCTGATTTGACTTTCCCTCAGCCTCCTTAGCAACATTTCGCAGAAAAATGTATTTGTGTTCTTGCCCAGTCTTATTTTGTTAGATCTCCCCAGAATTGCTAATGAAAGACAGGTTTTTACAATATATCGAAATTGTTTTTCTTTGGTGGTTGTGCCGCCCCATACATTAAACATTTACAGTTTACACGACCTTTACAACTCGCGTGCTCCATAAAACTAAATAACCGGAAATACGGAATCGAAGCCGAATGTATATATGGTTTCATCCTTTTTTCTCCAGAAATAAAGCTTCATTGGTATTAGTAGGATTTGAAGCCTCAAGCTTCTTTTCTCAGAACGCTGTTCTACGAACTGATTTTTTGGAGCTTGTCAGTAAAGCGTTAAAAAGTAAGGTAAAACACAGAAATGCCTTTAGATAGGAATAAAGTATGGCTAAATTTTTTGTAGACCAGTTTCTTTCCATATTAATAACATTTAAGAAAGTTTTCGAAAATCCAACTGGGTACGAAGGCCAATTTACTTGTTTATGTTTAAGCATCTGTGTCAGTTTTTTATAGATAAATAGGAGAATCTAGATACTGGAAACAAAACTTGGATTTGTGAGTGACACAACCAACATTTGGACTAAAGGTGCTATTTAGATATATCGTGACATATCTCTTAAAGCGGAAGATATGTTCACGACGAGAGAATGATAATCCTATGATGCTATAGCAAACGGTATCTTTACGTTAAAAAAGCCATTGGTTTCTCTGACAATTGCCTTAGAAATTGTTAAACATGGAAACGTAAAAAGTGAAGTAAATAATATTTTTCAGTTTAACCGAAATTATGAAAGGCTTAGTTGCTAAGATATCACTAGTCTGCCTAGAACAAGTTTCTTGTATAATCTACGGACCTCACCTTGGAAATCATAGTTCCAAAGTATTGGTATTCCAGTGATAACGTGGTCGATCTGTGCTCTTTTGAAGATAAAGCAAACATTAGCTCTGTCTTTATTCTCTTACAAATAGGTCTAGTGGAGATTTAGCAAGTTTTTTTAAGCGGTCCATAGATAAAGTTGATCATCTGCATTTTTCAACGATTGGACAGAGGGAAGTTAATCACTCAATGTGATATATTTTTACGTATATTGTAAACTATACAATTCGCAACGCATTATGTAACTGGTAACAAATCGACTTCAGAAGAATGCCTCCGTAGATCCTATTATTGGGATCATTGTTTGAAGTAGTTATAGAAGTCATCATCGTACGATTCAATGAACTACAGTAGTAACTTTGGATTCAAAAAGTAGCTCATGTGCCTACGTAATCCTCCATGTCGTATCTCTCTCTACGGGTGGCTCTTACGGTAATTTTGCATCTCTGAACAATGCTTTTATCAAATTACATGTTTCCTTCAATGACTATGTCGTTTCTAATAATGGAGACTGACATCAGAACCAAACTCCAAAAAACTATTTGGTTACAAATGGCACTTCCTCTTTTCAGGCTTCTTTTTTCTCCAGTGAAAAAAGCAATGTCGACATGATTGCAACAAACTCAGCAATGACAAGGTTTTCTATTAAAATGCAGCACCTAATTATTATTTAAGTCTTCTTTTCATTCTTGCAATAGATGTAAGGGAGTTTAAATATTTTGGTGCTGGATATGCCAGCCCTCAATATAATGCAAAGGACTTATATTGTAGTTTTTTTCAACCTGTGACCATATTTTGTCAGATACATCGAGGAGAAGGAAAGTAAAATATGTATCTACAAGAGTAAGGAGTAAAAATTTGCGGAACGACATACTGGTTTATTCCATAAAGGCGTTGTAAGAAGAGCTAATTGCTAGCAGAGTGCAATAATTACATTACATTTATTGAACTGAAACCGCATGTGAACCATTCAGTTTGATTAAAAGTGTTTTTTATTTATTCTTGGACACTACTTTTTCAGTTCTGAATGACTTTAAAGGGAAGATTACTTCAGAAATGACACTAAGACTGGTATTCATAGCCTTGATAAACAATGGACTGTTAAATAAGTTCACAATGGTAACAGAAGGAAAAATTGGTATTTGCAGAATGTTCATTGATTTCATTGAGAATACTTACTGTGTACAAGAACCTCAGTGTATTGTCACTTGATCGTATGTTTAATTGAAATTTATGTCCCAAAATATTTTTACCCAAATATCTGAAATATTTTTCTAAATCTTAACTATACATTTTTGTCCGTAGTGTATTATGACATAACCTGTGACAGCTACAAAGCAAACAAACACTAAATCTTTAAATATACTGCATTTTTTTATAAAGGTAGCCGGCCTTTTAAGTTTACATTGTGCTTTTCCACTTTCCGGACTAAAAAGAATGAATTTCTTAGAGAATTATTCATGAAGTTTACGTTTACTTAATAATCTTTAAATTACAAAAAGCTCAAGCAGAAACGGACAGAAAATAGCAACCAAAGAAATAAGTGCATCAAACTTTTGAAACTTACTTTCATCACATATTCTGACACTCGGAATCTTTTCAGTTAAAAGAATGCCTAATGAACTATTCAGCTAAAGGTTTCTTTGATTTTCCCCAGATTACCTTGAACTCTTTGAAATTCAGCTGCATCCTTTTATCAACTTGCGAAACAAAAGCAATACTTCTTTAGATGATTTGCTGTGGACGTGTTAAGACGTACTGTGATTGGATGTCATCAGAAAGTTAATAGAAAGAAATTTTCACTAGGGTAGGTTTTAATCATTTAAATTTGATTAATTTTTTTGTTGTCTACCTTTTTATTTTAATTGTACATATGGTCAAAGTCAGATCATACAGAAGTTCTCTCATTTTTTCCACTGTGCTTTTTATTTGAATAAATTGTAAGATCTGAATAGAGATTATTGATATATAGAGCAATAATACTCAGAAACGACTGATAAATTCCCATTTATTTAGTCCAGTCGAAGTTCTTATTATTTTGTACAGCTGAAATGAATGCTTGGACAAGTATTTTAGTGTCAGTTTACAAATGAATTGATAATGGTATAGACTGGGTATCATTTTATACATTTGCATAAATTTCTGACAATTGAATAACATTCTGTGAATAGCTATCAAAATATAAGTAATTTAGCACTTCCTGCAGGTTATTATAAGGAACTGTCTCAAGAGGGCTTAATCATTTATTATTTAACAAAGTTCAAATACAAGACAATTTTTTCGAGGAACTGTTATAGCATTTTGTCAATTAGCATACAAACACTACTGGTCTTTTTGACTGGTTTTCTCACTTCAAAGATTAATTTTGACAAAATTCGCCGTTGCCAAAAACCCTGCACATAAAATAGATGTCTTAGATAAAATTCCATTTTCTTTCAACTCACTTATGGTTGATTAAGCATCTTTAGGAAATATACTACTAGTAATGTTCTTTCTAATGTAAACTACAAGGGAATTTTGCCGGCCCATAAAAGTTAAAGCTGCTTCCATTCGTCTAATATAAAGAACAGTCTATAACACGAATTCTTATATCGTACAGCGAAGACATGAAGGCTAAAGCAAAGATGAGCAGCAGTTTAGGCTGGTAAAAACTTAGCTGAAAGAAGATAAATCATGTGAGAAAACAAAGTGGTTGTGGTGAATCAAATTTGAATTCGTTTATTTTCCCTTTAAAAAATCAACCAGTAAATGTAATTTTCGAAGTCATCGCTAAATTTCTTCCATAATAAAATTTCTTGCTTCTCAAAGTACTGATTTATCTTTATGTGCACAGTGTACAATAACAGCATCGATAGCATGGAACATTATGTTGCATGAGTGTAGATGGAAGTACAAATGATTTTTACGTACTATAAATAGTAGAGGCCCAAATATTGTGCCTTGTTGAATATATAAAGAATACATTGAAGCTGAATGTTGAATACTAATTTTTTTCGAACTGCAGTAATATAAGTAGATGATTTGTGAAGTATATTAGCTCGACTTGCTGTGCCAATCACTCTATGATTTACAATACCAGGGGTAATTTTATGTGGATACAGTTTTTAATCATTCTATTTTCAACTAACCAATGTTCCAAAAAGATAGCTGTTTGATGTATTCGATGTTTTGTTGGGAAAATGAATTTGAAAAGAATAACATTCGGTTTCTTTCCAGGTAGTCAGATAATTGTTGATAGTCCATCATTTAGACAAATTTTTACACTGCATCAAATACACTGATCGACCTGTAGTTGCCAATTGATATAAGATCATAATATTGGTAAAGTAGTGAAAAGATTTCCTGTTTCTAAAGAGGTGGAAAAATGTCTTTAATTATCTTAATTAAAAGGAAAACATTACTGCTATTTCAGCAATTCAGTCTTTAATCATTATAAATAAGGGTCTTGCGTCTTTTCTCTGTCACATGTTTTTGAGGACATAAATGACCTCAGGTATAACCTTTGTGAAGTTGAACATTTTCTTGTCAGCATTCGGTCTAAATGAGGGTCTTTTATGTCATATTTTATTTAAAAACTTTGGCTTAGCTTTCTACAAGGGTGATCAAACAACAACAAAGGAGGATGAGAGACGTTCTCTGAAGTTTTCTTATTCCACATTGCATTATCAGAAGTGTTAATTTTATTCAATATTTTTCCTTTTGATTTAATTGGTAAAGACAATCTTTACACTCTCAGAAAGTTTAAGGCTATTTGAAGCTCTGGCTGGAACATTAAAACACTGAAACCCTGCAACACTCTGCCTTTGAATAAAGTAAGATATAGATGACGAAATCGCCATCTTTCTTTTTTTTTGTACCATTTTTTTTTTCGAATTTTAGTAAATGATCAATTTTGAGCTCATTTTCTTGAGTTTATCGAATTGGGCAATGTGTATCTTTATCTTGGACAAATTTTTCTTTTATAGGAACGTGCTTCTTGAAAATGCTCAATGAAGTTGTTATAAATCATTCTAGACCCATTGGAAATTAAGTTTAATGAAAAGATTTCTTAAGAAATTTCCTATCTCGTCTAAAAAATAATTTCTGTTGTATTGAGAACAATCACAGATGCTAATTTTCTAAATTGAAAACAATTTTTTAATCTTCCAAAGAGGTCGTGATTAGTAATTAAGCTAGAGACTACGACAGCATTTAAAGCATTTTATGGTTCAATGGGTGCACATACGTATATCAATTACAGTTATTGTTTGTCAGAAGTAGGTTTGTCTTTAACTTATTTCAGTCCATTAACTTTATCATCACTTTAAAGCTCAGTTTCATGGTAACAAAAACATAATTATAGTTTGTCTCTTGACAGAATAATCGTTTTGTTTCCCCTAACAAGCTAAAGAAATCATAACTTCAAACTTTTGGTTGAAATTTCGTCTCAGTGTTAACAGATATTTGTGAGTCAGTAAATGAAACGTATTAAAACAGGTACAATGTTTTTATCATCAGCTTAATATATTTTGCTTAAATTTACTTAGATTGAACCTCGTATCTTCCTATAAAGTTAGCATCAGATCTAATACAGAATAAAATTCCTCTTTGTCTCTTATTTTCTCTTTTTTTTCTCTCCATACTTGTCTTTGTGTAGTTATGAGTCCATAAAAGGATTTCTGTTATGAGTATCGAAATTCCAACAATTTGTTTTTCCGTTCCGTATCCCTTTAAATCTCTAGAATTAAATTTTCTTTCAAAATTAAGGTCAGCTTAGTTGAGTTCTCTACAAAGTTAGTTGTCTAAGAACCTCAAAGTTGTTTATTCTACGTAATGTGTTTTCTTTCTCAACATCGTCAACCAAGAAGTATATTCTAAAGGGACCAAAACATTACGAAAAAGTAGGTTAGGGCTTGCTTTTCGGGAGAACAAGCATTAATCTCTTCAACAAGAACTTTCTCTATGAGAATTTTGGTACACTTATCCTACAAGACACTCAAAAAATTTGTGTGTGTGTTTTTCTTTAAACGAAAGAAAATATTTTTGAAAACTTCAGTCCTCAAAACAACACAAAAAAGAGGACAGGGAAAGTGTTAATAGAAGACAATGTGACCTCCAGGTGACCCTTGGGCAAGGAAAGAACCTGTTACCCTACTACGAGACCTTAAAATACTAATTTGGAATCCAGTGGGGTAAAACAGCCACATCATAGTGTAAAAGGTCTTTTTAGCCTTGGCTCTTGTCTCAATAAAAACACTGATGGTTGTGTCCTCTTATCACCACAGCAATTATCATGAGTGATATGATTAATTTAGATCATAGAAGTAATGCTGTGAATGGTACTGGAGGGAATACAGCTGATAGTGCGTAACCCGGTAGGTATTCTGTTGCAATGAAGCACGAGCCCAGTTGTCATACTGCTGCTGCAATAACAGAGTGGTGTAAAGAAGTCAATACAATAGTTATGAAATGTTTTTATAAAAGTAAGGCACTTAGTGAAGAAGGAAAGGCTGTCGGAGGGTATGAACAAAGGATACATAGGGAAGGAGAACAAGAGGCTGTTTTGAAGTTACAGAACCAAGACTGTGTGGTCAACCTAGATGTGTGAGGAAAAATGGATTCTTGTCAGAAGTAGAGTAAGGATCAATAATAAGAAAAATTGAATCAGACTCTAGGAATGAATTATTTGAATTATTATGAATTATTGTCACTAAACTTAAAGATGTAAATAAAGATCAAAGGAAGTTGGAAGGTATTAGCTTTAAAATAATAAATAGTAGAGTTTTGGAGCAAAATGCTAGAAAAGTTAACAAATCATTGTGTTAGTTTAAGTTTATAAAACTTATACTATCACACAAACAAGTAACTCATAAAATCAGCCAATTGTGTGTGAAGATGATGAATTGAAACTGAGAAAGAAAGTAGCTGATAAAAGGAAAGATCCATAGTGAAAAAGAAGAATTAAAAATGATTAAAAAGCCTAAGAAGCAAGATCAAAAAGTGCAACACGCAGAAGATGTTTTCAACCAAAAGAGAATCCATGATAATTTGAACGGTATAAACAGAAATAACAAGGTACCTGATGCTGAGGAGAGTAAACAGTTCTGGAGTGATATATGGTCTGTGAAGAAAGAACACAACAAAAAAGCCATATGGCTTAATAGACAGAAAAAGGAAATACACGAAGCTAGAATGGAAGCACTACTCATCAGTAAACGGGTGTAATAAAACATTGTAAGATATAGTCTAATTGGAAAGCACCAGGTATTGATGGAGAATACGGATTTTGGAAAAAGAAGGTTAATAACTTACATAAAAGGACAGCAGATCAACTGAAAGATGTGCTATCAAGTTTAAGGGAAATGCATGAGTTGCTGGCATTTGAACCAACAGTTCTTTTCAAAAAGATTTATCCAAAGGAAATGCTTCTGGATAATTATCAATATGTAACCTGCCTGTTAATGATTTGGAAATTAATGACAGGTATTACTGCAGATTGCATTTATTCATATTCAGAATTGGAAAATATTTCTCCATGGAAGCAAAAAGTTTGTGGAAGAGAAAGCAGAGGAATGAAAGACCAGCTTTTAATCGATAAGACAGTGCAAAGGACTGTAAAAAGAGACATACCAACCTTGCCATGGTGTGTGTTGATTGAAAAAAGGCCTATGATTTTGTCTCACATAGTTGGATTTCAGACTGTCTCAAAATGTTCAGTATTGCAGATAATGTACAAAAACTACAGCAAAATAGTATAAGACCATATCCTCAAACAACGAAGTTTTAGGGAATTTTAATGTAAATAGGGGAATCTTCCAAGGTGATAATTTAACTCCATTACTTTTTTAATCAGTAGGATACCCTTGTCATTGCTATTGTGCAGAGTCAACACTTACTATGAATAAGGGAAGAAAAACTTAAAGTTAATCACCTACTTTTAATGGATGATACTAAGGTTTTCAGCAAGAATAAAAATCAGTTAGGCTAATTGATAGATAGTGTCTTTGCGTTTAGTGAAGATATAGGAGTGGAATCTGGACTTGAGAAAGGTGGAGTTGTCATTTTGAAAAGGAGGGAAATCAGCCTTTGTAATGGAATGGATTCCCTTTGGAGAAACGATGAAGGAAATTGATGAAAACGGCTACACCTTTCTACATGTAGATATAACTAAGTTGGATAAAGATAAACAGAATGAGATGAAAGACGAAAGATGAAAGTGTATAAGGAATATAAAAGGAGAATGAATCTAATTTTTTAAAATCTAAATTAAACAGGACTATGATAACCGCAATACATACTTGGGCGGTAGCAATTCTAAGATATGGAGCTAGTATTCTTGGATGGAGAGAAAATAAGATAAGGCTTTGGATAGGAAAACAAGGAAAATTTTGTCAGTATACGGGATACTGCCTCAAAGGAGTGATGTGGACAGACTATATTTCAGTAGAGAACAGGGTGGCAGGGGACTGATAGGCATAGAGGTTTGTATTAGATGAGAAGAAAACAACCTGGAAATGCATGTCAAAGAATCTACTGAAAAGTTGATAGAAAGTGTGAGGGTAGCTGGGGCAATTGAGACAGAAGGAGCTGTACTTAAAAAAGCCTTTTAGAGTAAAAAAGTGTTGAAACAAAAAGTTGCTAGGGCGGATAACATGGTATTACAGGACGAAATCTCAGTAGTAAAATCAAATCTCAGAAGTACTATGGCTGCTGTAAATGTTTCAGCAAACGGGCCCATATGACTTCCTTTTTATGCCTTGAAGCTGCCGTGACCACTATATGCAAGGATAACAGCCTATGTTCAACGCATGGTGGCAAATTACCCTGATGGCAAATTTGAGTTTTCTTTGTTGTCTGGTTAGATTTATTATTCAATTGTAGGTCTCTACCTTTAAAAAATGAACCTACAGGTTTTCCTTTCTCTGCCTCTTGACGGAATGTAGCAACGTATAGGGTGCCTAAAAATAGGACAATCCATAAGAGAAGGTGTCACACAAGCTACTACAATGGCATACAACAAACAGGTAAGGTTAAAAAGGACCAAAGACACAAACGTTCAATGTGGAATAGGCCTTAAATAAAAATAAAACTTACAGGAACAAAAGATAAATTTTTTACAAAATGCAAAACACAATAGTTTTTAAATACATCATTTACAAATAAATTCCATAAGAAAAACAATGATTCCTAATACACATTNATCAGGCTGTAAATGTTTCAGCAAACGGGCCCATATGACTTCCTTGTGATGCCTTGAAGCGTCCGGGACCACTATATGCAAGGATAACAGCCTATGTTCAACGCATGGTGGCAAATTACCCTGATGGCAAATTTGAGTTTTCTTTGTTGTCTGGTTAGATTTATTATTCAATTGTAGGTCTCTACCTTTAAAAAATGAACCTACAGGTTTTCCTTTCTCTGCCTCCTGACGGAATGTAGCAACGTATAGGGTGCCTAAAAATAGGACAATCCATAAGAGAAGGTGTCACACAAGCTACTACAATGGCATACAACAAACAGGTAAGGTTAAAAAGGACCAAAGACACAAACGTTCAATGTGGAATAGGCCTTAAATAAAAATAAAACTTACAGGAACAAAAGATAAATTTTTTACAAAATGCAAAACACAATAGTTTTTAAATACATCATTTACAAATAAATTCCATAAGAAAAACAATGATTCCTAATACACATTTTTTCTTATAAGAAAATATGAAATGACATGTTGAACAAATGCTCTAACAAAGTATTTATTTACATTTTTCCTAAAATGTTCTTGATATCCTCAACAAAACCAATTGCAATAAATATCTGTCCTCTCGTAAAGGTTTGTCCGTTGTGCTATCCTCTACAGTTTCACCTCCAACATCTGAGTAGTCAATAAATAAATTGCCAGAAGATTCTACAAGATAAAAATCAACGATTATTTTGTTAAAGTTTACTGGCAAAATCTTTAATAGATGGGAATGGCTTCCATTTCATGGAAGAATTTATTTGGACATGCAAACAAGTGGCTTATCTTCCAAATTGCACCACTTTCCATCATCTACTTTTGGATCAACAGGCAGGTTCAAACAAAGTGAATTTCTAGTTCTTCTCATTAAATTCCTTCTTTTTCGGTGTTTTTCATCTATGTATAGCAACCTCTCTAGTTGCTCAACAAGACACTTTCCAGTATCTTTACTTACTTTTGTACCAGGTACTTTCAAATTCTTTGCTCCAGTCACTGATATTACTGTTGCAGCTTGCCATTTTTAATGGGAGTTTGTCCACATGTTAACCCCAGAATCCTTTATATAAATTATGTTGGCATAATAATGGGGTCTTGACAACTCGTTTATTCTAAGTTGCAACATTTTATTGTGCATATTGGTGCACGCTTACTACTAGTATTAGTGGTTCTTTCTTCTATTGAATGGTGTTGTTTACTGAGTTGCAATAGTTGTGCTTTAATGAGTTTCAGATATGTAAGCGTCCAGTCCTTCATTAAGCATTGGGATGATTGGTAAGTATCTGAGCCATATTAAAATTCAATTCAAAGTCACTTGAATTTAAAGAATTTTTAATGCGTCAGTCTTACATATGCTCCTTACACTCAGTTTTACATCAAAACAAAACGGTAAAAATGGAAAGATACTATCACCAAGATACTTAAAATTTCGGGTTGTCGTCAAGCGAGGTTCAAATGAATGGTATCTTACTAAAAACACCAGTGCTAGTGTCAGCTCGCAAACACGTCTCCTTTTTTAGGACAATGCATGGTGAATGGTGTCATGTGTCGCTTCGTTTACTACCTCCCTCATCACCATAGGCTCAGATAGTCAGTATTTTGATGATCTGCGTCCAGATGATGGTTCAGAAATCTACTTCTGTTTTCAATTTTTTTATGACAATTTCAATCAAAAGAATGGACCCAGGTACCCGGCAGACTCCAGTGGTCAGTGGGTTCAAAGAATCTTAGAATCCAAGACTGACTCCATATCGAGGGTGTAGACTCGAGAATCATTTTACGAGACCTATCCGTACGTTGTAACGGAAATCTACCACAGCAATGTACAGCTAAAGCAAGGAGACAAAGGCATTATCCAAGTCAAACAGTGCCCAAGTCAAAAAATTCTTACAACTATTTTAACGAAAATAAGAAGCCATATCAAAATGGCAACGGCAGAAAAAAATCAATGAAATGATTCTTGGAATGCCCGTTTGATAGAAAATATTTTAACTAAGTTAAACTAGTGGAACTGAATAATAATAATAATAATAATAATAATAATAATAATAATAATAANCGAGAATCATTTTACGAGACCTATCCGTACGTTGTAACGGAAATCTACCACAGCAATGTACAGCTAAAGCAAGGAGACAAAGGCATTATCCAAGTCAAACAGTGCCCAAGTCAAAAAATTCTTACAACTATTTTAACGAAAATAAGAAGCCATATCAAAATGGCAACGGCAGAAAAAAATCAATGAAATGATTCTTGGAATGCCCGTTTGATAGAAAATATTTTAACTAAGTTAAACTAGTGGAACTGAATAATAATAATAATAATAATAATAATAATAATAATAATAATAATAATAATAATAAATATTATTATTATTGTTGTTGTTAGCAAGTGGATATAGCGTAATTGTTCCTCTTATTGTTGCTATTAATTTTGATTTCTTTCCAATTATTATTACTTTTATTATCATTACTATCATTATTCCTAGTGATGAATACATCCTTTTGTCTTGTGTTTGCTGTAAGGTAAACGAGTTTCCAATGTATATAGCAAGTGGATCTAAGGAATTAAAGAAGTGAAGGTTTCAGATCTGTCATGACCTTGGAGTCGCCAGAATACACTTGGAGATATTCCCGAAATATAGAATCGAGCTATATAAGAATTGGTACAAATATGTTGCATGTACACACACATACACACATCCACCAAACTTCTACTGTGTTTAGTTGAATCAGATATTATAGCTTAGACATCGAGCAAAGGTAGGAGAATCCACGAAATTGGAGATCGTAGATATTTTGTTTGTTTTTCCCTCTTCTAGTGAGCAAAATTTGTTTGTGCAGCATGGAGGAAGAATTGGTGTAGTATTTGGAAATGCAAGCGACTAGTACAATTAATGTAGGTATAAACTAGTTCTATTAGGGTAAATGCTTACAAGACTGTCGGCCATCTTAGCTTCTAGAAAGGGAATGGTTTTAGGGAGAAAGTTAGTGTAAGAACTCACGAATGAGGTGCACGTACATAATGGTGCTCCTATAAAAGGATACTACATCCCTTCCTACCTCGAAAGAAAATCATAAAGCTAGCTTTACAATACACATGGCGAGCTAAATGTTTCTTCGAGATAAAGTTCTGTACTGCATTGTATTTTAATACAAATTCTCTCAAATGACATGGCAAGTATCTTTTTGTTGGATCTACATAATTCCTTTTCCTCCTGATGGAAAGACACAGTATCGTTATAACGTATAGTGCCCCTGTCACTGTCAGAGTGACATTTGAAATGTGGAAATACATGACATTGTTTCCACCACAACCCTCACTTGCTTTGACCACTTTCAGTTCTTAAAAAAACATCCCCGTCCTCTCTCTTCTTGTATTTTATTTTTCTGCCTCAATGAAATATTTGTTTTGAGTGCTAGCATGCGTGCGGCTATTGATGATACTGGTTTACAAGTGTTACGAAAGCATGAAGCAACAGAAATGAATGGATAGAGAGACTCGCTGTGGAAACAAACAGGCTGTGATCGTTTGAACTCTTAAATGTCGTCAATCGGTGCATAAAATGTAATTTTTGTGAAACATATGGTGATGACAAAGCACTTCTTTAAAGAAGTATATATTGGTCAAGTCTTACAGAAAAACCTACAGTTTCTACTTTAATATTAAAGTCCTTCTTTCCCGAACAATAATTATTCGGTATCTTCTGGATTTGTCCTATTATTTATAACATTAAAAAAAAAAAGGTGAAATTTTCAATTTGGCCTTTTTTCTTGTATTTATTAATCTTTTCTCATTGTTGGGTTAAATAAAAATAAATAATATGGTACCATCTTCGTGGTGTAAGTGAAATTAGTATCAATGCAGAAATGATAATGATCATAGCAATTTTATTAAATCATCAGCTTAAAAACTAGGGAGAAATATTTTCTAGATTCATTCAAATAAAAGTATTAAGATTAATAATTCATCTTGTTTTCAAATATTTTTTTCGTAAAATAGTTTTCTGAAAATCCAAATTTTAGTGGCATGTAGGGAATCAACAAACTGAAACGCATACCCGTTTGAAGTCCGAAGTCAATGTGTCTGAGGTTCAACTTTGCAAATTGCGTTCCACATGACTCGTCCAAGAAAACTTTGCCACGGCTAAGCTACGGAGTTGACTACGAACGTGCTTTTCTGTTTCGTTTTAGCTGAAAATATTCTCTTCTCTCCTTAACTGCCTTTTATCTACATGTTTTTCTAAGTCATCTTGTATGCAAACTCCATCTTTCAGACTTCGAGTTTTGTTTTTTGTGCACTAATTCAAAATTCTATTTTTAATTCAAGGTTAAAAGGACACCAGTCTAACAAAAGAAACTAAAAGTACACCACAGAATTTTGAAGACACTTTTTATTTTCTCTGCAGTAAGCAAATATTCGTCTACAGGAAAAGTTTTTCCCATTTGGTGAGGAGATTGGTCTGAATCCTATATTTTAGGAGAAATCATTAGTTCTCGCCAAAAGTTGCTTATTTCCTATTGAAAGCTATAAACCCAACTTTTAGCAAGAAAGATTCTTTATTCTGTCGCTAGTCTTGGCAACTTTGATGATATTGTTTGAAAGCTGTTTGAAGCATTCACTCCTAAGTTGGCAGCACTTTTGCTTAACAGATGTAAGCGGTTTTCTTTGTTTTTCATAACCTCATTAGGTCTAAGCAGATATGTAGTGCAATATTTTTTTATAAAACTTGATGCTTATGGTCAGTTGAGACGAAAGAAATAGTTGAAAAACAATAAACAATAAACAATTAATCAAATGCAAGGGCTAACTTTGAATTACGACCTTACGGAAATGTCGATGTTCACAGTACCAGTGCCAAATGACAACTATAGTTACTTCATACCTGAGACAGGAGAATGTTATAATTCTAACATTGTCATGTAATGATCGGCCTATCACATGTCATCTGATTTTTCTTTTGACCATCAAGAGTCAGGCAAAGTTAACTTATCATTTTTCTTTAGATTTAAATAAATTAAGATTAGAAATGATAGATTCGAGTAGAATATTTGAATCCCGGCTTATTGTTCTCGGAAGTTATTGTTCTCGGTATTTTGGTGAGAGTTAAGAGTAGGGCTCTTGACGTTACTTTTTTGGCCTTCGAGTTTTGAATTCTTCGCTGTAAGACCTCTGGTCTGACATACTAAAGACCGATTCTTGGCCAACCAGTAGAGGACCTGTGGGAAAATATTCGTATGAACGTAACGAATATTCGAAAATATTCGTTATGTTCTGGTCTCTCATAGATGGGCAGCTACTACGAAGGCAAAAAATGGCCCCATTGTTTACCAGGGATGCCATCAATAAATGACTCTGAGTAAGTTATTCTGCTGAAGACATTTAATAAATGACAACACTTTTTGTCATGAAAAAGAAATCCAAACTCGTGATTTCTCTTCACTAACCTCTACTAAACTTTCTCAACCCAGATCACGGGGCCCTACTATTGTAACGAACGTTTTTGTTTTCCCTAACCTCATAAACTATAAGCAGGTATGTACAGCAATAAATAATTTCCCCTTTCTTCAGATGTTCTCCTAATTTTTAATCGCAATCGGTCATCTGAGACTGGGAGGTATATTTAGTAATTAAAAAGTCAGAGGGGCTATTCTGCTGAAACAACTCTTTTCACGCCAAGTAATAGCTGCTTTTCATGTCACTATCCCTTTATTAAATCCTGTTTTTGACGGTAAAACAAACATCTTTCTTTGTGTCATTCACTGTCTCTAATAAAACATAGGAAAACAATAGCGATCATGAGTTCATGAAAAAAGTGTCAGTTCCAATTTATATTTTATCGTCGAACTGGACACTGGCAAGACACAGTAAGGAATAAAAAGTACTTAAATGGCTCCTTCTTAACAATAGTAAAAGTAGTATCACCCTAGAAATGGTAATGAAGTCCTTGAAACATTGAGGAAAGTTAACGGAAAGGGGTATTAAAGAGTTAAACATTTGAATGAATATTGTTAAACCAGCCTAAAACAAATAAGCCTTCTTCTTAGATTGTGGTTATAAGAGCCAATGGTACCAATACTGGTTTCAAAAGAACGCAATTCATGTTGAGACAGACCAAGAAATTATTACACGACACTGAGACTTTCTAACATTCTTTTCATGTACCAGCTTACTCAATGAACTAGGTGTTGAATTGCAAAGTACTTCGGCTTGACTTAAGCTGCTTTGACTCAAGCAGAGCTGATGGCCACCATAGCCTTTGTCATTGGTATGATTTATATCCCGAAAACTTGATTTTTCTATACACCTTTCAGTGTATTTTCTCTGGCATTTCTTCTCCGACTAAAGTCTTACAAGTTTTCTTGTCCTCTTTGTTTCCTTGTACGTGGTTTGCCTAACCACATGTAGAGCTAATGCCTCACCAGAGGCATTAGCTCTNTCAATGAACTAGGGGTTGAATTGCAAAGTACTTCGGCTTGACTTAAGCGGCTTTGACTCAAGCAGAGCTGATGGCCACCATAGCCTTTGTCATTGGTATGATTTATATCCCGAAAACTTGATTTTTCTATACACCTTTCAGTGTATTTTCTCTGGCATTTCTTCTCCGACTAAAGTCTTACAAGTTTTCTTGTCCTCTTTGTTTCCTTGTACGTGGTTTGCCTAACCACATGGCATTAGCTCTACATGCAAACATTTTAACGAGGCCAAACTGCCCTAGTTAGTTAAATTTCAGGTCAGCTTAATTCAGGACTTCTTTGGAATGTTTTTCTCATTTGGTATCTTCCTCTCGTTCAGCCGTCAAAATGTGCCTAGGTTTGCTTTTGATTGAAATATTGGCACTGCTTTCCACCTAGCTGTTAGTTGACTTTAAATAATACCGGGAGTCGTTCCTTTCGACTGCTTCTTGCACCTCTTTCGCGTCTTATTTGCTCCAGACTTGTTTATCTTTCAGACGACTTCTCTTTACTGGTTTGAAAATTTGTTGTTTATGATATTCCTGTGCCTAACTTGACCGTATAACGCCTGGCTCTGCAAAGCTCATTAATCAACCTCCAAATACTTTCCGATATCAATTGCTCTTCCTTTCTTTCCCTCCAATATCCTAGCACATTGTGTGTACAATTGTTGACAACATCTCGGAGGGACAATAACTTGTTTTATATATCAGAATAAAAGATACCAAATCTGCTTGTACGTTGGCTTGGAATCTCTCAGCTACTTCTGGATTCAAGAGTTTGTTTACAGCTAACACTTACCATTGTTCTCGTTTTTTGATTTCTGTAGTTTTACTTAGACCTTACAATTCGAGCATTTTTTTCTTTTTGACATTTGTGTTTGCTACACAACCAAAAGGACCCACCACATACGGAACCCCAACCCGGTCTGAGCCAATCTTAACATTTCAATGACCTAACACAGTTCTCAAATAATATTTAGGTAGGTTCTCCATTGTATCCTGTAGCTGTGTGTAGAAGTCCTGTTTTCTGTCTTCATCTGAAGCTTCTTGTTAGTGCGTAGGCCTGTACTATTGCTTATTTAACATAGTGAGTAAATAGTTTTGCAGCTGTGGTTGATAGTGCAACTCATCTCAAATGCTCTTTGTTCTTCAGCCGCTCCTGAGTACAAGACTGTGATTCAATCGCTTATATTAGTGCTCCTAATAGGTCTAGTTCATATCTCTTCATCTTCTGTATTATTTGAAGCAACTTTCCTAAATCTTACATGAATCTTACATTCCAAGTTTCAAATCTTGTGTATTGTTTGGCAGCAAAAAATATGGGTATTTATACATGTTTGTCATAGGTGTATCTAGTGCCGCTTCCTCAAAAATTGTGTCATTTGCGTTACCTCAATTGATGTTCCAGCTTCTACTCAACTCCTGGAAGATTGACGAAGCTGACCACTTTTTGCTTTGCCTGTAGTTATGTTTTTAATTGAGTGGGTTACTATTCACACACCTAATACTCCTCCTTTATCAACCGAGTATGAGACAGGCTTAGAGGTTTTTTTTTAGCCTTCATCCCATTGTAAACTGTTGCGTTTAAATCTAAAAGTATGCATCAAACACATTCCATTTTACAAATTCATAAGATTTTATTTAATTCAACTCCTTTTTTTCTTTAAGTATATCTTATATCCAGTGTGGTTTTTTTTAATGTCTCCCATTTCAGGCGAATAGTCAAAAACCCCGTAATGAACTCTACAAATCTTATCTTAAAATATCCTTGTTTTCATCCTATTATTATTATTATTATTATTATTATTATTATTATTATTATTATTATTATATGAATCCTCCAGTAAGCAGTCTTGTCACCACAGAGATGTACTGTTGAGCCACTCTTCAATAAATGCAAGAAAACCAGCTTTCAACTGTCTGCTTCTTTTAGCTTGTTCGATGGAGATATTCAACATCTTTGCTATATTAACCCACAGATCCCAATGTTAAGCCTGTTTTGGTATTTCAAACAGCATCTTCTTTTCCATCATAGTGTTAGAACAGCTGCATATGTGACCTATATATTTCAGATATTGGCTTCTGATAACACTTTGCATTTGTCTGGCTTTGGTAATTTTTAAGGTATCTGCATTTGTGTATCGAAGTCTGAATTCAGCCTTTTCTGCATCCTCATGAGTGGAAACTGTCCTCCAGTTACTATTCACCATTTGCTCCACCCAACATACCTTTTGTTTCCTTGCACTATCATCCTTGATGTACCAAGCCTGAGTTCCGTATAGGGAGCGAGAACGAAGACAAGTCTCCATATGTTTCATTCTTGGTGCCATGTTCATCTTGTGGTCTGTAAGGACTTGCCTCATTTCATAAAATTTCCCAATCGCTTTTGATATTCTAAGGTAAGTAAAAGAGTTATTATTGGTTGGTAAAAGTCTCTTAAAAGGTAGATAAATTCTGCCACATTCTCTATCGCATTGCTCCAATTATAAACAATGGCGCGGAGTTGGAATGACTCTTATTGCAGCATACTTGAGTCTTTGTTTTTAAGAATGAGATGTTAAGTCCAAATTGAGATCATGCAATGCGTATAATCTGCATGATTTTTTTGCTTCAACTACATTTCTTCAGAATAGCACCATACCATCTGCACACAACGACCATCTGATTATCTCTACTCCATTCATCCTGCCATCTTGACGTTGTCCTGTGTTTTTGCATTGGTTTGAAATCTTAAATGCAAATTGAATTCCCCATTCTTCTGGAAATTCTTTATCCATCTCTCATGCAGAGGCCTTCAGCACATAGTCAATATAGTAATTAAAAAGGCACAATGACAACTGCTTCCTTGTCTACATCCAACCATTACCTTACAATTTTTGTTCTTCCCCAAGATTGATGCGGTCATAAGGCATTAAAAGGATAGAAGTTCGACTTCCTTCGCTTTTCAAAAGCGATAAAGGTATTGAAATTGCCAAGCAAAATTCATTTAGATCTTGGATTTTCATCAAGTTCAGCCTTTGTTTTGTTCAATGCATAGTAGAAGAAATTCTTGGTTGATTCTAATTCCGTTGCATCAGCTGAAGAATAAACGTTCATAATAGGATATTTACATGTAGTGTAGCTGATATGATACATGCTGTTAAGTGTTCCTTGTTTGTCTTCAGTTTCACATGAGGAGCCAGATGTATTTCTGCTCAATATTCCTTTTTTCGCTTCAGGGCGCTCTATATCCACTACCAACCTTTAATGATTCATTATCAAACAAAAATATCCGCTTGAAATTCTACTTCTTCTTGCATTGCCAGAATATAAATTTTCAGGTCAATAGCCTCTTTCACTACCAGTACCAGTTTTATGTCTTCCTGTAGGGTTCACATATCTGTTATTACCATGGGTATGTTCTGAATGTCTTTTACATTTTACGTTTCAGAATGTGTTCCATTATTTTGCTTTGGAACCTGGTTTCATATACCAGATGGAAGAAGCTGTCACAACCAGCGTCAAACTTTCCGACCTCAGCCTGATTGGTCACTTAGGGACTCGTCCCTTTTAAACCTGTTCAACGGACGATGTGGTATCTCGTCTTCCTAATCTGCTTCATGTCAGAGTTTGATCCATTTTTCTCAATAGGCATGTGTGTTTTAATTAGGACGTTAATATACAGACCGACTGCCATCCAATTCTAAAGAGCTCTGTTTACCCTATTTTAAAAATTACAGTGGTCTCTCTTCTAGATAGACTGCCATTTAAGGCTTACATGCTCTACCCACCTAAAGCAACTCGTTATTAAAAGGTGCCAGAAACTCGTCTTTCGCCTCTTCTTCTATTATTTTAATACATGCCACATGACGATCAGAGCTGGAGTTGACTGGCAGACGCTGTATTTTTCGCATGCCATATGAGGCATGTTTGTAGATCTTGATCCCTTAACTTTTTAGGACACCCTTAGTTCCTGCAAACTAACCTCTGACAAAAAAGGAAGAAAAGTTCCACACTAATATTATGGTACCTTTTCCCTCCATCTCCCTCTCAAGTGACGATTGTTGAGACATTTATCATATCAAAACAACTGGTAGTATTTATTTAAAAGGAAGCATTCGTATAGCACGCCTCCTAATTATCATGCTATCCCTATTTTCCTGTAAAATGCACGGTATTATTTATTGCCAGCAGTTGGCCAGTGCTCCACTTTAGTTACCATAGTGCCCCAGGTACTAAATTTGTAAATTTGCTATGTAAAGGACTGTGAATTCAAATGATACAAAAAAACTTGTCCAATTGCTTTAGCTTAACGCCTATGCAAACCAGTAGTAACGCCAGCAATTCATTTGGAATAGAGCTAACTTAATAAATGGTAAATAACCCTTCCCGGTACTTATTGGCTAAAATGTAAATTGAGGGTAAGACTTTTTCAAAATGTGGAATTATTGGGAACTGGGGACTTATTCACTAAAAATATATCCGACAAAGTTTTCTTAAAAAAGAAAATGTATACATACTTTGTTCTTCACAACGTCAAATTCCACTATAAAGAATGTGCGGTCATGCTTTCGACATTTCGGAATAGAATAGCCATCTGATTTGAATGCTCTTCTCATCGTATCACTTGAACCAATTTGGTTAAAAGTCAATCGATCCACAGCCAGAAGTTTTGCAATGACTTCATCGAGAGAATCTTTTTGTTTGGGCTTAAAGTAAGAGTCAATTTTGGAAGTTTTTGTTTCAGAGCTTTCTTCAACACAAGATTTGACTTCAATTTTGTGTTTTTATTTCAGATGTCCTATCATCTCTTTGGTTCTCGAGCCACTAACTTTGATTTGTTTAGGACATTTTTTACACTTGGCGTTTTCTTGCTCTCGGCTGCAGAGAAAATAATTCCACACATCCGATTTCCTTTGGGCACGAATATCTTCAAAGTCCGTCATTTCAAACTGAGTGTTTACTGTTTGAACTTCTTGTTTTTGAATTTATTTCGCAACGTTATCGACGTGATTTGACAAGCTTTTTTTTTGTTTATGATTTTCGTCATGCACAAACAGCGTTTCCAGATTATTTACATTCCCCGGGGAATCGGGGATACAAGCATCAGTTATAACATATACAAACCTAGGAAGTTGAACTCAATTGAAAAGTTTTAAAAAGTAAGAACCTACTATAACTACACTGAAAGCTTGCATTACTAGTCATAATTGAAATTCTTTTGAAAGCTGATTTCATCTTCTCAATTATTGCTATTTCTGTACAAGTGTTGGACCATAAGAATGAGTAGTACGCCTTAGACAATAATCCTTTCTTCAAAATGTTTGAAATATTTACCATGTACTTGTCACCATAGAAAATTTTTGATTTAGCAGGAAAGCGATCTCTTTTTTTCACGACATATGAATGATTATAACACACGATATAAACACAGAGTTAAATAACTAACACGAGAGGTGGCAAAGGAAAATGTTAAGGGCATTAGGAACTGTTTGTGCTGTAAAGGAAACGATAGATTTTACAACGACAAAACTCAGTTTCATTTGTTAGAAGATGCCGCCTTTTGTGTCTTCCAAACTTAGGTATACTGTATATATTATTGTGAACTCTTACTTTGTTTAAAAATGATGTCATGCTAAGCGACAACATACATTTTTAAAGTGTTCCACATTTATGTACAACACTAGAAGAGAAAAGTTTCAGCCAGAGGCATCTTTTGCTCTACTGATTCCTAAGAGAAGTCTCAAGAAAAGCAACCTAAGAAACGACCTGAGAGCCTAAGAAAAACAAGGTATTATCACGATGTCCTGATCTTAGGTCTAGTCTTTATCCGTGGTGTGATACTATGATCCTGCAAGACAAACAGTACAAAATTTTAATTTATCCCATGCTTGTTTTAGCAATTCTAAATCGTGTTCTTCGTTTTCCCACATAGTTATAACATTTTAAATAGCAGTAATAGTTGCATTTCGTTTTGCATTGTTTATTCAAAAGACTGTTGCGCACTCTATTTTTTGGTTCCTTCAAATCCAGGAAACAACATTATTAAAGTATTTCATACAAAGATAAATAAACAAATAAATAAACAAATTCCATGGGTGATTTTGCAGTCACCATCTCAAGGAAGGAAACCAATCAAGCCTGAACAGGCCCTTTTCCAATGAAAGAGCCTTAAAAGCCTGCCAAAATGAAAACCACTACCTAAAGGTATCAATATTTCCTAGGTATTTGATCCAAAGTTAGGATATTATCAGGACAGCAGTCGCGGAAGCAAGAGAGGCTGAGGTACCTACACACTCCTCAAAATCTTTGTACTACCAAAATAGTGCCTTAATTGCAAATGAAGTTTATGGTCACGTCCAAGAGACATAATACTCTAAGATTAGTTAGATATGACAAAAGTTGCATTAATCTTAACTCTGAAATTGAATATAAATGCTTTCCATGCTGAAGGAAAATTCCTCACCAGAGTTTGAAGCAACCAAAAGAATAAGAGGTGAGAGGTCTGAATCGATTGGCGAAACTGCATTACCAATCTAAAATGCAGCAACTGTAAACTGAAAAATGTATATTGTCATATAACAAACACCTTTGTCGCATATTTGTGTAGAAAAATTATTAAATTATTTTGCAAAGTAAAAGATAGATTCATAATTAGTTTAGATCTAAAAATCCAGAACTTCATTTATTTAAAAAATAACTAATACTGTGTTAATTCTAATTTTGCAAATGTCTGCCTCTTTACCCTGAAATTTATTGTATAGAATATTAATGATTAAGTTTTTCAAGTTCATACCCTTGTTTAATTGGAATGAACCAGGGTATATTATAGCTGATATTTTTGCAAAAGATATTGTAATTAATGTTGGGGAAAACACATTGTTACAGCGAATAATAAGAGAAATGTTAGCAGAAAAACAATGAGTCAATTACATGCTGAGCCCAGGTTTCAGTGGGAAAAAATATATCTTCAATTGGAAACAATGGAATTGTAAAAAAACTTTTAATGCTAATAATCTTTTTGAACTCTTTGCATGCAGTAAGTCATTGCAATGAAAATTGATGTTCTTTTTTTTAGCTCTGTCACCTCCTGGATTTAGATACTCATGAATCCTCTTCTAGGAGAGTTAAAATATAGGTCTAAAACCACTTATCAAGTTGCATTGTGGAACATCTTATATCTGGACATACTGAAACATATTCGAGTTACAGCAGTTTTGTTAGTTGCAAACGTAAGAGTGTTTTGTCTTTTATTATTTTAATGGCTCTTTTTAAGGATATATTTCACATTAAGCAAATAAATCGTTAATAAGCAAGGAGGTGGAGCTAGACATGTCGTGTAGGCATGTAAAAACCTAGCGACACAAAGCAAAGGAACCTGTAGCCAATATTTTACAAGATTTATTTTTAATACTCTTAATTTGTTTCTGTGGGTATAATGGGGAAAAGATATTTGGGGATAAAGGGGACCTTTTGGGAATAATGGGATCTCTATTATCTTTCATCAAACTAAGAATGGCCTGGTGGTTATTTGTTCTCTGCTCTAAACAATTTGATTCAGAGCCAATAGTTTTTGTCTTTAGTTATCTGCTGGTTCCTTTTTTTTTGTATCCCTGGTTTGACTTTCTTTTGTCTTTATAAGCTTGGGTGGTCGGTTGTCCTAAGACGTGCCAACTTGGTATTATTTGGCCAAAGCATTCAGCGTTTTTTTGTTGATATATAGATTAAACTCTTGCTTCTGCTTTTAGTTTTGCTAAAACTTTTAAAATGTGTCTGTAGAGTGTATGGCCGTTGTGGAAGTAGCTATCCTTTGACAATGTATTCTTCGTGGTGTCCCATGGTGCCTTTCATTAGTAAACTCGCAACTTTCCCTTTCATTGAACAAAGAAAATATAGGCCATAGTCATTATTATACTGTTAAAAATACTTACATTTTTATTTTTTGTTTAGGCTATTTATCATTATTTACATTAGTACCTTTTTCTCGAGAGTGTCATACAAAGAATTATGCTAAAGGTTCAAAGCACTATTGAATTTTCTAAATGGCGTGGTGCAATGGCCAAATGGTGATAAGAGATCAGCCGAAATGCTATACAGACAACTACCAACCACAGGCTGTTTACACAACAATGAACCAATATACAAAAACGGAAATGCCAACAGTATATATACGTTGATCAAATAGTAAGTGATAAAACACAATAAATTGAAATGCATATAGAGAAAAAACACTTATATTCAAATTGAATTTAAAGGAAACACAAATTATTTTTAGTGAAAATAACATCAGCCCTGAGTTTGCAGTTACTTTTACAACCTATAAAGTTTTGATCAAAATAAAATCAGCCTTCAGCATAGTAAATGGGTTGTTTACCTTCATTTCCACCTACTAATATTGTTGCTGTTTGAAAATGCTATCAGATTTTGTTTTGGAGATACTACATTAAAATGTGTAACATTTTCTCAGTACACGGATAAGAAATATCATGGACGTTTACGAAGGTCACATAGGCGGAGGATTTGTTTATTTAATTTCTTTTTATACTTTTATTATCTTTTATAAAGTACAAAATTGATAGCAGTTTTCATTGAATGACTTGTTCATCCTTTTAAAACATTAAGAATAACTAGATAAATTCAATTTAAGCACGTTAGCTTTTAATAAGAAAGTTATGTCAGATTGCAATGAACGTTTGCCTCTGTTTGATTTCCCATTGTCACCCAGGTAGTGAGCCTCTCTTTGTTATGCAGAATTTCCCCCCTTTAATTCCCATTTGTGCAATAAAAAAGGATAATTGTTGCATGGTAATGTTAGACTACTAATATTTTTGGAATCTTTGTGTTCTGTTGCAACATGTAATACTTCCAAATTCTAATTTATTTCCATTCATCACTGGACCACACAGACAGACAGACACACGCGTAACACACGCACATACACAATTTTGCTCTAATAAAAGTTCTTTTGCACCTTATAATAAAAATAACAACAACAACAATAATAATAATAACACTATAAAGTTAAAAAATTTTGAAAAACATACAATCCATAAAATATCATATCATCTTGTGCAATGTGCTGGAGTATTTTCGACATCAAGACATAGGCACAATGACAAAGGCATAAGTTGATTACAACAGCTGTGGCTTTTTGTAAAGGGCCTAGTAAGCCAAAAACAGTACATTATCCTATATGAATATATAATAGAGAAGTAAACAATAAAACAGATTCCAGTATTCCCTCAAAAGCGTTTTATACAAAACGTTTCGTGAGAAATCTATTTCATATGCCAGACATATTGTCCTTTTCACTTTTCCTGGGTTACACAGCAGTATTTTTAATCTGGTAGCTTTCTGATGTTAATGATCTCTATGGTAAATTTTAAGGACAATAACTTTGAAAATTACCTTGCTTTTCACTTGAATTGTATTCCTTATAGTATTGACAAAAGGATTAAAATTGAACCTTTAGATGCTTAAGAATAAATTTGATTACTAGTACTGGCCGATGACACCGGACTCAGTACTCATAATGGTTCTAAAAGCGGGCCCATAAACCAAAAGTATTGTATTACAGCAGAACAGTTGATTCTTCGAAAACCTATGGGTTCTTGGATAGTCAACTGTTTCGTTGAAATTTGAAATACAATTTTAATAGTTGGCGCATCTACCATAGCCTAATGCTACTGTGAATTAGATAATGGAGTCTTGAAATGACTTAAAACCTTACATTTTACGTTTTTCAAGGGGCTTGATCGTGCTTTTATGAAGCATCTGAAATTCCTAGCGTTTTTGTTATTGAATTTTTGGATGACACGCTTTGTGACACACAATTTGACCCATCTGCCTTTATTTTAGACACTCCCTTCCAAATAGTATTGCTTTCAGACTGTCTTTTCATTTAGCGTTAACTCGTTCTAGCAACAGTGGAGTGCTATAAACATGGTATAGTTTTAGAGCTTATCTAAGAGTGAAAAACTAAAACATTTTTCAAGGATTTACTGCCCCAAATTCACTTTATTCATAATGGGTTCTGATTTAAAGCTTTATTTTTGTGCATGGTAAACCTTCTAGCACCTGCTTGCCAAGAGAAAAATATGGCTTAACTATGCCAATAACTTTAAAAATCGTATCAAATATGAAACCTTATTCCTGGCTCTCACGCTTAAAATATCAGTTCTACTCTCTAAAATGGATGAAGTCTTGAACTACTACGAAGATCACAAAAAATAAGGGAAGAAATATATTAGCCACGCTGCTGGTGTACATAAGGTACTGCGTAAGGAGGAACAACTTTTAGTTGGTCATGTTGCTGTCGAAATTTCCAGCCTGATAAATTATCTGCTGAAATCAAAGAAAGACGACATTGTTAGCCCCACCTTAGCACTCTTGTCTTCTGGCCTGTTTGTCATTTCTTGACAGGCTTCATTGTCCTTGGACACTAACGAAATGTCCCAACCAAAATCTAGATCAGTTAACTTGCTGTCATTTCCCCAGGTTATTCCATGGTTGTCTCCTATTATCGTTCGTTTCATCAAGAAGAATCATGAAGTTTAGCACCAGTGGTGAGTTGAACCCTAGACTCTGGTCAACCAAGCCTCTCATCACAAATATTGGTTCACAACATGGCCTGCCATCTCTATGTCCTGCTTGTTCTTTGCGCAGCCTATGGTCTATTACATTGAGGAATCGTTTCAATAAAGTTGGCTGCTATGTTGTTGGTCCTGTGAACAAGGATAAACATACCAAACATTTCTTAAAAAGAGAGGTCATTATTATTATTATCATAATTTTTTTTTAGAAACAGAAAAAACTCTATTTTCTTCTTAAAATCGTCAAAACTATTGATGGATCAAACGTGTAAAGAAAGGTCATTAAAAATTTTCACACCACTAAAATAAAACGGATTTTGTAGCCCTAACTTAATCTTTGGAGTTTTAGGTTGGTTGATTTGGAAATTGTTATTCAACTTCTCATATACGTTTTTGTTCGAGGTTCCTTGGCTATCAAACACGCACATTTTTGTGCAAATTGTAACGAATTAGCGGGCGATCTTGCATTGTTTGGTATGATTGTCGAAGCTTTTTGATGCAATGATTCCAGGGTTTTTTACAAGTGTTTCTTTGTAAGTTTCAGGTCTATAATGAAACACTAGGTGATTACAAGTAAGATCACCATGGAACAATCTTGTTATATCGTTTTATTTTCGTGGGATTATAATTATTCATTTTAGTAACGTACAATAAGCCTACACTAGAAAAGCAGTATACCCATTTCACTCTTCCAGTCCAGATTCTTAATTTGCAGCTTTTTTTACAGTCAAATGTCAATGAAACAGTCATCTGCAAATTTCCATGCCTAGAAAATTTGACTATGAAAACGCAACTAATGAAGAATTTTCTAGCAAGACCCAAGGATGTCGTTTGATTATCCTGGAATTTCTTTCACAATCAATAATACTAGTTTTTTGTGGCTAACGATTCCTGTAAATGACAAAATATTTACATATTACACATACATAAGAAGCAATATGCTTTACTTTTGTGTTGCTTATCCTTAACTATCTCAAAGAGGCCAATTTTTTAACCAAGGAAATTGGGTTTTAAAAGAGTGTTATCTTCTCATGGTTCTTTCGACTCAAGAGATACTTTCCAAGATATTTTTTGTGGTCATATAAAAATATTTTATGCAGCTTATACATGGTAGTCAAATATATAAATGTTAAGTTACAAAGAGTTACAAATATATGCATCCATATTTCCACCTTCCATTGTGTAAAACATTATAAATTGTATGGTAAAACCTGACAATATGACAATATTGAGTTTGTGTATGTTGTAATTCAATAGACCAGTGCTACCTAGGTTATTTTATAGTTGCTTGTTGTATTTTTTAATGAGTAAGATCAATACAAGGCATAGTGCCACTAAGTGAAACTGTGAAAAAATAACAGCAAAAAAGAAAGAAAGAAACCGAAGAAGGTTAAACTAAAAGATTAGAGTTAACCTTAGACATTAAAACATTTAAGTCGCATGATACAGGAAAACACTCAGAAACCAAAGCGTTTCGCAATCTTGCAGTCTGAGTAAAGTAACTGCAATCCTAAAAAAATTTATTACAACTGGATGAGGATGACAACATTGAGAGAAACGTGTTACACGAGATACAACAAACTTTGTACTAATATTAATTTTCTTTTCAATGATATCGATGCTACAAGTAACTAAATCCCATAGTCCGCATTATATTTAATGATAAATCATTATCACTTGTTTATTTGTGTTTCCATAATCAAAGAATCATAGTTGCATGAGTGTGAATATTTGTGAAACAGCGAAAAAAGTATTTTGCCAATCGTCAAATTCCCCTTTGTTGAAATCCGGATAAAATTGCACATTTTCTCTCCTTTTTTCCTTTATTCTTTCTTTATGTTTATTAGAATCATAGAAAAAAGATAAAAAGCCTTTAGCTCAACCATAGGGTTGGCAATGTAGAATGAATTGTCAAGTTTTAGTTTAATATTTTATCTTTATGAAACTGATAATTATTCAAATATATCAATAGTAACTTTCAAGGTCCCTAAAACATTGTCTTGCAGAAAACAAATTTTAAATGGATAAATGAAATTTTCAAAACTACAATATCATTTGTGATAAAAATCGTAATTTTAAATGTTTCTGCTATTGATATTTGCTTTGTTTTTCTTTACTGACCAAAAGTAGAGGAAAGTAATGTAGGAATATGACTAACTTGATACCCTAACCTTTCTCTGAAAATGCTAGAAATATCTGATCTCTTTATTGTTATAATGCAAATTGTTAAAAAAAATAATTTAAAAGAAAAGAAACTATATTTATTTGGTTTCATCTCATGAATTACCAAAATTTATTCGTAAGGAAAAATGTTTGTAGAAGTTTCTTTAGAAGTGAGAAGTTTTAGGATAAAGGAGTTGCTCGATTATCTCTATAGAGGTTGTTGCTTGACATTTTAATTGATTTTACTTTAAACTCAGATTTATATATACTAATATTTTCTTCATGTATTTTTTATTTCCGAGGGAAAAGAACACTTGTAATTATTGAACTCATCTGATAGATAATAATGTCAATAATAAAATTAATAATAATAATAATAATAATAATAATAGTAATAATAACTAGCTAATGAATTTTAACTAATAAAGGTCTTCTACTTTTGACTAAATCGGAATCCTTTGAATCTACTGAGTTTGATAAAAAACAAGTCATATTTTGTAAAGGGCCCAATGCCCGTTTATTATTAAGTTCTCTTTAATAATATACAAATAGAACATTGGATTTTGTAACGGTGAATCTTCTATTTGAATTTTACAATGGTTACCTAGATGTAAGTTTCTAAGTTCATCACAATAATGACTGCCTGGTGGTCTAACCACTGAATCATCCCAAGTACTCAAATGTCGTGTAAACTGTCATGTCAAGGGTGATTGGATGCAAAAATTTAAACATAACTTCCGGAATTAACAAACCTTTGAGTTTCTCGATACGTATGCCTTATGGTTTTCAATAACATGGCATTAATGACTGCATTGTTTGGAGGTCTTCTTATTTTTCTAAAAAAAACCCATCGTCATGCTAAATGTCTCGATAATCAAGTTCCAGTAGATTCAACACGACAGGCAACATTTAAACATGAAAGGCGAACCTTGGAAGCAGGAGTGAATTATGTTACATTAGATAAAAATACATAAAAAGTAGATCATGCAATGCATATTCTATCAAAACAAAATCAAAATATCTGTTTTACATCCGTTAACATAAAATGATGAAATAGATTATTGGGAGACAAGGTGCGAGAAACAGTAAAAAATTATGAGCTTGTACAGATTAATTTTCCTTAAATAATAGACAGAAGACAGAGTTCAAGATAACGTTGGTCATATCAGTCCGAAAATAAGGTTTTAAAAGAATGCACACACAAACCAATGAAAACCAGAAGAACCTTAACCTTTGTTTGCCTTTTTTAACTAAAAAATCTCATCTTCGCTTTGAATTTACAGGGGATTAATTTTAAGTGTGGAGATACGAGCTGAAGTACTTTGAGCCCAAAATGAGTTACCTAAAAGCATACAGACAAATATTTTCTTAGGATTTTTTTTTAGTGTTTGTTTTCAACTATATTTCATCAGACTTAATACATGTAAAATTTGACAATTAAGACAGCCATCATATCTAATGCTTACTGCAGAAATATTATCAGAGGGAACAAATGGATTTTTATATATTTAATTAGAAAAATCAAATCATTGCATTATATGCGTGAATGAATTGTCTTTTTTTCTTCCCACAATGTAATGATTATTAAATTCCTTGCAATGACTAAAACAATGCCAAATTGACAAAGCAGACACCCAACATCAACATTATTGTCTAAAGATCTACTTATAAAGATTCTGTGCAAGATGTTAAGCTAATCTTCTTCATTCGAATGTGGGACTGAAAGTAAAGATTTGAGATCTGAGGAGTAGTAAGTAATAAATTAATAACCTTGAATGTAGCAAAACCTATGAATCTCTGCATTGATTGTTAATGTTGTCTTTCATTACCATCAAGTTCCTCAGTTGTAAATCGTGACAGTAAAGATGCATTTAATGTCTTACAAAGCCTTGCTCTAGATAGTAGTTTTTTATTTGGTGTGATATTTTGTGTAAGTGATTCTGTAATTTACCACAAATATTTGAATTCTGTAAGATGGTGGGTTACTTTGTATTTCATTCCCAGAACAAAATAAGAAAAATAGCAGTGGTTTTCTGTGATGTTTAACGTAATACAAGCAGTGAAACATACACAGACGACAGAAACAGATGGGTTTTACATCAATCTTTTCTATGATCGATTAATAGAAATTTTGTAATCCGTTCTGTATGTGTGGAAGAATAGTAGTTTGCTTTTAATCATCCACACTTTCATGATGAATCTTTCTAATCCTAGATATCCGACAAAATGTCTTTACCTTGCTGGTTTTATTCTTTAAAATTGATATGATGACCATGAAACAATTGTGTCATGCTAACTTAAAGTTAGAGATAACCTTCCTTCATACATTTATTTTGAAGAAGAAAAGCAGGAAAGCCCTCTGAAACTGATTCTGTTAATGATATTCAATCGGGGTCTCTTTGTTTATCTTACAACGGCAGTAGACAATCTTATTAAAGTTTAGGTTAGCTACTTGAGGGGAAATATTAGGATATTTCAAACAATTGGCATTACCTTGGTAATGAATACGGGTACTAATCGCTGCGATGTAATGTATATTTATATGAACTAACAAAATAGTAAAGGCTAAGGAATGCTTTGCAGGCCAATGTCAAAATTGTTAAGCTTCTTTTATATCTTGTCATTAAACCGCTATCATTAATCTCAAATAAAAAATGTCATAATTAGAAAGTCCTTATCTTCTTATTGTCACTTGATTCTAGATGTTTAGTCATGTTTGTTCTCAGCCGCATACAGTCCAAAGTAAGACTGTTGGACAAGTGTAGAGTGTTATTTACGCCAATCGTTTTAATTTCTGGTAAAATTCTTTAGTGGCAATATATATATATAGCTATTTTACATATTTAGCTTTTTTTTCAAGAATATAACTATTAGGCTTAAAGTTGCCTTCTAAACGAGTTAGCATTTTGTCAACCAAGTTGCCCCATGGTGATTAATTTGTAAAAGGTAAGTCAAATCATTTAGGGAAACTGTATTTTTGCTTTACTCGTATTTCCCTCTTTATTTTTAGGTCATATATTAGATTTCAAACTGATTATGTAAATTTTAATGAAAAGGTTGAGTGTTTAACTAAGATAACCATTAACGTGACTATAAAATTATCTATTACTGTCTTGAACGTCATTCGTATATTGAAGAGCATTTTTGTTATAGAGATAGATTTCATATTATATATACATATGTACTTCTAGTTTGTGAGTAGTTTGTGAGCCAAATTTGCCTTCAGAAGTAGCTAAGACAGCAGAATCTATGTCGAAATAAATTCTTATAAAAGATGAATAAACAAAAAAATATAATTAAAAAAAATAATTATAAAAAAGTAAATTAAACATTTATCTTTAATACACACGTTTGTAGTGAAATGATTCTTCATTTAACCAAAGTTTATTATATCAGAGATACTTAAAAACAATCTTTTCATATACCTAATCCAACAACTTTACCAGCAAAATCTAGCATGTCATATATTTACGTACTTTGAATTAGTTTTTTTAAGTACAGAAGATCTGTTCATTTAAAACTAAAAATGTGATATGTTCCGACGTTGTACAAACATTTTAATATTTACAGGATATAATGTTTAGATTTTTATGTTGTTTACAAGTTTATTTCTAATTGGTTTATATTCCTTTCTATGTCACACCAATCGTCGCTGTATTTTCAGTTGAGTAGCTTTTATTTTGTAACTTCATCCTCTCACTACATGCTTGACCTTGGTTGTTTACAAGCTAATTGCAACCATTGTTACTTTTTCCGACAAGATTTTTTACTGCAAAGTACAATTTATCACAAAAAGGCAGCTCTATTCCCTTATTGTCACAAAAAATGAATTCACAAATAACAGAACAAAATGAAGTCCTTGAATGTAAGTAAAGAATGCCAAGAGCAAACTGCAACAAGTAATACCCTGAGATCTATGGGTTCTAGAAACCATATCCATTTTTAAAAAATTTTAAAAACTTGAAAAACAAGAGTTCGTTAGAGCACTCTCTGGTTTCACCATTGATTCTATATCCTGTCCGTAAATGCTTTTCATTGTACCGAAAGTTATAACTCTATTCAGTTTGAATACAATGGACACACTATCGGATTTAGGTACATGTTTAGTTTCATACATCAACGCCGACAACAGCTTTGGACAGTTTTCAGTAGCTGTCAGACTGATTATTTGTGTCTGCAGTCTGCCAAATTGTTGACAGTGAAACCAAAAAGGACCTATTAAATTTTTGTAGTCATACATGCTTAAATCTAAATTTTTCTTTCTGATGCGTGTATTTGATTGATTTTTTACCCTAAGATTTGTAAAATAAACTTGTTGTACCTGTTAATATAATTGTGAAACGTATAGCTAGGTAGTCTATAAGGAACCGAGGGGTACCATAGAGAATAGTTTAGCTTGACCTTGGGGTGTAAGAATTATGTTGTTGAAATGGTTTCCTGCGGTGCTTTAGATCAAATAATATTCACTAAGTAATCTATGAAGTACCTGAAAGATTGGATATTCAATGAATGAAAAAATTAGTAGTTTGAGAGATTTGAAGTAAATAAAGCGAGATATATACGACATGTAGCTAGGAAATTTAGTAGTCAGTAAGCATAATGTTTTTTTCTTTAAATATATGTTAGATTTTACTAGTAAACATGTCGATAATATTTTAATATTATACAGCTCAGAAAAGTTATGACACATTTCAGAAACAGTAGCTCCTAAGATATCATTTGTTGAAAGATTGAATAATAATAGCACAGAAATATAATGTAAATATAAGTAAAACTGCAAACAAATGCTACCATTCTCTTTCCTGTTTTGTATGGTCTTTATTTCAAAATAAAAAACTAAATTTTGCATTCATACTTCATAGCTAAGAAACAAATTTTTAGAGCATATGGTTTTGGTTTCCTAGTTATACTTAGAATTGCTGTTTTAATATTGTCTCTAGGTCAAATAGAAAAAAGTGAGAAAATTTTGCATTTTCTATCCTTACCTCTCACTCATTTCTTGGTCATGAAAAAGTGAAATATTGACTGAATAATTAGACATCACATTTTCTTTCTTACGTTTGTCAAAAAGGATAGCATTGTGACAAACAGAATAGGCGTCATGACAATTTATTTGATATTTTATTGACTTTCTTTCAAACAAATCCTTGCTAGTGAGATTTTATTTTACTTTATTTTTACAGATATTCTGAAATTAATAATGTTTTAGCTACCAAAGTTCTGGATAATCAGATTTTTTTGATAAGTATTACTTTAGTAACAAATGCTATTGAAAATTCTCTTCATTTAGTTCACTATTTCACTGTCATTCATTGGAAATATTAGTGAAAAGATTACTGAATTTACGAACCGTATAATGTATATACATACGTTCCGTGTGGCAAGTTCCGTAGTATCAAAAAAAATTATTATTCACAGGAGTAGAGGTGTTAATCTTTATATATTTTTGGAGTAAATATCCCTGATAGCAAAAGACAATACTGAAAATAGCACAGGCAAAAACAATACGATATCAAATTTGCTAACTAAAGGCAAGTAATAACTAAAACAATTGCAGATGTAGTGAAGATTAGTAAAACTGATCTTTATTACTNTTGAAAATTCTCTTCATTTAGTTCACTATTTCACTGTCATTCATTGGAAATATTAGTGAAAAGATTACTGAATTTACGAACCGTATAATGTATATACATACCTTCCGTGTGGCAAGTTCCGTAGTATCAAAAAAATTTATTATTCACAGGAGTAGAGGTGTTAATCTTTTATATTTTTGGAGTAAATATCCCTGATAGCAAAAGACAATACTGAAAATAGCACAGGCAAAAACAATACGATATCAAATTTGCTAACTAAAGGCAAGTAATAACTAAAACAATTGCAGATGTAGTGAAGATTAGTAAAACTGATCTTTATTACTATAGTATCTGCTATGAGAATGTGAATGCCATATGCCACAGTCAAAAGCATCTACGGCATCTAAACTCATGTAAACTAATATGATAAATGATTGCAAAAATTATTTTCCTGATAGAAACTCCCATAATTGTTTTTCTTTTGTAATCAAAATTTACATTAAAGCAGGTTTTGATAGAAGAGTCATCGAGAAAAAGGCATTTTACACAGTATGTTTACGTGATTATAACCAAGCAGCGTATGCTATTGAAAAGTTCTACACCTCAGGCGTTTAGCGTTGGCATGTTATGGCATTGCTCTATAACTTGATGTTTTTCTCCTAATTATCAGGAATGATCATCTGTTCAGGCCATTGTATATAAATATCTTTCATAAGTTGTTTCTTACAATTCTTTCGTTTCTTTTATTTTATTTTCCAAGCTTTTCTTTCAATATCCTCTCGGTATCTTTGGTTTGCCTCTTCTCTTTATTCTTCCTTACCATGTTCACTCTGTTACTTTGCTAGCCAAATCGTAACTATTTGTTCTTTCTCTATATCTTGGCCACCTCTCTTTCATTTTTCTTGTTTAGTGTAAGATGTGAATTAACTTTATAATATTTTGTCTCCCCACAGCATTTTCCTATCTGTCACTACATGTGATGTTTAGAATATTGACCTTTTTACACTCCTCCGAGCCATTGCTGGCTGGCTGTTAAGTGATTTTTCAGGTCCAAGTTTCTAAATGATATGTTGCTGGTGCTAAAATGGCTCAATCAAATCTTCTTCTTGTAGACACATTTTCATTGGCTTCTTTGAAGAAGCTGCTTTGGAGCTCAACTTTCTAGCATCCAGGTGTAATTCGTTTATCGATTTATCAATTCATTTCATATTTTGAAGTCATTAAATGATACAAGCTCAATTTTTAACAAAAAGACTAGCCACGCTTTTAATCATGTTTTCAGGTGTCAAAACATTTGGACCTTCAAGGATATTTATGCAAAAAGCATCGGTAATGGTACATTTGAAGTATACATTGTAATAGTCTATTAGCAACCAGAGGTAATTTTTTTACTTGCTTTTCATTTATGTACGAAGAAAAAGCTATTATTGACACAATTTTTAAGCAAGACAATTATTTCCTTCTACCTGTAAATTTCTTTTTAGTTTTACCATCTAAAAACTCTTTTCTCATCGATGGGTTTAAATGATCCATAGTGTTTAAAAGGATGATGCGCTTAACAAGTAGTCTTGCATATTTTCTAATCATAGTAATGCTGGGGTGTCTCGGAACAGCAGTTTCAGGTCTCTTTTTGGTAGCTAGTTGATAAAGTTGTTTACTTCCTAGGGTAAAATACTAGGGTAATAATAACAATCTTAAAAATTCCTAAATTTATGCACTCAGTGAAAGTCATTGATGTAGGATATTTATCATGTCGTGAGTCGTGAGCTTTTATGAGCTACGTCTTCAGAGATACTTTTATTGTCATAGTTTTTTATATTTTAGTAGTCAAGACGTGCTTGGTGACAGGAATCGTTTTCAGGAGTGGCGCCATAACTATCTTTTATTTGTTTTGTTTCCTTTCTATAGAAAAGGATTTGAAATTATAGAAAATTGTAGAACAGTAAAATTTAAAAATTTCACTTTTCTATAATTATAAATACTCTCCATCTATATTAAATTTTATTATTTTCACAGTTTTCTTACCCCCTCCTTCCCCCCATGTATATTGAGATCAGTTGATCTGACCTTGGAAGAGAAGAGGTCGTCATTCTGTGGGAGACTCAGCCCTTTATGCGTGATTGTGATGTAATATCCAACGATAGGGATTTGGGGAAAGAACTAGGCTCTCAAGTGAAAGATATGCTTGAAAAAAAGATCTGGTGAAGGACACGTGTCGATAGCTCAGGTGGTAGAGCATGATAGCCATAGGCATTAGTTCGAATCTACTTCGGTACAAACATATGTTGCCGATGTTACAAGAGAGGCTGGTGTACGCAGACGATACCGTAATCTATACGTCTTCGAAAAGCCGCGATGAGTTAGAACAAAAACTCTCTGCTGATTTTGCACGAATCACTGATTGGATGGAACATAACGAGTTGATTATGAATATGAAAGCCGGTAAGACTGAATGCATGACATTTGGAACTGCTCAAAAAGTGAAAAAGACTGCAGAACTCAACATTTCGTATGGGTATAAATCAGTGAATTGCATCACCAAATATAAATACCTTGGTTTGAATCTTGATCAGACGTTAAGCTTATCTGATCACTCTGTTGCTACTCACAAGAAAGCGTGTGGCCGTCTGTACCTACTCCAACGACTTCGACCACAACTAACTATGAAAGCTGCAGTTGCGATTTACCAAAAGATGTTATTACCATTGTTTACGTATTGCTCAATTATGACCTCACAGACGAGCAATACTCACAAGCAAAAGATACGATCTTTCGAAGAACGAGTTCGAAAGATAATCAAACCGGTAACTGTATTACCAAAGATTGACGAAGTAACGAAGAAAAAGGTATGCGTTAACGTGTATAAATGCTTGCATT
Source organism: Morbakka virulenta (assembly GCA_003991215.1). Taxonomy (NCBI): domain Eukaryota; kingdom Metazoa; phylum Cnidaria; class Cubozoa; order Carybdeida; family Carukiidae; genus Morbakka; species Morbakka virulenta. The sequence continues at coordinate 1,039,609 of RDPX01000222.1, forward strand.
GCGACACTTGTGAGTTTTTTTCAGGACTATTTCGAAATAATGAGAAACAACACTCGAAACACTGGACAAATACTTAAAATTCCTAAAATAGGACTTGAATCCACTAAAAAGACCTTTTTCTTTTATGGGGCAAAATCCTTCAATGAATTGCCCATTAAGACCAGTAAGACCAGAAGTGCCTCAAGTCTCATGGAGTTTTTAACTAACTTCTGATTTTAATTCTTTAGTTTGACAATTATGGAACATATATATTTATATATAGTAACTTTTCAGCTCCACAGGACAAAGTGGTAGAACAGAATTTGTATATAGCTTGTTTATATCTTATTTTGAACTTTTAATCCTGTATAAATATTCGTAGTAATAATAGTAATAATAATATATATTTCACTTTTCATAACTCCAAATTCTCTCTGTTTATATTATATTATTTTCGTAATAATAAAATTATTAATAATAATGATGACGATAATAATAATGTGGAAACTGATGACGTGAGTGATCGGTGACAATGTCTACAAGGTTCTTGAAGAAAGCGAAATTCTACTTACAGAGCAAACCCGATACAGCAGGAAGAGCAGAAAAACAAAGGGCCAAAACTTGATTGCCAAGATGATCCTCACGAAATGCAAAAAAAAAGGACTTAAACCCCCCCCCCCCAATGGCTTGAGTGTATTATGCGAAAGCCCATGATATGGTACACCACTCTTAGATAATCGTAGGAATCTTACAAAGAAACAGTTTTTCTTCATTTATCTTTGCCATTTGCTTAATATCTCTGACAAACTATCAGACAAGGTTGAATCACGGTACATATTTGAAGTAGTATTAATCGACTATTCAGGGGTGATTTGAAGGTCTCTAGGAAGAAAATAAATGTATTTTGTCAACGGTACAAGTAATTGTTCTTAATTTGTGAATGATGTATGGTTTTATTATCAAAAGACAAGAGAAACTGATCATACGTGAAGATATAAGGCTAACTTATGGAGAAAGAATTACAGAGGTTAATGATGAAGAGCACTAATTCCTTGGTATTAGTGAACTTGATAAGATAAAGGAGGAGATAAAAGAATCATTTCAAAAATAATCCTTGCGATGAATCAATGTCATGAATGGATCAACAATAAATGGTACGGATAAATTAATGGCAGCAAATAACTGGACAGTGTTACTTGCGAGATATGAAGCAGGACAACGTAAATTGAATAAAAATGAATTTCAAACATATACAGAAAGACAGGAAAATTTACGAGAATGAAAAAGGAATTTTATCCAAGGAGTTACTTTGCAAGAATATACCTATAAAGAAAAATGTGAAGGTTTGATGAGTTGTGAAATTGCGGAAGGAAAAGTGAATGGAAACGGAAGGCAATGCATGGACAGTTTTTGAGGTGTGTGAGGGACAAGCAAATGGTAAATTGGATTAACTTATGGCATAGGGATGCAAAGCGAGATGTAAAATAATGTGTAGAAGTAATGATATGCAGTTTTCAAGAACTAGCTTTAAGAACGAAATACATGAAATTTCATATTGTTAAGAATGATGACTTCCAACTGTGTAGAGTATGCGGAGTAAAGGGAGAAACTAGTAATCACCCAGTTAGTGAATGCGAAAAACTAGCACCAAGTATCTACAAAAAAGGCACGATAATGTGTAACAATATTTTCATTGGAAGCTTTGTAGCAAAAGGAGGCTTTGAAATCCCAGGTAAATGGTATGAACAAGAGCTTGAAGGAGTTATCGAGGATAAGAATTTTCCCCACTTTTATGAGATTTCACTATTCAGTGTGATAAATTGTTTAGAGAGGGTGACGATATATTGTGTTGATTGGCAAGAAGAACAAATAAGTAAAAATAATCGATATTGTTGTACCACGAGATTCAAGAGTGAAAGGTAAAGAAATTAAAAAATTGAAAAGTACCAAACTTTGAGAAAAAGAATGGCAAGTGGATAAAGTTACAGTGATGTCTGTTGTGATTGAAACATTGACAGTCCTAGCGGATATATTTGAAAAATAAATGGAGAGGCTGAGTGTGGAGACTGTAATGAAAAGAATTCACGGCTAGGATATTGCTAAGAGCATTATCCCTTGGCAGACACAGATGGAAGAACTTTGAGACCCTTGCCGATTTGTTGTTACCAGTTCTCCACCATAAAAAGAACTAAAGAGATCACCATACTAATTACTCTACCCCTTACATGATTGACCAAAGTTGTAGTAATAAACAGAAATAAGAGACGAAGTAAATTAAGCTGCAAAATTATATTGCAGTTTCTATATGCTTATAACATTGCTAATTGATTCCCACATTGTTAATTTCATCACATGCAAAAAAGAAGCCACCTAACAGAGATTACAACGCTAAATACAAGATAGTGCTAGAACTGCTTCTAACAATTTGTGACAGTTAAATACTTTTCACCTTGACGAGCTTTCCTCCGTTTTACTTTCTTCGCTTCGCAAGCCAGATTCAAAATTACGAAATCCAACTTCTTTTATTAATAGCAATTACACATAGCTTTCATACACTCTTTTAAGAAAGTATTTGCGGAAGATTTTTTATGATTCTTTTTTACTTATTGGCGTGATACAAATATCCCTGAAGCAACTATTTTGTATTAAAAAACTGATTTATTCATTTTTCCTTAGCAAGAAACTATCTGTTATATTTGCTATTCCAAACTATTGCTTTCTTTTAAATATTATAATGGACAAAAACTTCTTTAGAAAATTTGCTTTTGTTACAATAATTTTCTAGATTTTGTTTGGCACCAAACCAATACAAAAGAGATTTGCTTCATTCGGATGATACTCCACAACAATCTTTTTTCTGTAGAAGCTAACCTATCTTTGTTCATAGGAAAAGTTTTAAGTCTAAGCGAATCGGTGAAGTCAAGTCAAATTTCGAGATGAAAGAAAGATATAAATTACGACTCAAAATGCTTTCACTTCCTTACACTTTGACTATGAAAAACGCAGGAATTTAACCATCACTCTTTGAAGTGAATATTTGCGTAATGAGTTGGCTTGTTTATAAATTCTGTGTTAGAAACTTGGTAATGAATCGTGGTAGACAAAAATAATTGAAAGGTTAAGGTATAAGCTGTTAGGTATATACTACTAATAGGTTATATTATAAGTAGGCTAAAACTAGTGGTGTGATTTTTGGAGATTGGTGACATATTAATAGCTATCTTGGTGAGAGACATAAAGACGAGGGCATATAAAATGAATGAGATTTTATAGACATAATACATCTGTTAATATATTTGTCAACTAAATTGATTAGCACATCACTGCTGATATGGGTCGATTATCTGCCAGTGTACATACATACATACATACATACATATCTACGTTCTTAACCAAATAGCCCTTACGGGACTCTCGGGCACTGACTAACATACAAGTCAGTTGACAAACTAAAACTTTCTATTAGTGCATTCCTGCAGAAATGTCTCAAACGACTTTCCCTTTTTAACATTGTTTTGTTTTTGCAGCTCATAATACTTATGAAGTAAATTTCTTGGGATTGAAGTTCAAATACTTTAGGTTTCCGTTTAAACTATTTATGCATATTTCGTCTAGCTGAACCGGGGTATGTAAAATATGTTTTAACATTTTATTAACTATTGAACGTCATTTTAACTGGCTACTATTACAGGAAAATGCTGCATGAATTGTGCTCATTCAAAAAAAATTCCTGTTTAAATTAATGGTTTTCATGGCCACTTGAAATGAGCTGTTCTTTGGATCATTTTGGGCTGAGCAAAGCAAAATTAATGAAAATTGATAAGAAATTACCGATTACCATCATTGTTTGGAACACTGGCAGATAATCAACCCATATCATTTTAATTCTCTTTCAGTAGCTGAAGCATCGAGTCACGTGGCTCTCAGGGGAATGAAATTGGCTCCCAAAAGAGAGTTTGGGATAGTAGGGGAGGAATAAGGGTATGAGGATGAAAATGGGAAGGAAATAAGGGAATATGGAAAGGAAATAGGGAGGAAATTGGGTACTTTACATTCATTTTTGGCGATTTTTTTTACTTTAACTACTACTCTCTAAAGATGTTTTGTGATTTACTTGCTGTCCCTGGTTAATATGCTATCCACATCTACCTTGTGGTGTAATAAGTCATCGAAAATTGGTCAACAAGGTTGCTTTTAAAAAACGTCGTTCCCTACCACATACTTGGTAGAATGGTCCTCGAGCGTAGACTCGGAGATTATTAGTACCAAACGTGATTCGTTGAATATTACTGAACGAGGAGACCTGTTGTTTCCAGGGTTGCCAGATCCAAAAATCATTCAGAGCCAGTTCATGCTTGGCAAAAATCCAGATTAATCCAAATTTCAAAACGAGGCTGAAGAACAATAGTATCTTTTGAAATGAAACTGAGCTTACCTTTTATTTAAAATAGCTATGGTCTCTGATTAATAATGCAATGCGAAAAATTTTACGAAACAGAAGACAACACCTAAACATGTATATTAAAAAAGACAATGACATATGAAAACATAGATAAAACTTTGAAGGTTTCCTCGACTTCCTCTTCCTTGTTATTATCTGAAAAGTACATTTGCTCTGGATTAAATAGCTCCAACATCTTCTGTGTTACTACATAGTCTTTACATAAATGACCCTCGAAATGCAAATTTGCTCTTATTCTGACAATGGAATTCAGTGCTTTGAGCTGTTTTCTGTTGCGTTGGTTTGTCTCGATATATGTAAGATAGGAAAAGACTCTTTCAGCAACTGCATTACTGACAGGAAAATTCAAACACGACAGAGGATACCTGGCAAGATTATCGAATGATTTTTTTCCTGTCTGAGTTGAATGTTTAGAGACTCCAGACCAGAACTCAGTGATGTCTTGCGGTATTTTTCCTTTGAAGACGTCTTCGTCAACCCAGTTAACAAATTGTATCTTTCTGTTTTCTTTCTCGATGATGATGAAAATTTTCTTCTCTGAGTTGGGCTGATGGTAGCTTATCAAAAGGTAAGCGTGCTGTTTGGCTTATGACTTGATCAGGATGAAGGTAGCTCAGTCTTTTAAATACATCATGTATTGGTGGAAGCCTGCATTCAACTTCAGCGATGGCAGTCTTCAGAAATTCTATACATCTTTCCTTTCTGGCCAGCACATTCACTTATGCCTCCTTTGAGTGGCTACTAGATGAAATATAATTCTCTGGTTCCATTTTCATCTTTGCCCCATAGTCTATACATTTACCTTGCTTGTAGTTTCCATGGACATCATACACTCTACTTCTCAAGCTTCTGTAGTGCAAACGAAGCTGCCTGTCTGACTCTTCTGGGTCTGTATTTGTTTCTTGAAAATATTCCTTTATAGTTTTAAACTCTGCAATAATCGATGGAACAAAATGAAAATACAAGAAGTTTACCCGATCCACCAGCATCTCATGACGTATTCTTGCTTTTAATCTTGTTTTTTGAGATAAAGCAGGCTTAACAACAAGAAAATACGCTTTTTGTTCTTCCCAATTCAGAAAAATGTTGTAAAGTACCTTCTCTCTGACGAGGCAGCGAGTTTAGCAGTATTTTGTAAATCGTAGAGGAGTAGCGCAACGCTGATTGTCTGGATTCATTATATTAAAAAAGTTCTTTGAACACTTCTCTCCCAATGGTGCTTTTTGAAACTTCTTTAGCACTTTTTTCAATAGAAATCCAAGACTAGCGGGACGTTTGTCAAGCGCTTTTTCAATGCACAAGCTCAATGACTGACATATACATCTCATTTGAATGCAATTTGGTGACATTTGGCGAATCCTTTACCACAGGAAGTTATGCTCTCCTATCATATTCGATGCACCATCTGATCCATAACCAATGCAGTTTGCTAGGGTAAGACCTAGATCACTAAGATATTCTTCCAAAGCCTGGAACAGGATCTCTCCTTTCGTGCCTGAAACTGCAACAAGGTTTTCAAATGAATTAGAAATTTTATTCAATCTTTCATTGAAATATCTAACCACCACCGCCATGTGTTTATCAGAAGAATACCTGTTGATTCGTGATTCGTCATCTGAGACAGAGTTGTTCCTGTCTTTTAGCTGCTCTGTGAGATCATCCTTTAAAGCTTGAGCTACAACATTCATTAAAAGCTTAGTGCATTTGGTTCTGTGGAGTTTCATATTGCCGATATTGCTCCCATCACCATTTCTTTTCACCCAAATGGTCAATAGATCGAATTGCACTATGACAAGCAGTGCCAGCAGCTAATTCAATTTTAAGATCCTTGACTTCATTAGGCTAATCTGTTTGTCTTGGAACTGTTTTGAAGGGTAATGGTAAGATGAATTTGTGGTTTCCATATTCTTCGCATCTAGCTGAGACTTTTCATGGTTTACCATGTTGGACAGGTTCAGTGCTATCGTTTGATGGCATAGCTTACAAAAACCATTTTGAGTTCCTTCAAAAGCTCGTTTCAGCCAAGTAAATTTGTCTTTGCATGACTTAATCTACCGCATTCCATCCTCATGGCAAGATTTCCATTTAGACATGATAAAAAAACCCAGCAAATAATAAAAGGACGACAGCAACTCTTATTTAAACTAACTGAACTGACAACGACAGTGATCAATGATAGTGTGTGGAACTATTTTAAACTACATAGAGAGTGGAATTGTATGACATGTTTAGTATCTTCATAGGTGTTTGAACCACAAAGGAAATCTGCAAGACACTCGACTAAAATGACAGGAAAAGCAATATAGAACAGCGTGTCAATGGTTTGGTTATAAACATATTTTCAACGTAATATACTTGGATATTGAACCTGATTTTGTTTAATCAAATTTACAAAATACAGACTTCTCTAATAAATGACAAATAAATCATGGGTCAGATCCAAACAATAATTTCCAAGCCAAACAGTTTCTCAAAAATCCAGATTCCTGAAATTCCTGAAAAACAGGCAACCCTGGTGGCTTCAACTGACAAATCATGTACCAGTCATTTCATACCTGATTTACAATCACCAGGCTCAGAGTTTACATTAGATTTAAAGGTTTACTATATATTTTATATATTTTTCATTGTAATTATTGAATCGTTTCCCTCCTTTCAAATTCTATCAATAAAAATAATATCGTATCGGTAGTTAGGAAATTATCGCATTTTTGCTCCATATTTCTTTATTTTCGATGCCATTCACTGCAATGATCCAAATACTAATTTTCTAGGTAAAAGGATTAATGACAAGACAATATTTATTGCTTGTGTAAACATTTTTTATAATTTTAGGCTAAGAAGTATTGGCTGCATCCAATAAATTTTGAGAAAGGAAAGGTGGGGCAAAGATTAAGAGCCATTGACGTATGAACTGAGATCAGCGAAAATCATATATATATATATATATATATATCTTTTTTGATTGTACAGCTCAAATTAGTATATGAGTGGTTGATCTCCTCACACTATTTCTGCTGCAATTCCAACCTATTGCACTGTTTAGTAGCCTAAATACACAGCCAGAAATAGAAAATTTACCATCTATAAAATGTTCATAGTCAGTATCATAGAAACCAGCTGCACTATTGGTGCTTTGACGAGACCATATCACCGAGCCTTACTCTGATATTAAAGGACTCATCTTATTGCAGTCCAGCCAGTCTGAGTTTCTTCTTCTCTATATGTAGCAATGCCAGGGAAAACTGTTGGATGTTTGGTCCTGCTGTTACTGTAGCAAAGAGAAGACTTTTAGTCAATTACGTATGTAATATTGTCTTGTTGGTAAGAAACTACGTCAAACTTCTTGACTTGCATCATTGGCATCGTGTTTCTGTGTTTCGTTGTCTTCTTTAAAAAATCCTTAAAATCAGGTTTGGCAGCTATCAACTATTTCTTTTAATAATTCCGATATGATTGGCAGTGGACCTTAGTCACAATGCAGCATCGGTCGTATAGTTAATTTTGGATTTCTATAATTAATAAAATACACTTTTGGATTCAAACCTTGCATATTAATAACTTAGAAATATCAACCACCTAGGCATTAGTTAGCTTTTTTCTAAAATCCAGTTTTCACTTATGCAAGTATTTTAAGGGATTTTGTAAACGATATGAGTTGCTCATTTTCCTTGTAAACATTTTGGATAAAATCACTTATGATTCTTATAACGTTAATGACATCATAATGGTTTTTTGTCATTATTGATTTCACCATTAAAAGCGCAAATTAACTCTTCTGACCTCTAAAGCATGACAGACAGCAGTATTTTCTAGCAGTACAAATTAGACGGATTGAATGGAATGTAGTCTAAAAGATGACTGATGAGAAAAATATGTGCTTGGTGGGATCAGAACTGTCCAGCCAAACATCCTTAACCTCTGCCTATTTTGCCGCTGCCGAACAGTAACAGTTGAAGGTGCGTTCTTAACATTTTTGGCAGCCGGACCCGTTGACAGCTGTGTCAACCGCAAAAAGACTCCTAAAACTATGTGTATCAAACCAAGATGTCAGGGAAGGAAACAAATTTCGATTTATGGTTTTCAAGCAATACTGTCATTTTATGGGCAATGTATCAAGACTTTTCCTTTGACGAATTCCAAGACAAGCGGTTAAACAGAACCACGAAATTTGATTGGAAAAGCAGTTTGGGGGGTGCCCAGGTTGTGTTTTATTCTGGAAAAAAGAGCATCTTGAGTCGAGTTTGTTGATAATCGCTTTTCTTTCAAATGCTACTATTAATCATTTAACAACTGAAGCATTAACAATGATATACTGTCAGGGTAATCATCATACCCATTATTCATCATATGAATCATCATCATAATCATTACCATCATCATAAATAATTATGATATTGATCACACTGGTTAACAAAATTGACACCAATTGAAAATATCAACAACAGATAAAGAGTTCCTTGACCTTGCAATCTAAGTGATTGGGTTGGTGAGGAGAAACGTTTCCTAAAATAGATTTTGAGTATTGCAAGGCAGGAGTAAATTAAAGTGATAAAGTTCCAGAAGCGTTTTAGAACAAGAAGCTAAGTAAAGAAAGTACAAGATACAATGATTGTTTTAAGAGATTCAGGTGTTGCATTTCTCTTTTCTCCAACTGTAGAACAAAAACGGGTTTCCTGAATAGTGTAGAAAGGAAAGAGTACAAATTGCTTAAGTGATTTGACCATTTAAGTATTGAAGTAGTTGTAATAAAACCTTAAAAGCTTATAACGAACACACGGGTAACAGCAATACTTGTGAAAAATGATAAAAAATCGTAATCTAAATATAGCAAGTGACCTTAAATTTGTGTAAGATTGATATATTGAAGTCCTTCTGATTTTTACTTACTTATTTTACAAATGACGTTTCGAAAGTACTATAAATTTGCACTCAGAATTATTATAAAGTCTCTGGTTGAATTTATTCTGAAGTCAAAAAGTTAAGGTATTTTATAAATACTTACAATTTTTGGTATACATAATCTTAATTGTTTTGATATCAAAATTCATACAGAGAATTGCTACCACAATAAAATCCCTGCCACTTTGCTTCATCTTTCACCAGCGGCTGCTGATACAATTTAATGTCATGAATGGATAAAATATTATTATACATTTCAATAACAACTTTTGAACATCTTTCTAAGCTGTATATATTTGGTGAAGTCAAACAATTGTCTTGTAAAAGGTCAGTATCAGTGTAAGGTCTACACCTCAATTTCAATTACAATAATGTTTAGAAATCATGGGGATTTGAAGAAGTTCTTGGGCGAGGCTGACGCAATGTCTAGCACAGGACTGCTAAATAATTTGTAAATATTGCCTATTTATGTGGCTTATGAAATTTTCAAATCCGTGCCAAGTTAAGATATTTTCATAAACAATGTCTTTGGTATTGTTTTATTTTCTGTAGGAGAAAAGAAAAATAATATGGTTGAAGTAAATTTCTGGGTTATTGAGTTCATATATGGTTTCCTGTAAAACCCTTTTAAATATATATTTCGTCGTTTTAAATCTTGCAGTTATTTTTGTTCTGGTATTGTGATATCAAGTATGTTTATTCTAGTTTATTCAACCTATGGCACCATATTTTGTAATTAAGCTATATTTTCCTATCACTTTTCATGACTTGGAATTTAATTGTGGATATAAACTTTCGTTTCACCCCTTATTCGAGCCATCATTTGCCTTGCAACGTCAGTGAAGCATTGATAATGGTTGAGTCTCCTGACATAATTGCAAGTAAAATTGCACCTACCAGTGCTTTTTTCTGTGATAGACCAGCAAAAATAAAGACGCCGTATTCTACTTCTCCTTGCCTCTGTAGCCCCTGACAGTATTCTTTATGTGGATAGGTCGTGCCTAGTTACATGACATACAGGGGCTAGTCAGCACTTCCCCAGTGCAGTAGATACGTGAGGTAGTGTACCGTAAATGTCTTGAGTGGAATGTTGTTTCCAGAAGATGTTGTATATAGTGCAAAGCATACGTTTCGACTAGTCTTTTTTGACAAGCTGGATTCATACTCTTTGACTCTAAAACGCAGCAAAGGATGGTGTCCACATACGCTTTTTACACTTATATTCTTGTTGTCTTCTTAACTGAAGTCTTCCAAATCTTCTGCAGCGTATGGAGAGTACTCCATACTAGAGCTATTCTTTTTTTTATACCTCGCCCAGAATTTGTATATCCTCGCAGATACCTTGAAAGCATTCACACAGTCATTGTGTGACCCATCTGATGCTTGGAGTTGCAAATATGTTGAAGGATTCAAGTGAATGTATTCAAGGAGTAGTTTTCCTATTCAATAGAGTTAATTAGTAATTCTGCAATGGAGTCTAAGTTGTTTTCTATTGTAAAAATATCTCTTGGTAGCCACTAAATGGAATGAACGATGGGAGAAATTTTCGAGGTAAGATATCACCGGTGCACTTTATACCTAAGAAGGTGCACAGTAGCAAAAATAATAACAATAGTATTAAAATGATAATAAACTAATAATTATAATAATAATAATAATCATCTTTATGATAATAAAGATGGTAGTAATAATGATGTTTTCCTGGTATTGATAAATTTTTACCGGGTTTGTGGAGTTTCGACGAGTGGGTTATAAGATTACTCTTCACTACAACTACTCGTATCACCCTTTGATAAGGCATACCACCTACGAGCTTATCCCAGCACCTAGAAATACCAGCCTGGCGTCCTATATGGTTTAAAATCGACCCAAGAGGAAGAAGGTATTTTTAGCCTTAGTTGGTAACTCTGCTAGAGTTGTAGTGTATGTAGTTGTAGTGCATTGGAAACCTCTAATTTAATCAGAGTACAATATGTAAATTGAAAATGTTAAATAACGGCATTCAGGATGCCAATGCTGATTTTTTCAAGGTTTTTCTACCGACAGGTATCTCATTAGTAAACAGAAAGGTTCAGTTGTTGTTAGAAGACTCTTGGAATAAAATAAACATAGCAAGTTAACAAGTTAAGTATGAAATGTTTCTATTCGATTGACGCATAAAAAAGGAGTTAAGGAAAGCGAGTGATAGCTGGATGAGTGTAGAGTGGAGTGTTTGACATCATTCAGCAAAGGGTAAGTGCTCAAAGTCAACAAAGAGGACAAATTCTAAAGTAAGGTTAGATGAGATACAGAAACGGATTGGACGAGAATTTGATGATGTTTAAACCACTCAAGAATGTGTAAAATCTCTGAGGACGAATGAGATAAAACTATGCTTGCGGCTGGAGGAAAGTTTCAGAATGACATTATTAATAAGAATATAGAAAAGAGGGATATACGTGAAGAGCTTCAAAGCAAGGAAATTAAAAAAGATGTAAGTAAAACATGAAAATGGATCTTGATAATGTAAACAAGGGTCAAGATTACGTAAACACGAGTTACATAATTGAAACAAAAAACAGCAGGATATATTATTTCACAGCATATTGGGATCAGAATAGAAAATGTACAAAGGAAGCATGGTGAAAAGGAAAAATATTTGGAAAGATTACAGAGCTACAGGAGTAGTTAGTGAGCCTGGATAACCAAAATCTAGAAAATTTAAGTACCAAAAGCTAACTGAAATACAAATTCAATTTTTCTGAAAGAGGAATTAACATGGTTATTGGACAAACAGAAAAGATGTTTGCAAGTCTGAAAAAAGAGGATCAAATTAGTAATACCAAACAACGGAGGATCTAGGTTTAAAAATAGTAATAAAAACCACAAAGTGTTAGTTCAGAATTTTGGTAACAAACTGCTTAAAATTTCAAACAAAGTTTATCAGAAAAATTGTTACAGTTCGTTTATTAGATAAAGGACCAATGGAAAATTTTTGGACTCAAAATTATGTCGGATCAATGATGATCAATTACAGAGACATACGAGTGTCAGTCAAATAATTCTGCAAGGTGTCCAAAATTACTAGTTCATTTCCACTGTTGTCCCAAAATACCCCATTGCTCACTTTATATACATACAGTATTTGTAAGTATCCAAAATATCTATTTAAATTTTGTTACACCGGTTTCAGATTTTATAGAAGTTGTCTTTTAAATATCCTAACAGATTTAAGTAAAAATGGTTATTTGTAGTAGAAGAAAAATTACAAGCGTCACTTTTGATTTTACTTTTTTACAATCGGTGTTAATTAGCATTTCAATTCAAATGCAGCTTCTTCTTTGTCATACTACATATTTTAATGTTGTGTAAACATAATCTCTTTTATCAGTTGTTACATTCATCTTTAGCGATAGCCCAATTAGAATATCAAAACCGATAAAAAGGATATTATTGCCACTGTTTTTCATCCTGTTCAACTCACCTCGATTAGCTAAAAGCTTTCCTGTTATCAGCGTTTGAGAATTACCATTGATAATCCGACTGAAATCAGTGTTGACTCAGAAAACATCCGCAGTCTATTGTGTTTTCCAAGTTTCCTATCCATATGAAAATTAGAGGGCAGCTTTATCACAGCTTGACTGTTCTTCTTGACTTTGTGAAGACTTTTTTGTTGACAGTAACAAGAGATAACAACTGACCATGCCAATATGACTGGTCTTAAACAATGTTCTCTTTGTAGCTAAACAATGTAATAGGTGTCAGACTACCAAAAGACAGTTAAAGTACATGGATGATGTTGGTAATTAGAAATGAAGATAATACTTCTGTACCAATTAATTTTTATAGGGTAATAGCTTAAGGGATCTTATTAGTTATAACAAAGAAAAGTAGTTACCCTTGCTTGAGCAATTTATAGGAGGAAAAGGTCTGACAGAGTACAACGCTCTGTCTTGCAACAATCAAAATGTGTTAAAAATAACTTAATCCATTCAGACAAAGTACCCCGAAGAGAATTCAATCTTTCAAAGAATTTGTTGCATTGGGCCTGCTTTTGCCCAGTCTCAACGTTTGTCTCCTCTGGTCTCTTATTTTCCATAAACAGGCTGCAAATAAAATTACGTTTGCATGGAGTAACCATTAAAAACTCTTTCCTCCTTAATATTGATAAAAAAGCTGATCTACAATAGCCTTGTGGAGAGAAAGGGGGAGAGAGAGAGAGAGAGAGAGAGAGAGAGAGAGAGAGAGAGAGAGAGAGAGAGAGGGATCGGGGAGGGGAGCATAGACTTCTTTGATACCTGGACTGTAACTTCGTCCCACGCTAATATAAGCGTGGGCCTACATCACCCCCCCCCCCCTTGCACAACGCACTGTTCGCACAATTGGAAATTGATGGATTCAAAAGTTCTAATGACACCAGTTACAACAAATTATTCTTTTGTATTTACGAGTCAATGATCAAAGCAACTGACTGCATGGTCTCATAATTTTTCGCATGCAAAATTCAGGCTGACTGGAATGCATAATGCAGATTCGAGTTACCAATCATGCAGTGCAACTGTTCAACAAGGCACTATGAAGGTCCTCAACTTACACAATTCTGTTGGAGTGATCATTTGCTACATAATTTGGGTATTGTTATGTTCTTTTAAGAATATCTCTCGAAAGTGCTACACTGTTTTTGATGGAAAACTTTGTCGGTCAAATTACAGAGCTAAAATTTGTTTACTAAAGAGGAAAATAAGGTTTATGAGTTTCCAACTGATTCTGGAGAACAAGAACACTGGAGAAAAAAGTTTTCCAACTTTATTAACTTTGAAGATCTCTACAAATATTGACATCTATGCGAAACGTTAACCATCGGATTGCCCCAAGAAAATAGTTTTTGTACCATCACTTCCGCCTTCCATCTTTAGCTGGAAAAGCCCGAACTTTTTTACTCAGACAGTTTTTAATTCACCAAAGGACATTAAGCAACAGAAAATCACTGTCGAATCAAAAATAGTAGTCATCGAAAAACGTGCTAAATAAGCAGGTTTGGTGAAATCTTGGGTAGACATCATTGTTCGTCGCTGCCTCCTGAGTACACAGTTGATACAGCTAAAAAAGATATAATCAAAATTCACAAAATCATCGGAATACCACCAACAGTTGAGTTTTCTATACACGTCAACACCAATTTTTTTAGTTGAAGCCAACAGAAGGCACCAAGATTGCCATCTGACATATAATCAACAGATTTTCGAACACAGTAACAGAAATTCGCCCTCAAATAACACAACTTCTCGATTTAACTCTTCATCTCTGGTCATTGGTTTTGAAACATTGTATGCAAGGAAGATCATTCTGAATCTGCAGGACGAAATTAGTTTCGATGAAATTGGTTCGAAGATGGGTCGAAAACTAAAATTCATGTGTGCCCAACTCTCTACTCTGGACAAAAGCCGGTATTTGCCAGAACTGTTGACTGACGAGATAAATTTATGTCTTTCAAGAAGAAATGCACTTACTGCAATGCGACAGTTATTGATTTTTTCATGCCCAAACACCACAAGAGAATGTTTTGCGTCGCATGGAATAGCAGGTAGTTCTTTTGAATGTGATGAAACACCTTATTATGCTTTTGGTCAATTTAATGATGCCCAAAGACGTTATTTTATTTCGTTTGATGAAATGAGCATAAAACTGGAAGTAAAATATGAAGGAAAATACATACTTGACAATGCCCCAAATACCAACCAACCTCTTCCAGCAAAATCTATTCTTCCAAATATGATCAATCCTTATTTCGGCGCTCCTGTATTTGTTGCTCACTTGGTTTCTGTATAACTAAGTTATAAATGAAAATTTGACAACGTTGGTCAACTTGATACATGAAATTGGAGGATTTGTCTTGGTTCCATATTTGATAACCTGCCAGCCAATCAGAAAGTATTGAAGGTGTTGCATGATAATTTTTTGAGCTTGATTATTTCTTCTGTGAGTCACACTCAGCTGCAAATGCCAGTTTCAAGATGCTAAATGCACACTTAATGATCCTGCCCATTTATACAAAAATATTTGCAATAACTGGATCGCTGAGAAAACACAAACATTAATTTTTTTCTGGTGAACATTTAAAACGTGAAATAGAGTTCGTGTTTGAAGCTGACAAAGCCAGACTACCGCAGTCTGTATCCCAACAAATATGAAAAACAGAAAGTTGATTTAGTGTGTAGTGTTTTTATTGAAAAAACAGAGCTTTACTTTTTCAACACAAAATGAAAGGGACCGCTTATTTCGTGACGCAAATTACTTGCCTCTGTAATATTAGAAATATACGGACTCCCTCTATTGGTCATAGGTTGAACAATACTAAAAAGTTACCATCTAACGGCCCTAAGAACAAGCACTTAGAATTTTTGGTTAATATGGCTGCCAAACTGAAGTTGTTAAACAATTCCGTTCGAGGCTAGCGAGTGTAAGGGCTGGCCAGTTAAACCAGTTGAGCCCTTCATCAAACAATAACGGGACTTGCAGACCTCATAAAAACACTGCCGAATGAAGGTTATGAATACTTGCTCCCAGAGAAATTTTCCTGTGATAGAACAGAAGACGAGTTCAGAATTTATCGGCAGTCAGTAGGAGAAAAAATTTCAATATTCGCCGAACAAGCCTTCAATGGTTCGCAGTTATAGCGAATAAAACTTTTTCCTAAGTTACACTTAGAACACATTGAGGAGACTGTGGAAAATGGTTGTTGTGGAAATGAACTCACTGACAATGACGCCAATTTTGAATTATTTGAACAATATTTTGAAGATTCTTGAAAACTGAACTGCACAGGAAAGTCGTCCTTTTATTTTATTTGAAAGTATATCGTTCGAAAGGAGAAGTTAGAGTATGAAACGACCCTCGAGAATCACTTCCAGAATCTGAGAGTGCCTAAGACGTAGCATGTGGTCGATTATCATTTCCTTCGATAGATTTTTATGACTTTTCCCAGTATTGATACACTTGTTTTAAACTCAGAGCGAGAAAATGTTGTGCAGGCACTTTGGCGTACTTAGGAGTTCTAGGAAGTTCACGAGATGTGTGGCTACAAGCTTCCCAAATACCGGCAACAAAAACCGCCACCTCTGTAACTGCTTTGCATCAGATCAAGCCAGGGACAACGATGTTACGGGAGGAAAAAATTATATTGATTTGCTTCAAAAAGTAGACATTTGAAGAGAGTTAGATTATGGTTGAACCAGATCAAAAGGCCCTCTGAGTTCCATTCCAGAAAGGCAAATCTTTAATGTCGCAACGTGATTTCATTGCTTAATGTTCAATGAAAGACAGGACTTAATACCAAAATTTTTACAAAAGCAATATACAGGATAGGCATAATCGTCCAATAATCTAAAACATTTCTTAAGACATATAACTGTGTATAACATAGGATATATAAAAGAACAGTATTGCAATTTATTTACAACGATACCATTGCGGTTCAGTGTTAAAAATTAAAATTGAAGCTGACCAAAGTTTATAGATTCTTCTTGAATCTTAATATTGTTATAGTGAGAGCGTAACGAGCTCCAGTTTATACAATCTTTTTTGAGGCTCCAGTTTATACAGTTTTTTTGAAAAAATAAAAGGGAAAAATAAAAATTTAATAATATTTTGGAAACTCAATTTGTCGAGTTTAGCCTGTGTTTTGTCATTAATATATTCTTAAAATTTTGCACATTGTGAGTAAATAGGTGGTTATAGAATTGAATCATTCTGAGTTGGCAGTCACATTTTATTAACTGAAAGATATGCAATTTTTGTTTTCATAGAGAAATTAGATAATTGATTGGTGTATTTGTGTATTGGTGTATTTTCTTACTTTTAAAACGGAAGTTTGTGTTTTAAAAGCAGTAATCATTCTTGTCAGGCAGGACACAAATACAACTTTGGTTTATTTTAATATTCATTAAGATTGGTTATTGTTAAAAGATATCCTATTGCTGATAATATATGTGCAAAGTGTCCTGGGTGCAATTCTAAATTCAGAATTAAAAAAGATTGAATTTATGTTAAAGTAACTAATAAAAATATATAGAGAGTAATGCTACAAAATTTATTAACACTTCAAATATTAAAAAAACCCAGAAATGAGGTGTGTCTTAACTTCTAACTGCAAACTGTAAATTGATGATGAAAACAAATCAAGAATCTTTTTAAGCGAAGAATTTTAACCACATAAAACATGACAACCCAATAAATATCGATTAACTTTCAAGACTGGCTGAGGGTTTTTGAGAAAGGTATGATAAAACCAAGTGACTAGTAGCGACGCCAACGTCGTCCTCTTTGAAGGTTATTTGTTTAATAAACCATTTTTTTGTAATATGCCTGCGAGGTCAAATATCTTCAACAAGCGCTATAAAAATACTGCCTGTAGGACAACTGCTGTTTACCCCTCGAGAATTTTGCCCTGCCCACAGTACAAACTATTCCTTATAGATCCCACAACATTATCCACAAATCTCATATACTAGGTACAAAAGATTTGGATAAGATGGAAAAACAATTTAATTTAGTATCGGTTGGAGAGAATGGATCAAGTAACTTTCATGCGAAGAGTCTGAAAGCAATGAGATTGACGATATTGCCTTGCAGCTAGTTTAAAAATTTATATCTTAAAATTTAATCTGCGAGCAGAATAGCTGTATTGCTACACAGGCAATGTATTTGCTTTGACTAATGAATTTCACATGTTGTATTTGCAGTAAATTAATGGCAAAATTTGTCCCAAGAGGCAATTACAAAAGCTGAGTTATGTAGTTTATAAAGTAATAAATATTTCTTCCAGCTGGTGAAAATAGTTACTATAGCTAGAAGAAGAATAACATTGGTAGTGTTGTCATGTGCAGTTACACCAGGAAGGTGTCTAAGGTCATGAGTTAGGAAATGCTTCCAGAATCACGAACTAAATTCTGGGCACGTATTAAGTTTTAAAACGTATTTACAGCGAGCAACATGAACAATGACGGCAGAAACTACTAAATCCCTTTTCAATATCATGGGATCAAAGAGCTAAGAGAGATAATTGTTTTGTTTTCAGTAAGACTATTGACAGCATCACATGCACAGGATTTAATGATTCATTTTGTTCGGTTTGGCCCCTTTCTAATTTTTTTATTATTTTAGGCCAATAAGAAGCAGATAAACAGGTAACCCTTACTTTATTGGTTTGAACTGTCTCATAGATAAGCTGACCAACAAAGGTAATTTGAAAATGAAGAGTGATGGTAACTATCCATTGGGTTTTTGGAATATCCTCAACCAATGAGTGGTTAGTGACAAGCAAACAAAAAAAGTAAATTACCAATCCAATTTTAATAAAAAATAATGAACTTTAGCACTTGTAGTTTTCAGTACAAATAGCTGGCAATTACAGGTAACTTTTTCAAATAATATTTTAGTCGTAAAAGTCTCATTGCAAGGACATTTTATCACTAATAACTACGAAATATAAGAACGGCAATACGACTATTATACCCACAATAACATTAAGAGTAATAAACACTGTCACAAGTTCAGCAAGGAAAAAAGAAAGATTTTACCTTATGTCACCTGATATTGAATAAACAATATTCGATTCACCAAGTTCTCATAGCCACGACAAGTGAAGGTACACTTTGCTTTCTTAGATAATGACCCTGTCTGTCTTGCGAAGACTGTTGGTCTGGTCCATTCCTGACATTGATATCTTTATATTGCCTTTATTTACACCGTTCGCAATGAAAAACTGGCAATTGCAAATAAATTCAGCAAGTAAATAATCGAAAATATTTTATGTTTCTTTCTTCTTTTTTTTGCAAGTGAAAGGGTCAACAGTTGGACACGCTATACCATTTCTCCAAGTCCTTTATACCTTCTTGTTACCATTTACTCCCTCACGCAATACATTACCCTTCGATTACAGCCATTTGGTTTGAGGTACTGTTTCTGCTTATTTCACAATCTTGTTCACTCATGATAAAGCCACAGGTGGCATAATGGTACAAAAAAAGCATTTCAAGTAGTCAAACCCATTAGCTAACTTTGGTCCTAAAATAATTTGTTTAAATAATATTAGTAGAGTAAATACTTGTCTTTATCTTGAAATGGAATAAATGACGTGTTAAGTGCACATTTTATGATATTTACATTATTGGGTATACAGATATAGACTACGGCATTAATACTTGTGGACAAGACTTAAAGCACTTAAGATGTTGTCATTCATTGTACAAGAAACTTCTGAGGCCACTATGGGACAAAATATTGTTGAAGTGCCTATTAAAAATGAATGAGAAAGGAAAACTGATCAGAATCAGGTGTTGATAACTCTGCGAAGAAAGAAAAAATAAGATGTATAGAACATTGTTATTTGGAAATACGACAGAGGTCTCTCAAGAGCTATATGTGGCATAAAAATGAGAGACTACTGTATGTAGTGTTCTAAAAGGTGAATGAATGGTGAGAATTGCACCAGACCCACAAAAGTGGTGGGTTGCTGTGACAGCCAATGTGTAACGACATAGGATCTGAAGAAGAAGAAGAAAAAGAAAAAGAGGAAGAAAAGAAGTGAGAGGAAGCAACATAGGTAAAAAGGTAGGGTTTTTGCTTCAAAAAATGTTTGGCCGTGAAAGCAACTGTTGTTATTGATTCAAAATTTGCCTCACTGACATATAAGAACCTTTCCAACCACTTTAACTATTTATAATGATGGCGTTATTCTGTTTATTGCTAATTTGGGTCGAATAATTTTATCTGTGTGAATATTCGTCTCATCATCATCATCATCATCACCAAATAGTAATGATGATTGTAATGATCCAATAATAAGAATAATTACAATGAAATTAAAATAAAAGGTAATAAAAATAACTTAGTTAAGGGATTAAAGATGACGTTGGTTTTTTAATATCGGACAGAAGTTGCGCGGTATTCCCTAAAATTATCAAATCTATTTCACAGGCAGAACATTTTGTTTCAGACAGTACCGCAAAGGACTTACAATGTAAAATTGGATATTCAATTTTTAAAAGAGGTGCTTGCTTAGAGTATTATCAGTCATAGCTGACTCAATAAGTTTAATATTTGTGCTATTCGACACAGGCTTTAAAATGTACTGGACGGGTGCCATCACACTTCCACCAAAGTGAATTCTGTATATTTTAGATTTCTCGTTTAGTTGTGTGATTATATGATTTCGTACATTTAACTAACAGTGCAGCAAAAAATTCTACCAGACTCTAAATTAAGATAACAGAATTTAATTTTTCTGAAAATATGTTAATAAATTGCATTCTTGTGCAGAAGGTTTTTTTCTCTGGTTAGTAGCAGTATGATCTTCATTAATTACCTTTGAGGGCCTTGAGCTATAAACATTGTTTCTCTTTTGTGGAAAAAAGAAGGCACACCACCTTGCAGGCACCCATGCACATGTAAAACTCAAAAAATGTTATTTTAATCTACGATTTTTAGGTATTTCATAACAAACCCCGAGTAGAAATTTAGTAAATAAGCAAAATTTGTAATAATAAGAAATAGTAATTATTGAATTATTATTGGAAAAATTTGGTTAATATATAATGTTAATGTTTAATAAATGTTCACCTACAGAAATTTTATCTATGAATTATTGTGTTTAATAATTATTAAGCACAATGGGGACCCCTAAGCGTTTTCGTTTCAATGGCAAATCCCAGCTAACATACTGTCATATTGTACAATACTCTTACAAAATTAGTTACTGTGTGTCATCAGCTTTAAAAAATCAGTCATTTGGTATCCTTTTTCAAATTCAAAAACAAATTTCTCCATCAGGTTACATAAGCTATGTGGACCTCATCCTGCAGCATTTATGTAGGCCTTCAGTTTACTTCACCACTTTGTTAACAATATTTTTAGTTTTAATAATCAGGCCCAAAATAATTTTCTTATTATTTTATCTAGTAGTGCGAATGGTACAAAATATTTCACATTTGACATCAACCAGGTCATCAAGTAAAGGGTCTGAAGGTAACAGGCATGCCCGGGATGACAACAGAGGCCTTTCAGAAAGCGTAGTTTTTTCCTACGTGCTTTAAGTGGAGGAAATCAAACTTTTAGTTCAAAAGTATCTCTTAGCCAGGGATTCTTAACTGGTAGGGAGTTCCCCATAGGTGGGAAATGACCGTGACCTGTGATGAGTCTATACCAGATTTGATGCGGGTTTTTTCGCGTGAGACACAAATCCAGAGCGTGACATGTGTTGTTAACATTCATTAATCATTTTTTATCTGTTTCACGTCCAAGAAAGTCTAAAATCGTTCAAGTTCAAACACCTTCGTAGCTGTCATAAATGTAATTCCCTAGTCTCGTGTAGTGACTAATGAATTCGTGTGTTCAAGCGAATGATAAATGAGGCGTGTGAAGTTTAACGAGCTGTCTGCAAGTAAGAAAGTTCGCAGTAAAAGCGAATATCGCTCGCATCGCTTTGATTGCGAACACAATTTGCAAGCCTACATTACATTTCGACTGCAAACAAGATTTCAGCAGGAATAATTTAGAAGCCAGTTTGCAATCGCTTCAGCCCATCAGCAAGCTTTTTCCGAGAATTCGTTCTGAGGTAAGTTTGTAAATTATCATTACAATTAAATTCGCAATATTTCTGTCCAGAGACACAAGACAAAACATATCTTGATTGCTCGTTCCAGGGTAGATGGAAACGCTCTTTTTATTTTTCTTCTCCCTTTTACCTTTTCAGACTTCAAAAGTAGGATATGCCAAAATGAAAATATGACGAAAATTACATGAACTTTGGGTTTACATTTGTGGAGAGCAGCTTTCTCAATGCGTCATTTGCCATAAAACACTGTCCACGACTCTATGAACCCCCATCAGCAGAGAAACATCTCATGAGGGTTCATTCCGAATGGGCTAGTAAAAGCAAAGAATTCTTCGAACTGAAAGCCAAAAATTTGAAGAGCATGAGAAGGGACACAGCCAGGAGCTTCCAAGTACAATCAAAAGCAATCATTCAGGCGTCTAACGCCGCTGCCCTGCTTGTGGCTAAAGCTAAAAAAGCCACAAGACATCGCATAGAAACTGTTAAAGCCCTGCCTTGTGACATACACGAAGCTTGTACTAGGTGATTCTGCAGCTTCGAAAATGAAGCAAATCTCTTTGTCCAACGACACGGTAAAGAGTCGTATTTTCGACTTGTTGAATGACCTCCGAGGCCAAGTGATTGAAAAGGTCAAAGCATCGCCAGTGTTTACGATTCAACTTAATGAATCAGTGGATATTGCCAATCTTTCACAGTTACTAGTGTTTATCCGGTATATTGGAGATGACTGCATCGAAGAAGATCTTCTGTTTTGCCAGCCGCCACAAAGGACCACTACTGCTGCCGATGTGATGGGAGTCGTGGAATCTTTTTTTGCAACACATTCATTGGAGTGGGGAAAGCTGGCCAGTGTTTGCACAGAGGGTGCACCTGCCATGCTGGGAGCCAGGTCTGGATTCATTCAGCTTGTGAAAAGGAATAATCCAAACGTTATCGGGGTCCTTCATCGAGAAGCATTGGCCAGTAGAACCATACCACTGTCATTAAAGAGCGTACTGGACACAGTGATAAAGCTGGTAAATTATGTGAAGTCCAGTGCTTTGAACAGTCGATTGTTTCGTCAAATGTGTGAAGATTTAGACTCTGAATACTCCTCACTTCTTTTCCATACTTCAGTCCGATGGCTGTCGAAAGGATCAATGCTTGGTCGATTGTTAAAGCTACCGCCAGAAGTTCTGAAGTCTTTGGAATCACAGAGACAAAAGAAACTGCATTTTGCTGCTTCAAGTCAAGAGTTTCAAATCAGATTGAGTTACCTAACAGACTTATTTTCACATAGAAAGGCATTGAATCGCAGGTTACAATGGCCGGACTGTGACATTTTTGGACACAGAGACAAAGTAAATGCATTCAACGCAAAACTCGAGATGTGGCAACACAAATTTGAAAGGAAGTTGAATGTTGCTACTAGTTTTCCGTTCTTAACAGCGCGTGGTAAAATTATTGATAGCTTTCGAGTCGAAATTGTGACACACATTACGAGCTTGATCAGTGAGTTCAGGCGGTACTTTCCGAACTTTGAAATCGAAACTCGTATGATGAAAATGACAAGGAATCCTTTCCGAATCAAGCTGGAGGACCTGTGTTTTGAGATGCTAGATGTGGGAGAACAGCTAATAGAATTGGAAAACGACTCAAGCGCTAAACACATTTTCCTGGATCAACCTCGGACTAAGTTTTCGGTGATTGTTCGAAAAGCACACTCCGAAATTGCTCTGAAGGCGCTAACATTGCTGGTTGGTTTCCCCTCCACCTATCTATATGAGACGGCATTTTCAGCTGTTGTCATCATGAAATCAAAAGTAAGAAACCGCTTATTAGACCTCGAGTCTGATTTGCACTGTACAATCAGAAAATTTGAACCAAACACAGAAAAACTAGTCATCAAGAAACAGTCTCAAGTTTCCAATTGAATGATCATGAGTGACTCACCCTAGTTACGTATGTGTCAATGATATTATTGTGTTTAGAATTGTTAGGAAGATATACATGTACATGCATATTCTGAGATAATGTTGGAAATGTGTGTGATCTTTTGGGATTGGCGATTTGGTACAGAAGAGTGTGAGAGTTATATAATTTGCTTGCTTTTTAGCAATAACTGATTGTTAGTCAAGTACTTCATATATGTTATGATTATTTACACGGAATAAAGAATGCTTGAACACGTGAAAAGCTCTCTATTTCGATGGTGGGAGTGAGACATTTGATTATTGAATACTGACAAATCAGGAAAAAAAGGTTAAGAACCCCTGCTCTAAGCCATAAAATGGTTTCATCCTTTGCCCTCTTAATGCAGTTAAAAATCAAAAACAGAATCCACACGGTAAAATAGTTAATAAATTATGCCTCAATGTTTCGTCGATCCTTATAGACATTCTCATGGAAACGAGATAAAACTTGAAATTACAGTCATGTAATACAAAAATAATTGGAAGCTAACCACAGGATCAGCAATAAGCAAACAACTCCACAGAAATAACAGAATTAAAAAAGCATTTTATCTTGTTTATTTCTTTCGTTTGTTTGGTATTTTCCATCAAAGTATCTCTTGCATAATTTTGGACCTCTATTTTGTTCTTCTTAAGCTTCTTATTGAAGCTTGCTACAGTTAAACCTGTCAACTGCTCTGTGTTGTCTGTCAATACTTTTGTCTGTCTTCCGCGTGGTCTGGGTCCTTATAAATGTCATTTTATAGTTTTTCTGTAAATTACTCTGCCAGTTGATCCGACTATAGTATTTTTATTGTCTTGTTTTTAGTATTCGTTCTAGGCCCTGATGCACTTCCCAGTCTATTTAGCACTTCATTATTTGTATTTCTATATGTCCATGAGATTTTTAACACTGTTCGACAGGCCGAGATCTCATGGGCCTTAAGTCGTTGAGGTAAACTGTTTGTAAAGCTCTAAATGTCAGCACTGTAAAGTAATGTTGACCACACAGAACATGTCAGTATTCTTTTTCGAAATTTGCCAGTCCATTCTGGGGCACTTTGTTCCAACAGAAAATATTTGACACCAATTAACTAATCAACTTTAATCAAGCCATTAATAGTTGTTGGCACAATCATCTGATTTATTAATATTAAGTTTATTGCTTCTCGAGCGTATTGTTGCTTCTTGTAAGCATTTGCGATGTTGCATCCCCTCCGACTGATACCTTTTATCACTGATTTATAGCAAATGTAAAAATCTTGTGGTCATTCTCAAGTTAGTGCGATTGAAAACATTTTATAAGGTGCAAAAAGTAAGTGTAAAAGCTTACATCCTTGCTTAAGGAGCACAATATTTATAAGAAATAATGAAAAAAGAGAAATTTTGGAGCTATGGATGCAGGTGAAAAACCGTCCCTTACAATTATTGGAAGAGCCTTGTTTTATTCTTTGAATAACTTTTGTCAATATCACAGAATCTAATCTCAATATATCAATATAATTTTGCTTTTTACTCTTATTTTATTAATATTTTCATAAAATTTATTCTCTTTTTCTTTAAAGTGAATGCTTTAAACGTTTGCTTCCAGGAGCATCAAGACGAGCAACCTCAACCCTTTTAAAAGTTTTTCCTCAAAGTATTGTGCTACTATCTCCTGCGAACTGAGGTAATAACTTTCTGGTATAAGTTTCTTATTGGACAGTTTTTTTATATGATTTGAAATATTACATGATTTGATTTCAAGTTTCTTTAAAGGTGTAATAAAGGATGAATAGTTTGAAATTTCAAGTGGTTTAAGACAATATCTATTGTTAATTCTCTAATCAAATCCTTCTACTACTTTCTTCCAAAATTATTGGAGTCCAATGGAGTCAGAATTTTTTCCCCTTTCATTTGAATTCGTACCTCTTACATCAGATTCCTATCATTGGAAATTAAAAAAATTTAAGTTTCTCTTATGCTTATTTTGTGTCATATCTAAGAAACTTATTTACGTTCTTAGTCACAAAAATGATATAGGTTGCATGACTCTTCAATTCTGCCCAAAAGCTCTCTGATTAAAGTATTAATAATTGCCACTCATTTCACCTTCCGAATACGTTTGAATGTAAAATCAAAGTATTCCTTAACAACGTTTTTGAAAACTTCTAGCCTCGGAAGCTTATTTGGACCCTCGTTTATAGAATATTACAAGTTTCTGCCAAGAATAGAAGCCTCAAACTTGCCATGTAGATTTTTTTACATGCGAGTTGTCACCGTAGTATTGTTACAGCCTGTGGTCTCCAATTCATTGTAGTGAATAATATAGTTTAGATTGTGTATGAGCTTTTGTCATAGTTACTGATATACTCATTATGAGGCAGTTTTCACTACAATTCTGATGTTTTATTTTAGTTTTAAAAGAAAAAGAGGAAGTCCTGGCCACATATAAATTTGATGAAGCTGGGGTGAAACTTCGTACATAACTAAATGTATATCTATATCTATATATGTATCTATATCTATATCTATATCTATATCTATATTTATATCTATATTTATATCTATATCTATGTCTATGTCTATATCTGTATCTTTATATCTTGATATGGGGTACAAGTACATTATGCTGTATAGTTATTTCTCTCTCGCTTCCACACAAGAAAACTTGATGTCAGTCTCTTCATATCAAATCTTGTGAGGAGATAAGATCTTTATTTACATCAGAGTAGATGAAGTCTATTTTTTGCTTTCCCCATTTGTTATAAGGAAGAGAACTAAGTTAAGGAAAGAAAGGCTTATGTAGAATACTTCTCAACAACAATAAAGATTCAACAAGATACAGCAATCATCTTATATTAAATAGAGGTACAGGAGCTTTATGATGTCATAAGTCATAAACGTAGAAAAAGCTTACGACTCCTAACATGATAAACCACCTGTGTCTATACCTTCCGCTGAGTCCATAAAGTAAAAAAATTTTAAGATTGTTGGAGTAACATTTATCATAATGTCATCTCATAATTTAATTGGGGTCGACATATTTTCCCCTCACACACTCTTTACCTAGAAAATCAGTTGATATTTAAAGGATTACAATCTTTAATAAATGGGGGAACTTAAAACGACGGGTATTGTAGACAAAGGTATCCCTAAATATGCCCTTTTGAGGGAATAGATGATCTTTTAAGGAAATTATAACCTGGTAAGCAATAAAAAATTCTTGAAGTAACTAGTTTTTCCTTCCTTGTACAGGTCTACTTTTAGCGGATACTGTATGCCATCTCACTAAATAATGTTTCATATCCCTCTTAACACTGTTACAGGGTATTGCAAACCATACAATTTAATAGCAAAAGTTTTCTGGCTTCTTAAAGTGCACAATGCGTAATAATACAATGTTTTAGACGAAACTTTCGATAGTCCTTTTGAAAAGAAAAAAAAAGCTTGGCGAAAAGATAGTGGATAGGTGACGAAAGACCAAGTTTTAGACAAGAAAAAGCCTTGTCTCTATTGCACTGTAAAACGGTAAACAAAAAGCTAGACAAAATTTCTTCTCAAAATATTTGAAATAATAAGGACGGCATGCTGCTTTTTCATTTGGTGATTTCTTTCCAATAACTACCTCAAAAGCGGAGCCTTTACAAAATACTCTGTCGTGAAATGGTGTACAAGCTCTTATTCTTGTGGTAAGCACTATTGCGATCACAAAGAATTGCCTCCGCTGGTAATTGATGTCATGAAGTTATTACATAATGTTGTTCACTCGTGTTGTTGCTGAAAGAAGCACTGTTCTATCTGCGTTTACTAATCGCACAGTTATTGTTGTTTGAAAACTGGAGCCAGTTATAAAATATTTTAGTTCCAGGTAAGAAATATTGTAAAATTACAGTTTTCTGAAATATAACAATGTAAAGGCAATTTCGTTGGAGGATACACCTCATGGATCATGTCAATGTTTTGCCTGTTTTGCTTTAAATTATGTAATAATAAGTGACATTGAGTTTTCAAAAGCGATGATCCATGTCTCCTTTTACCTTTGTCATAAGTTGAATACTACTAAACATTAAAAAATGAATTGGTATTGCTTGCTAACCAAAGTATGGTATCTTTTTTATACAATTCGTCATTTGGACTGCTGTTTTTCAGAATATACTACAAACTCTTTTGTAAGAATCTAGTTTACAAGATTACCAAAAAAGCTCGGATTGCCTGAAATTTACGAATTGAATAAGAATATTGCTCAGCCTAAATAAACATGGTAAACATTAGTTTTGTGCTGTCTCTATTTGTACAAGTAATGTTCCTTCTCTTAACGATTGGCACACATTCATCATAATTAGTAGTTTTTGTGTGCAAAAGTTGGCCAAAGATGATACCAACAAACTATCATAAAGGATTTTTTAAAGGAGATATTAGCTGTATGTCAATTATTTTTAAGAATATAATATAATATAATATAATATAATATAATATAATATAATATAATATAATATAATATAATATAATATAATATAATATAATATAATATAATATAATATAATATAATATAATATAATATAATATAATATAATATAATATAATATAATATAATATAATATAATATAATATAATATAATATAATATAATATAATATAATATTATAAAAGGAGATATTAGCTGTATGTCAATTATTTTTAAGAATATAATATAATATAATATAATATAATATAATATAATATAATATAATATAATATAATATAATATAATATAATATAATATAATATAATATAATATAATATAATATAATATAATATAATATAATATAATATAATATAATATAATATAATATAATATAATATAATATAATATAATATAATATAATATAATATAATATAATATTGTGAATAAAAATTTATCATTATACTCCTACAGCTAAGCTTAAACAGCTATGTTAATAGTAAGAATGAAGGCCTATTGACTAAGCGAACCTAATGGAAAAATGATTACATGAAAACACACGAGGAATACTGATGAATTAGCTGACAGCAAGTCTTGGAATTGGCTGCGAAATGGATACAGGAAGAGAAAAGCTATATGATTGTTAATGCCTGGTCAAAGTAAGGC
The DNA here is from genome assembly GCA_003991215.1 of Morbakka virulenta. NCBI lineage: Eukaryota > Metazoa > Cnidaria > Cubozoa > Carybdeida > Carukiidae > Morbakka > Morbakka virulenta. The sequence goes on from RDPX01000222.1 coordinate 1,068,563, forward strand.
CACTGGCACAAAATGATATTAAACAAAGATTGATAGGATTTAGTTGGACTGAAAATGCCGTACCTTTAATGAAAACGGTGAAACAATATCTCATGTGATTGGTTGATGTTCTAAATTGGCTCAAAGAACATAAAAGGAACCACTGTTATATGAAAAGGGGTCCTCACTGTGATATTTGCAGGAAATAATTTTCCTAAAAGTTTTCAGTTTTCTGAAAATATTTCAAAAACAATCTCAAATCGATTTAAGAAAATAAAGAGATTACAATTTTTTGTAACTTTAATGTGTATATAGCATGTAAGAGAGGCAGAAGACCAGTTCTGATTATAAGAGATACACTTATCCAAATACGCGTTGCAACTCTGGACACAATCCTAAAAGAGCTTCAGAAAATGTCTTGGCAGTCTGGGAAGGCTTGATAGACTTTTAAAACATAAATCGAATGATGCTAAGATAAGTGTTATAAAGTGAACAAAGTCTTATTATTATTTATAAAGATAAAGACTTCTTATTATACAATGCAGGGTAAATGTAATGTTACAAAGCTGGTCAAGAGATAGCGAAAAAAGTGTTCAAGCTGTCTTCTATCAAATTAACAGAGAGTTAATTTCAAACGCCACCTGAGAACAAAGGAATTTAAAATATTGCCAGAGGCTACGTTGTTATAACAAGACTTAAATTCTTGGAATTAACTTTCATTTCGACTGCTTGAAAGGGCTATTAGCAAATCAGGTAAGAATCTAGTAGGTTGTCCCAAGCATCTGGCAATGAAGTGAAGTGGATACCAGCATACCTTATCTGTAATTCCATACGCACACACCGTCCTTCTTCTTTTAAGCAAGGCTTGAAGCCACTTCAGTGCATGCACTTACCCTTCTTATTTGCATTTTTCCTTCGTACATTTTATCTTCTTTATCTAATGCTTTCTTGTCACTCGCATTTCTATCTCTGAAAACATGTACAAGGGCAATAGTATGCCACTTTTAACTGAGAAACGAATTTCTCTGTACTTTCAGGGGACATAGCTAAGACGCGAAAGGGAAGCTCCTCGCCTGGAGGAGCTTCCTATTGATTTAGCCACTCAGCCTCTGCTTTTAATTTGCAGCCTCTAGTAGTTTTTGGTGATATCGAGCATTGTTGGTGCAGTTATCAAAGACAAGCATCATAATACTCCATTGCAAGATATTACATGTTTTTTGGCACCCTGAACTCGTTTTTGCACTTCTTCAAAAGAGCTTATAGGCCGAAAGAAGTAGTTCTTTGTTCCCCACAAACGTCCCGGTTTATGCTTTGTGCTATTTCTTTATATTCAAGACTTCTTATTTTTCAAAAAAAATCTTCCCAAAGCAAATAATTGATATGTTTGCTTTCAAATGTTCTCCTTACAATAAATAGCCTTGTCTATTATTATACACGCCTCTAAAGGGTATGATATTGGTACCACAACCACAGTACAAAATACAGGATTATATAATTAGAGTCTGTTATTCTTGTCAGAGATAGTAAAAAAGTAGTAAACACATTTTTAGTGTTTATATTCTGTATAATATAACTGTTGTCAGTAACGCTATATTGCCTAACAAGAACTACGAAATCTTCTTTCAAGCATAAGATAATTTGTATAATCAGTTAATTACTAGTGCACCAAACAACCAAAAATAAAATAACAAAATGCAGTATAAACCAATTAAAATATATGGTACTTCAAATGTAATACCAGTTTCAGCCAAAAACTTTGGTGCCCCATCTTTTGAAAATGATTTCAAAGCACATTAAGAAAAATAAAATTGATATCGGAGACAGACTAGGAGGGGCCAATGTACGTCGTTCAAAGGAGAAACTGTTTTTCAGATAATAATTAAAACAAAATCAATTGATTTGATTTTGAAATGAAAAAAAAGTTTGGCTACTTAAGAAAAAATATAAGGATTGTACTACACAGAGGCAGCCAATGAATAGTAACATAAACGACTACATTAATGTTCCAAGTTACAAATATCAAAACTAAATTCAGTCTCGTTTGCCCGAAAGCTTTTGCCCTGGCTGACGTGTCTACCAGGGTGCAAGCATGAGCAGATTAAATGTTATTTATTTTTCTACAAAGCAAATATATTGAAAGCCAGATGTTAGAGGTCTTTAAGGGTAAAAAGCCTATAGAGAGATCGGGTGTTTAACAATTATCCTTAAAAGTTAATTCAGGAAACTTCTATCACTTTTACTGTTTAGCAATAAATTCAGTGGTGTAGCTGAATTACAATTAGCTATTTGGTAAGTCGTTTTGCTATGCTGTCTTTTTGCCATCGATTAAAAGGTGATTTCAGTAAAAATATTTTCCACATGTTCTCTTGACCTGACAACTAATTTGAATGAAATATAGCCTCCACAACAGGCACATGTATTAATAACTCTTAAATTCATAAAAAAGCTTGATATAATCTGGGGCAAAGTGTCCATGGTAAAAATTTTGCACCGACCTTAATATCACTTGACACTATACGTTGTCCCTTGCTGTATTTTTGAGAAAGACAGATTCCAGAAAATGGTAAAAAGAAACAATTTTAGACACGTTTTTAATTCGTCAAAGCAGTAACAGTAGTGTTAAGTATATATATATATATACAGTCACTACCAAAAGTTTAAGACCACCCTTAATTTTGACTCTGAAATGACACAACTGATTATATATCTATATTAAAACTGATTTATTGTGGATAATATTTCCTTTACACACAAATCTCATATTTTTTAGTATCTTTTGATTAAATTTGCATCCATATTGATAGTTGTTTCCTTGATATTCAGTATTTGGTGGGTCCACCGCCACTTTTAATTATTGCCTGCAGGCGTCTTAGCATACTGTGTACTAGATTTCTGCAGTATTCCTGCGAGATTTCTTTCACCCACATTTCTTTTATCGCTTCCACAAGGTCCTTAGCACTTGATGGCTGTTTCTGGGAAACTTTATCTTTCATTTCCGTCCACAGATTCTCTATTGGATTCAGGTCAGGGCTGTTGCCCGGCCAATCCAGAACATGAATCCTGTTCTCAGTCAGAAAAGTCATAGCAACTTTTGATCGGTGACAAGGGGCACCGTCCTGCATGAATATAGTACATTTATGTATGTCCATGTGAATTTTTAGCTTATCCGACAGCAATTCAACGTACCGCAGACCATTCATAGTTGTTCCAGATGGCAAAAAATACAACCCAGCAACTCCTTTTTCCGAAATTGCACCCCATATCATTTGACTTGGAGGGTGTTTCATCGAAGAAATCGTGTATTTTTCATTGAATCTCGTTCCAGGTGGCCGGCGAACATGTCGTTTCCTCACCACAAACTGCTGTAGAGTGGACTCGTCTGAGAACATGACTTTACCCCACTGTGCTGGTGTCCAGTTCTGGTACTTCTTAGCGAAGGCTAATCGTTTTGCCTTCATTACCGGTGTCAGGCGTGGTTTTCTGGCAGGCTTGTAGGATTTTAGACCGAATTCGTGTGAAAGACGTCTGGAAACAGTCATGCGACTTACACTCACACCTCTTTCCACCAAATTAGCTCGAATTTTGTTGATGGAACTCATTGGTGACCTCGTAACTATCCTTTTCATCAGGTGGTCATCTCTTACAGTGGTTTTTCTTGGCCTTCCACTCCGATGTAAGTCTTTGTAGCAGCCATACTGCTGATACTTTTTAACTGCTTGGTGGACTGCAGTTTTGCTGACTTTCAATTTCGTAGAAATATTCCTTTCAGATAGTCCTTCTCTATGCAGAGCAACAATTTGACCTCTTTGAACTTCACTGAGGGACTTTTTTCGACCCATTTCTGTAGCAATAAGAAGTATAAAAAGTGAAAAAAATTCCAAAGTAAAATCGATTCAGATGTCCGCAGTGTTAAAGAAGAACGTGTAATGAGCGACCAGAGCGCAAACAATGAGTATGATGCAATCTCAACAGTAGGATGATGCAATACGATCTCATACCGAGAAATCTACGTATTGCCATGAGTGGTCTTAAACTTTTGGTAGTGACTGTATATATACTGAATAAAATAATTTTATACTTGTATATATATGTATGTATCAAGTTTTGTAGTGTCTTAGGATAGGACAAAAAAACCCAAGAGGAGACAGACAAAATCAACAAATAAGGGCTCAGGAAACTCCACTAGCTGACCTGATATCTTGATTATCAGCACCGAATTCTTTTAGCATCTCAAATCGAGTAAATATAAACAGTTTTTACAACGTCAAACATAAATACACGAGGTAATGCATTACCTATAATTTTGCTATCTGCAGCGGAACTTAGGTTGTGGGGTGCGAATTTTTTGCAGTGTAAGAGGCGAAATTTTATACCTCCTACAAAACTCCTCCCTAACATATACAATTTTGACGTAACACGATAAATTATCATTACTTACAAAAGTACTTGCTAAGTTTACGTTAATATATTTTCATCAAAACATGGAGAAGTTCTCCCAACTCGAACTGCCTTACCTGTAACCATCCCAAAAGTATATGTGGGTTCTTTTAGCAGTGTAACCCGCCCCCATACCCTTCTTCTAATACTCCCACTGCTTTATTTTACTAAAGATTTGTACTATGAATGTACTTTGAATAACAGTTGTTTGTTCTTGGTTAAAGCTAAGTATTCCACTCTTCCAGTTTCTTTGACGCCATAACCTCTCATACGTGACACCACAATTTAAGAGTGCATTTTTAAACCTCTGCTTATTCTTTGAACACGAATATTTTCGCCAGAGAATACAATCTACTACCAAAGTGCTCTACCACATAATGCATACAACGTCTCAACAGAATCTTGAAATTTACACGTGAAAAATGGCCACCTTTTTGTAACAACCTTTTAACAAAATACAAATTTGAAGCGTGTCTCCATCATTTTGTCAACAATTTTGCAGTGTTGCAATGACCTGGCCATACTTCATATCTGATTGCATTATTAACACGTACATTTCTGACTACCCATGAAAATCAATAAAAATCACCTTGGTCATGCTTTTATGTATCATTTTACTGTCATACATTTTATTTTTGCTACTATAAACCAAGTAAATTTCAGAATCACCCAGTTCTTCCAGCATTTCACGAACTTTCCAAAAAGGAACAAAGCTTTTATTTTTGTAACGTTCTTGACCACTAGCCACGCTCTTCTCTTGTTATTGTTACATTTGGCTGATGTATTATGTAGATTATAATTTTTCCCCACAATACGATGGATTTCTTATTTGTATTCATGTCTCATTGTCCAACTCTTTGAAACCCATTTAAGGAAGTACTTTGCATTCTTTTCCACTTTGCTTTGATTCGAAGCAGATACTTTTCAGAATTTTAATTTACTTCCTTGAAAAGTTGTGTTGTTAAGCTAAAGTTACATGTTTTTTGTTGTCCGTTTCCTTGTGTAAAGTTTGACTTCTTTAAATCACAGGTGGTCACTTTAATGTCGCCAGTTTTACTTCCTTTCATTTAAAGTTTTATTATTGACCATTGAATTTAAGTATTTCTGTTTGATTTAATATCAATTTTAGGGTTAGTTTTTTTAAAACTCTTTTAGCTCAGTTTATGAAAATGAATCCTAGTCACACCCACAATGAGACTAACAAAATACATACGTTGAAAAGCTAGCAAAAAGCATTAGAGGTAAGATCTTTATTAGAAAATCCTATCCTGCCTGAATGTTATGGCATAATTTACGGTTACATATTAATGCCATTTTTTTAAAAACAAGATTCTGCTATTATTAGCAGAGTGTTTTTTCGTTGTTTTTCTTGAACCCTCGATTGTAAAAATAATCCCCCCCCCCATTCCCTAATGGTACTGAAATATTTAAATGAGGAATCGCTTTGGGTTTTGCTAAACCTCTTCTGGTGCACAGTAATGACCCAGGCTTCTTATAAATATTACACCAAGATCCACTGGTATATTTTCACTGAGCTGCAGTCTTATGGAGAATGTCTTAGTTGCTTTAGAAATGCCAACTGGTAATAATAATAAGATAAAAATAATAATTATTACAGTAATAAAAAGGAGAGAATTTTAGCATATCAAGACGTCTAGGTCTCCTGTCTGTCAACAGTCCCGTCATTGCAGTCTTCTTTAAAGGAATATTTCTGAACAGTTCCTAATTTCCATCTTCTTACTCTCAACCTATCACGTTGAAACGTCGTTGCCTTCTCGACCTTCTCCTTCAATTTTTTCTTCGATTACCAGCTCTAACAATTTTTCATCACTGATGCCATGCTTAGGCATACGTCTTTTTCTTCTCTTCATAATGTCTTTAAGCGCCCACTGTTTACCCTCTTCTTCGCCTTATCTATCAAGCATATACATCAGTATTCTGATGTATATAACCCATTTTAGCATTGTATTTATCATGGTGTATATCATTCTAAAATAATGTAATATGTCTGGCTCAATGAACAGAATCCGGCAGTAGTGAAAAAGTCAAAGGATTGAAGAGAGAATAATCCCATTACTTAAGCTACAAGATACTTTTACTTTCAAAGTAAAAGTATTGTAAATATGTAAATATTACCCTATTTAAAATTCCAAGTAGTTAGGAGGTTTTTTCAGGAAGTATTTTGTTTTATTTCTGTTACATTAATTATATATCTGATACTGCCAGGTACTGTAAAGAAATACCATTTAACTTACTATCTTGTTTTTAGCATTGTTTTGCCCTTAACTGTGTGTTTACACAATAGAGTCTGGGTTGGTAGCCTCATTTTGATATTTACTGACCAAATTTTACGACAAATGAGTTAGTGGGTTGTAAATACTAGGTTGTGTTGAATTCAAGTAAAATTTGTTTCACATTACATTATTCGTTTTACGCTACCAGATAGCTAATAGTTTAGAGAAAGTTAGTGACTGATCACCTTCTGATTTTCTGAATAGAGCTAGAGATAAAGTCGGTAGGACAAGGGATACCCTCCAGAGGTGGGGTTATGCAAATAGTGCAGAATATCCATGCGGAGAGCCAAATCAGACAATGACCCACATATTGCTCAATTGCCCATTAGGACGAATTTGCTTGGACACAGACTTGAAGGCAGCAAATGACACGGCTTTGCAATGGGTATAGAAATCGTGCGATAAGATATGATGATGATTCTGAATTCTGTTTCTGGTTTTGCAGGATGCAATCATTTTAACTGTCTTGTTTCTTCTCACACTAACCATTCTGATGAAGGTCTTGGAAGATATACACATTATAACACACCTTAATAAAAAACGGGTGGTGACCAAACGAGCTGTCATTACAGCAATGTATTCTATAGTTTGTAGTTTGACTGCTCACGAAATTGTTGGGAAAAGGAAGGTTTTATCTCGCCTGCGTGCAACAAATGAAAAACAGGCGAATAAATAAGACCATATTGAACCAGATTTGAATTCAATTAGCCTAAACGTTTAAATATTACCCCATTTTTTTTATTGTCCAGATAGATTTCCAAGATATCAGAAGTCGCTTGTGCTCATTAAGATACAAACAATCAGTATTGGGTACAACATGAATATGACAGTGAAAACCTACTTATTAAATTGGGTGCATATTTGAGTAACAAACAAATGTTATCTCTTTTTGTGGATTCAATGTTTTAAAAGAAATTATCACAAACCTTGTTTCTTTTTTTTCTACACTTTGATAGATCACATTCTAAAAATCATGCTCTTTTAAGTCTCTTAATTTCTTGCTTTCATGCAAAAGGACAACGTTCTAAAGTCATTGGAGGTATAACCTCTTGGACTTTAGAATATCTCTCTATTCTCTTGTGACCCTTTTCATTATGCCAACCTTAGCATAAATTCACATGAAGTGGCTGCATCACATTAACCCTCATCCTCAAATGGCTTTTAGTCTTGATGTGTGGTAACTCATTAGTAATTAAAAAAGTTCCATTTGTTGAAGAAATAACAAAATTTATACACTTCCATAATTTAAAAAAATTCAGATTATGGGGTGATCGCTTGCTCCATATTTACTTTGTTACTCACACTCTACCCTGAAAATTAGAGACCACAAGTGTCTAAAGAATGTTTGTGTTTCAATTCCCAAATCCCAAGTATAAATACCTTCCAGTATTCTTTTCTTTTGCAGTAAAACACACTTTCTTAGGGATCCTTTTATACATTTGATAAGACATAGAATCAAGTGGATACCTACCCAACAAATCTTGTGATCTGTTTTGCGTTTGACGAGGGTCATTGATTTAGTAGTGTGAGATGATCCATGTGACTTTACATATTTCTAGCCACACTACAAAAAATAGAACTGCTGTTCACTCGCTGTTGGAGTGTGGTATTTGATAAGAGAGGTTACGCGTGTTGGCCTGTAAATTTTGGAGATTCAGGAAGAGCTTTTTGTTATTTCATATTTATCGAAAAAAAGGTTTGGTACAGTTGTCGTGTTTAACCTGACAATATACCTGTGAATTAATTTTATCAGCCGGGAACATGTTCTGGACTGATACATTGCAATTATCCTCTTTAAAACGTTTGTAATGAAAAACGTTATTGTGTTTGGTAAAAAAATAGGTCATATCTCCCGTTGCTGAGACATACGAAATGCACATAAGAGACATGCAAATGTCTAGCCGTTACCAATTTCAAATTGCGTAGGTAAGAAAATATCGACAATGTTTATGTTTTGAGTGCACTTAACTTCTACCCAAGAACATTGCTGGACTCTGCTGGACAAAAGTAGTGGGCAAAAAATGTTTGGTAAACTTGTTTGAAGTCAAATCAAGAACCAAGCAGGATGATACGGTAATATTTTAGTAAGATCATTGTACAGTGATAAAGTTTATTAATACATTAAGTGCATTAGAAATGACTACTTGGTTTATGGGATATTAATGTTGGTCAAAATGGCTTACCAGATCAGCTCTTGGTTAAATATTCTTCCCATGACCTTAAGTGAGACTGTTGGGTAAGCATAGCGAGGGCCAAATTTAGTATAACTGTGGCGCCAGATATTGTTTGCTTTTGTCTCTTCATCTCATGTACTGTTATTTAAGACTTGACGTAAAGAGAATAGAAACAACCGTCAAAGTAGTGCAGACAGCAGGGAAAGTCATTGGATAAATTTGTCCCTTTGTAACAGAGTGTACTAATAGTGATATTACAACACACAAGAAAAATATTAATCACTCTGGTAAAGTTAATTGTTTAAGCAACAGTTTTGACATTTTAGCTCACATTGAAGGTACGTTCTGTTTCCTATTCTTTTCATTACTTGATTTTAAGCTTTACAAACTGTTAGCTTTTTTATGTTATCCTTAACCTCAGTGTTTAATTGGTAACAGTGTTTTTTCCTGTTATCATATTATTCATTTAATGATGCGTCAATTTTAACAGTTGGATGTATGCCTGTTATGTTTATAGTAATTTCTAAGAAATTATTTTGTTACAAATAAAATACCAGGTCCTTTCTTCCTGATAAATGTCGTCTGTTTTTGAAGAATTGTAGCAAGGAAAAAAGGAAACGTTTTGTAGAAAAATGTACAAAACATTCCGATGGTAGTATGGAATAGATACAGTAAAACCTGCGCTGTAAATCCGGTGTCATGTTCGGAAAGATCTTTCTACTCAACACCAAGGAATTAAACCTGATACAGTTATTCGCTTGCTGTCCAAGGTATTTAACACTTAAAAATTTTAAGAAATACATTGAAGAAACTCAAAACAAAGAAAATTAATACAAGCACTTTTTAACAACAGCAAAATCAGTTTTTCTAATTTGTAGGTTTAAACTGAAATAACCAAGAAAATTACAGAATTAGTGACGATGATTGAACCTCTGACTGATTTACTTTACAAAAGTAAAAGTTACAGTGGGTTTTCTTTAGCCAAATTTTATCACTATCATACATGATCAATCTTTGCAGCTAATTGTTCTGATTAGATAAAACTAAAAGTGTTTTTAGATGCATTGAGATTACGTGCGGGCTTTGTACCTCAAGCAAAATGCTTGCCAGACGTATTTGCTTTTTAACTTAATTGTTATCAGAAACATGAAAATAATTCTCTTTGATGTTCACCTCGGTTTTAGCTGGTACACGTTATGTTGTGTAAGGATAATCTTTTAGGTAAACTTTCAGCTGTGTGCTTAGTAATGGCACTCAATTGAGTTTCACTTTGGTTTTTTTTGTGTTGAACACAAAACTGACTCCTGTCCTAAAGCCAAGGATAATTAAGTAAAAAATGGGTTCAAGTATCATTTCATGAATATGACTTTAATTTTAATCAATTTCTACGCGGATGGTGTCGTTTATCTTCGTTAATGTCCTTTTTTCGATAAAGTGATGTTTACCAAAAGTAGTAAATACGTTTTTTTTGAGGGGAGAAAGGCTTGGGGGCAAAGAATCACCCTATTCTTGCACAGCTGATTGGAAGGAGTCAAAACTTCTTTAATATCATCTATTATAGGTAAATGTATTTAAAAATTTCGAGTTTACTCCCTTTCATAAGATGGTTAACCGTCCTGGATTTTGGATTCAAAAATATTACTTTTGCATATTTGACCCACCATTTTAGAATAGGGAATCCTATGATGATCTATTATGCAGGGTGAGTACTCAAGGCAAGTGAAAATGGTTTAATCCTGGCAAAACATTGCATTCGATTATCCTGGGAAACCTATGACCATTTCACCATTAGTTATGGTTTTAACAATCAAAAAAAAGGTTTCGGGACCAATACAGCTTGTCGGCCTCATGTGAATTTTTGCTATGTTTAAGCACTTAAATAAAGATCAATTGTCACAAGCAAACGCTACATGCGAATTAAAATAATGGCGTCATTTGTCTTTGATATCACCCGATTTTCGTTCAAAACATTTGTCGGAGGGAGCGAGGCAATCACGTGTGTAAGTTTATGATACAGACTGGACATGGTTGGAACATGGCCAAATCAACGTGCTGGGTCATTTTCTTCCCTGTTTTAAGTAACCAACAGCTTTACTCGAATTTGCCAACAATTTCTAGCAAGAAATAAAAGTATTCAGACTGACAGACAAAATATGTGTATAAAAATTCCCATTGCGTGTGTTATTGAACATTAATTTTAACAGAAATAATGAGTAGGCATGTTACCATTGTACATCTTTTGTGGGATTTCTCAGTTGCCCTGGTATACAAAAAAATGAATTGAATGAGCAATAGTGGTTAAATGTAATGAAGGAGGCTTCATTGGATGAGTTACTTTAATGTTTATGACTTTCATTCTAAACTGAATACAGGTATGTTAAGATATTTTTGTATTGGTTTTAGCAAGAAATTTTGTCAATTATGCTATTGTGCATGATGCATTGGTTTTAGAAAAGAAAATTCTGTAAATATGTAATGTTCTATAATTTAGTTTAACAATAAACTAAGATAACTGAAATTTTGAAAATAGCCATCAAATCCTTGATGTTTTCAGTTATTGCTGTTATGCTTTGTTCCGGTTATAATAAATAAAAAAAAGTCCCTTTGGAGCCTCCTTAATCCATACTTAAAAAGTTTACTTTCATCTGAACTTGAAATCACTACAAATAAATAGAAAAGTGAAATAAAATCTGTCTTCTTCTTTGCATATTTCTTCTCGATGGGCTTTCTGTTGTTAATATTCACAATTTCTTTGTGTAAGGAACACAAACTTTGTAGCCCTATCCATTTTTTTATGAGATCAGTTGTTTCTTTAACTTTTTATTCCAAATGAACAAATCTAAAATCTCTGCTTTTTGTGTATCAGTTAGTTGCTTATCATATTATATTATTTTCGGTAGCTTGCAAGTCAAATTTAGACTGACTGCTCAATACAGACGACTCTGATACCAAGAGCAAAATTTAAAACTCAGAGAACATGGGCATATTCTGTTCATTAGTTGACACCCAAAATCAGTTGTTTTCTATTCTACATCGTACAGAATGTTCCTGGCATCAACCAGTGGCAACTATGAAGCTCATTACACATCAGGGTATACAACATGTAACGACCTTCATAGTTCCTGGCCACTGTTTGAGTAAGTAGCTACAAAATGACATTCAGACCTCAACCACTCCAACTGATGGTGTCGTCATTGGGTCCGTTTGGACCTTAGTGAATCGTTATTGACTTGACCTGCTTATTATGAAAGTTTGAAAAAAAATCTTTGGAAAAATAATTGCAAAATAGTACACGATGACGTTTAAAAGTGATAATTTTCATACCAATAAAACGCTTTTTAAATGTTGATGCAAAGGTAAATATGCATAAAGCTGTGTAATAAAATACTAATATCATTTTAATTACGGAATTGCACTAATTTAGCTTTGTTGTTAGAATTGTTATTTGAACAATAGAAAATTTCCTTTGTAAAAAGATTGTTCTTCGTAAAACCCCTAAGGGTAAATGAGAGTGTAGCGCAAACAAAGCATCCTAAGTGATAGGCAGTCTTATTCTTAAAGCAAAGTTAGCCAAAATCAATCCTCTATATTGCAGCATTGTACTGTAATTTAGATAATACTTTACTTTAAATTAAAAGACTTTCGAAAATTTTACGAATTTTCACTTCAAGCCAAAAAAAGTTGAAGTCTTTGATTTAGGGGAAAAAGTTCAGTCCAAGATTTTTAATACCGCTGGAAAATTTTCATTACGTAGGAGAAGCTATTAGTGAAAAGATTAAAATAACAGCAGTAATTCATTCTTCTTGTGAGCTAGCTCTGAGTCAATGCACTTTTTAATGAAAGTTTTTAACGGTTCGCAAAATTTTATCGTTGCAAAAAGTTTTTTTTATATTTCGGATTTTTTATTCGTTAAAGTTTTTCCACGTGATAGTTTGTCACGTAAAGTAGAACCTCTTGACTGGTATCTACAGTATGTACAACATAAATAAAGTCAGAAACTGTAATATAAACAGGATGCATAGTCACTCAAAAATGTGCATCAATGTTCATTTTGAATTTTTTTATTAATATACCAGTCATGTTACCTTATTACGAAAGAAGCCAAAACTTTTTCACAATACGCGGCAGCATGTTATTAAAATTGAGACATTTCTATTACAAACACCGCAGGTACTAATTACAAAATGAGCCGATTAGCAATGCAAGTAATCCAAATATTACCGCAAGTTGCTAAATCGGAATCGGAGGAGCCTGGAAAAGATCATAATAAAAGAATAATGAGTAAACGCTTTATGTAAGGTATGGATAAAACTAATTAAAAAATTAGACTATGATAGTTTGCTGAATTTCGTTCAAATTAATCTCCAAACGTTGTGTTGCTTGTTCATAGTTTTTGCCAATATAGAGAAGCAGTTCCAAGTCATCATCTATACATGTAACACACACATCATCATCATCATCATCATCATCATCATCATCATCATCATATTCGGTTTAACGTCCGTTTTACATGCTAGCATGTGTTGGACAAGGTGTTGTGGTTATTTTTCCAGAGTCACCCAGATGTAATTTCAAAATTTAGTTGCTTGCTTTGTACATAGGACAGACGTATTTAATATTTTACTGTCATCTATACAGGCGACAGATACGTTGTATTATGTAAACCATCACTACTGTTTCTTAATTGTTGAATCTTTACAGCTGTTGTTGTGAGTTTTTGTGGGTCAGTTCCAAAAACGATGTTCTTATCGCACACCCTTTTAACTAAGTAAGTAAATTCTCTTTCAAAATTATGTCTGCATTTAAATTGTTTTTAATTGTTGTTTATATTGGTAACAATTTTCTAAAGCCTAAATACAAAGGGTACAAAGTCACAAATTTTTTGAATGTGAAAATATTTCTGTACAACCACATATGAGATGGAAGTTGTATAAATACCTGTTACTTAAAACGAAACGAAAATGAAATATGACTTAAGTTACATTATGGAACAAACTTCATTAAAAAGGTTCGGAGCTGTTAACAAATTACGATTGGGACTCATTGAAAGTAATGTAAAAATTTTGCATCTTTGATAAAACACAGCAGTGAAAAATATCGTACAAAGACAAATTTTAAAAATGGTCCTGTGAAAAATATGACAAACACGTAGAAAGAGCTGCAGTACCGTTGGTACTGTCACTAGAAACACTAGAGTTTTTAGGGAAAGAAAATTTCGTTCAATTAAGAACCAAAAACAGGAAAGGGCTATCTACCTAATGTAGATTTTTTATCCACAATGGAACAGTTGGAGTATAACAATACGTGTGAGGAATAGGTCAGCACTAGTGAGGGTTTTTTTGCTATCCAAAGGAGGTCGGCAATGAGCCTAGAAGCGCTATGGTAAGATAAAGCATCTAAAATAGGCAGTGCTTATATTTCATAGTAACAACTTAAAATACTAAAAATCAATCTGAGCATACTTTTCCAAACAAAATAATCAAGTATTTCCATAAAGCTGTGATGCTGTGGCCTTCACTGTTACTTCGTCAGCTCTAGTTATTTTATTTCCCAGTATGTATCTTTTCTCAACGTGATATGTCTGGTAACTTACTAAGATGAAAAACAATTTGAAATCACATTGTTTCCTCCAATAGGAACTCGGCTGCTGGGTAAAACGAAGTGTGATTTTTTCCTTACGACTCGAGGTATTAATGTTTTAATGGATTTAAAAGTTCTAAACTATGTTGTCTGGGTCTTTTCATCACCTTACGATCTGCTGTAGATGCTACGTTGTTATAATAAAAATTAGGACTTGCGCAACGTAGCTAAGGACTACTAATTTTTAAAAGAAAAGAAGACTTTATTTTGAACTCTTCCTTGACGTTTTTAACTTTTTTTGCAGTAAGAAGACAAATTTCACTTTTTATGATTTGGTGTTTCAATGGAAGTAAGACCTTAGCAGATACGTTAAAAAATTTAGTGTTGTTGAAAGTAAGACCAACGAGAGGGCTTGGGACTACAGACACCAGGGATCACCTTGCAGTTTCATTGGATATAATTCAGTCAAGTGGTTGGCTAGTAAGTGACTGTAAAAGAGCCCACCCGCTTTTAGTTTGTATTTGCAGTAAAGCGTTGGGGAACCACACAGCTAATGAACCCTGGAAAAATTTGTCTACTCCAAAGATTTCTCATCTGAGGTAGCAATAACTGCTGTTACAGGCTTATTGCTTATTCTAGTTTAATAAACAGGAAAGACAATTTCTATTGTGTATCGACATACGTTGTCCATGATGCTAATACACTAACAACCAAAGTGGGTCAATTACTCTCTTTCATTCCCTAACCATTTAACATTTGCCAGAAGATTTAATTAAAGGAAACAAATAGTTGTATTCTTAAAAAACACTCAATACAAAAGAGAAAATAATCAAAGAAAAAAAAAAGGGGGGGCACAATAAAAACACCCTTCGTATTATTTCAAAATTACTTGACCACTTTCTCTAAAATATGAACTTTGCACCATGCTGAGAGAACCTTGTAATCCGTTTATCTCTGTTTTACTTAGCATTAAAAGTTATGTAATTATATAAAGCTGCATAAACCCTTCACCAAGACAAACAGAGGCAGGAAAATACTTATTTTCATGTTGCGGAAAGGAATGAAAATCGCATGGTAACATTTCACACGTCTAAAAATTCAATCTTTCTAATTAATCAAATGATAGATTCCAGATTAGCAACAGCTGTTCGACGATTCCTCGTCTTTCACGCAAAAAAATTGTGGGTAAACAAAGATATAAGAAACGGATTTTTTTTATTTTTTACATTATATTGAACTATATAAATTGACTAGAAATAGAAACGGTAGGTTTTCTTTACTTGTACTTTCGTGATATTTACCAGTTTATAAATCAATTACTTAAACAAAATGAAATAATGGTTAAGAATAGTTAACGTAATGCATTTTTGCAGTAATAACGGTGTTTCCAAGTAAGGCAGCCTATATAGTGCCAAACTGCCTCGGTTTGAAAAAGGACCGAGTAAAGGGTTTCTACAGTCTGTGTTTTTCTCACATTTTGTAGACGTTTTCACTTGTTATGATCAAAGTGTAACCATGGAAGAACACATATATGTCGAATTCCAGCAGTCTTCTTCTCAGTCATCATCATTTCTCTTGTGGATTCGATATTCCTAATCAGCCGCTTCCATCCCCCCGGATCTAATGCTATCTCCTTTGTCGAATCCCCTCTCCTTCAAATGCTTATCGATGCCATCTATCCATTTATGCTTTGGCTTCTTTCGTCCTCTTTCTTCTTCAACATCATTTTTTATTTCCATTTTACTACAGACATCGTTAACTCTCCTTATCACATGGCTAAACCAGCAAGCCTCTCCTGTGCAACATTTTCGATACCTGTCCCACCTTTTTTACTTCCCTGATCATCTAATTTCTAAGAGTATCCCTTTTTGTCACCGCAGTATTCTCACCTCCGCTACATTTAACTTCTTGTTGTTAGCTTTATCAACTTGCCGTGTCCCCCATACAACATTGTCAAATCTAGCCAGCATATTCAAAATGTTGAATTTAAAAATTTATCTGAAAAATATGTGGCAAAAAATGTTCTCTTGCCAGTGTATATGGCTTTCATTGAGACATGCTTAACTATCTAACAAGGGAATAGGCACTATGTTCTTAACCAGACCGTAGTTATCTGATCGATTGCGTCCTTTACCCCACATCCATATTGTTGAACGTCTCATTCATATCCACTAATATTAAGCTGAGCCTCTAACAGAACTAAACCTTTCCTTTTAAGACGGAAGAGTATGATCACAACAAATAAAGAGGGAAAGAAGACTCTGAAAAAAAAAGATAAGTTAGGATTTGAAATTCAAAAAAAAATAGATTTCATGTCCTCTTATTCAACGTTATTTATAAATTTCAAATGTCTATTACCTTTCATAATAATCGTAAATAGGTTAAGTATTAAGAGGTAGATTTTCCTAACATGGAAAATGCACCTTTAGTAATTATATATAAATATATGTATATATATATTACATCACCAATTAATGGTTAAGACTTGACATATTTGTTGGGGTAACAAAGGATGCCCAAGTGAAGGCCTCTTGAGCCTTTTTTTCTAAAGAGGCGTTGACTGACCAACATTTAGTTAGATGTACGAGTTACATATAATACACATACTATGAAGACGAACCACTAGTTGTTAGTATTAAGATGATATTATTTGTACCCTCGTAATTTTATGGAAGTTGTTGCGACACGTATGCTTACAGCAGATGCGTACTAAGTGATAGTGTGACTGAACAATTATGGGTCACAGTTAAGAAGCTGATTCAATAAATCCAAGTCAAAAGGTCAGAAGGAAGTTAAGCTTTATATGGACTGAGGTCTGAGTGAATTAAAGTTTCGTCTGACCTAACTGCAAATAACCAACAGATAATTTTTTATAAATTTTCAGGAGAATGCTCGAAATTGGCCATTATGAATTTAAAGGAAATAGAAGACCAATAATTACATGCCAATATGACTAAGTGATGTGAGGATATCTTCTTACCATAATGCTACTCATAGGAAATAAAATTTGAGAAATATATGATGAGAATATATGATCGTATCCCTTAGACATATTGACATGCATTTTTTAGTCTTCCATTTTTTTTAATTTACAGTCGCGGATTTCGAGTATTTTCCCCAAATGTGAAAAATTCACATGATTCCATCCCAAAAATACTAAAGAAAATAATTTGTAATTTGGGATTTGTGTTCTTGATATTATTCTGCACATAATATGTCAAATTTAGCAAAATCTGAGATGGCGTTTGTCATGGTCTGGTGATTTGACATGGAATCAGCCACTATCATTCTATGCCATATGCTTAATATGAGAGTGCAAGTAGCATTCATGTTCATATTAAGCACATATGATCTATGTTTTATAAAATAAAGTAGAATAAAATAAATAAAGCAAAATGAAGTATAAGTTAAGTATAAGTTAAGTACAAAATAAACGTAGTAATGAAGACACAGCTATTTTGCATGACAAGAAAAATGGAATGTTTGTATATTTGAATTTGTGCTCGCGTACCTTCGAACAATGTTGACAGAGAAAGGCTTCCTATCCCAGAGGTAGCACGACTGTACGCATTTATACGTTTTAAAAACTTATGTGCAGGAAAACACGAAATGGGAAGCCTTTCAATTGTAAACGATGCCAACGAAGTTATTTTAATAGATGAAGGAGTTGATGAATAATAAGAGTTATTTTGTAATCAGTAGGTGAATTCCATTTCAGATGTTACTCAAAGTTTTTAAATAGTTACTGCAGTATATATTCCGGAAATATGTACCTAAAAATAGTGAATTAACAACAATATAGGTCATGAAGTTTTAATGGCCCGCTTTGCAACTGTTTCAAAGATAAGAATACATTTTTAATATTACTTACTTTGACTAAGGGAAAATTGTTTATAGATGAAATTATTGTTGTGGTTGAAAAATTAGAAACTAATTAATAAGGACGTAATTATTAACATGTATTTTTTTAAAAATCTTGTTACATAAAACTTTTAACTTTTGTGCAGCTCTAATTTTCTAGTCGTCTAAAATCAAGGAATTCACGTTGGGTTCTATACATACAAAATTTAGTCCATTGTTAACAATATTGTAATTTTCTTTTATTATGTTTCTTGGTCCACATTTTATTCATCATAACTTCTTCTTTCGCTTTTGCCATCGATTATTCACACATATATAATTCATAACATATGCATTATTCAAGAAATTCCTATTCCATGGCAACCATATAATAAACAATTATTATACACCCTTTAAAAACGAATTAAAATCACTTTTTTTATCTATGTGAAGTAACGGTCAGACAGAGACTTCTGTTTCAGTCATTAAGTAATACGACTAATGTTATCTTTTAAATGGCTAAACAGCAAAATCTAAGCTAGTATTTGCACCAAGTATTAAGGAAATGAGTAGCCCTTCACATCACAGCTACAAACGTTTACTTTAAAAACTCATCATTCATACCGTTTACAGTTGTTGTCGTATCTTTACTAAACTATATTGCTTGGTTTGTTTATGATTAATGTAACAACTTATTACCTTACTATGTGATAAAATTTTGGGATTTAATATTTCTTTAATAACGTCATTTATTGGGAAATGTGTAAAAAATCAAGTGTGTATATATAAACTAGGACAATTTGCAAAAATCAAATGGAGTTGGAAATTATTTGCTTGTCTCGTCTGTGTGTGAATTTCTAATATTCGATCTTTCCAGCAGATATACAAATATTTATTCGTTCGTTATTTTTTGGATCAAGTTTGCACTCTTTGGAAATGATGAAGCTTTTGCGGAACACTCCAAAAATTTCGAGAATTTCAATGACTGTATGGCTGTTTTTGTGGCTGTTAACAAAATTGAGAAGAAGCTCAAACCATATGCCTTTTTTGTCCACTCTTGTCACACTCATGACGTTTAAGCTATTTAAGAATCTATGTAGTCCAGAGAATTTAAATACGACCTCCTTCTAGGAAATCAGTGTATTTCTTCCGCAAAATATTAACCCAGCCCCAATCGTCATTAGAGAAAGCCAAACGTTCTTGACGACCACTCAAGGAAGGAGCTGATAAATCTGTGGCAGACTACATTATTCGTCGGAAATGCATTGGCATCCACATGGTTATTTGAAGCTTTTCTCTCTTAAGCATTGTGAAATAGACTTGTTTCTGGACAACATCCGAAAATGCAGAAGACGCAGGACTTTCTCATGAGAATACGGAATTTGACCTTCGAAATCGCCTATGAAAAATTCCCTGCGGATCAACTGACCACAAAGGCCAACAAGAAAACGATGAGTGCTGTTCTGGACATCCTTATGTACCATTATTCATACGGGAATCTTTGTAGTATACCATTCATAAGTCATATCCTCCTCTCAGTTGTTGTACCTGTTGTGACAATATGGACCTACCATGCGTGATTGCTGGTTTTTGAATGTCGTGTGCTACCAATTCCATCGAAAAGATCATCTCCATAATATTTGTCCAAACAAATCACGACTTTAACCAGATTTCAGAGCAATAGAAGCCGCCATTCCAACACAACACTGAAAAAAAAGTACGAAAAATCGATATATGAGAGTGGATAACGATTCCAAAGAGGAAAAGGATGCTGAATTTGGCCTCTATTTATTCAGTCAGCAGGAAACAAGCCCAAAAGGTCATCTTGTTAATTTAAATATTGGAAGACAGGAGTCATCGATGGAATCGAATATTGGAGCGTCAGCATCCACTGTATCTGAAGGGATACACTATGATTGGCTATTCCAGTATCTGTACATGTAACCCTCTGTTCCTATACGGAGGTAGTACCGTTATTAGACAGTATAACAGGAGCCAATAAGTTACCAGTATCGGTCAGTTTGAAGTTTAAGGTTGTGAAGGTTAATAGACCTTCCCTATTTTTAAGGGATTTGTTGTCCTTTATTAATGTAGATTGCAATTCAATATTATCGGCAAAGGCCATTCCTAACAATACTAGGGATATTAATAGTAGGTCACAGGCTAGCATTGGGGTTGTTGTTCCCTGGCAGAACCATTACCCTCTAGCATTCAGATAAGTTTTAGAGCAGTATAGCATCTTATAGTATATAAGTTTAAAGCTAGCATAGGGGTTAAAGACGGGGTTGAAGCCAGTTTCCGGAGAGGGGGGCTAGACCACTGCCATATTCTTCACAGGCAACTGTTGAAAACAAGTATAGAAAGCTGATTCCTGTCGCACATAGTGAAATGGCCTCGCTGGTTGTGCCTGTTCCAAAAGCAAATGTGAATATACGAGTATTTAGAGGCTACAAAAAGCTCATTCAGATCATTGAAGATGATGATTATAGATTGTCAAATGTTCAAGACACAGTCCTATCCCAACAACCCATGTTCATATTCTGCCATTAGTATTATCTTCTGCTTTTAACCAGCTTTAGGCCAATGCGAAGTCAGAGAAAGTACTATTAAAACCCACAAGGGTATGCTTGCTGCTAAGCGCCTGTGTTTTTGCATTAAGACTTAACTGCCACCTTTCGGTCTACAATAGATAAGTTTCTAGCTGGCATTATGAAAGTTCTTTGTGGATGACATTAAAATAGCCCTAAAGAACATTTAGAAAACCTCTGTAAACTCTATGACCATTTACAACAATTTAATGTAAAACAAAATGAAGCCATTTGTTTCTCTTTATTTATTTAGTTATTTAATAATATTTGAACAGGTGCATTATATCAGTTTACGTAACTGTTTTTCATATAAGTCCTGTGTATAAAAATAAATAAATAAGTATAGTACTATTAAAATAATGAAGAAAGGCAATATATTTTCAAGTAAATACAAGTTTTGAAATCAGTGGTTAAAAGTTAAGCGAACGAAAATTCGTCAAGATGTGTCTAGGAAATTTATGAAAATCTGAATAGGTGTAACATTTGAAAAACTAAGCAGTTGGGTGTAAATTTTCTTAGACACATTTACAAATTCAGAAATAGGTCCACCTTTTTACAGAGAGAACCATAGTTAGATTCTGTTCTGATATCTAAATTCGAATACCTTGGACATATCCTATGTAAAGATGATATTCGATGAGTCCAAAGTTAGATTGAAGCCATTCAGAAGATACCTCAGCCAACCAATGTATCTAAGCTATAATGGTTTTTGGGAATGATAAATTCATATGGGAATTTTTTCTCAAATCTTGTCTCGGGATTGCAACCAGTTTATACACTGTTACAATCCACTACAGACTGGAATTGGTTTGATGACTATGAGAGATGTTTTTAAGTTTTCCAAAAAATGCTCTGACCGGTGGCCTAGTGTTGGTTTACTTTAATCCAGGCTTAGCACCTGCATTAAGTATTGATACTATGAACTGGGGGCTTTTGTTATTCATCGCATATTTGGAGGTGTAGAGAGCCCAATTGCATATGCCTCACGTACTATTACATCAGCAGAGAAAAACCACGCAAAAATTTAAAAGGAAAGTTATCTATGGTATAGAAAAGACTCCTTCATTATATCTCTATGACCACTTTTTTACACTAGTCACTGATCACCAGCCTCTTAACTCGTACATTTTGCTCTATTTCTAGTGTACCACTCTTGAATGCTGCCCTAATGCAGCAAAGGACATTCCTGTTATCTGGTTATGATTACCATATTGAGTATCATTCCTCTCATCAAGACGCTAATGCAAAAATGCTCAGTAGACTATCCAGTGTATCCAGTCACTTTGTGAACTACTCAGATGAATTTACTTTATGGATATTTACAGATAAATTTCTTGTTACAAGTAAAGTTTATAGTAAAGACTTATGAATACACATCTGGTTAGTTAGATTATCACAACGTAACAAATTTTCAAAAAAGTTGTGTTTGACTTTTTTTTCTTGATTCTGAATCAGTTTTTGGTGCTGATTTAAAATATGCTTTTTGTTTTTCTGTAGCACCGTTCGTTTATACACAAATATCAATTTTGTATTTCCGATATCGAAAATGTTCTGAGTGCATGCATTTCTGTAACGAATGAGTTCTTTAATGAATGTGTAGCAACAAATTATACAAACATTCACACTACTTCACCAGACTGCATGGCAAAGTAGTCACGCAACAAATACAAAAGATTTGAAACATAAATTCCTGTAGATCGAAGAGTGCAGACAATTGCTACCATTTCTGACTCAAATATTGTAAAATTTATCACCTAATTTTACAAAAGGAATTAATGACTTTGTTAGCGTCTCAGAACAAAGCAATATATTGAGTATGGTTTTTAATTGTATGATATAACAAAGATAGTTTTACCAATAGGTTCAACTTTAGTAACTCTCTGCTACAGGACTGCTTTCATTTTTGAAAAGCATCGTCTCAATTGCGCACGCTTCACCTTGGAATATACATTTTCGTGAATTTCAGGATGGCTAGTAAAAACAGAACGTGTGTGAACTCTCCCAACATCTTCTGTTACGTTTGTGGCTATTATGTTGGCAGAAAACATGTCTGTTATAAGATCATCAGGGGAAATAAGTCTTGGGTAGCATATCGACTTTACTTTGGGATGACCATGGGCGATCAGGATAAACCACGGACTCCGCATGTTGTTTGTGGTAGCTGCCAATCAAATCTTGAAGGATAGCTGCGGAATAGAAGAAGAGTAATGCCATTTGCAATCCCAAGAGTGTGGGTAGAGCAAAGCAATCACCATGATGCTTGTTACTTTTGCATGATCAATGTTTCAAAATACAGGAAGGGTAAAGGAAGAACAGCTCTTCAGTATCCCGACATACCGCCATCCAGGGCCCCTATTTCTCATGACGAGCACTTACCAGTACCGCAACAACCCAAAAATGTAAGTACGATATATTTCATTAATTAAGCAGTACGTTTTTAAAATCAATTTGGAGATTTTATGCAATATTTATAATTCTGTCTCCATGCATTTTATCAGCAACTCATTGCGCTTACTTCGTTTTTCAGTTTGAAACTGCGATGGAGATGCCATCTGATGATTCAAGCATTGCAAGTAAAGTAGGTCCAGATGAAGCCTTTCATCCAACATCTAACACCGAACCACACTATCCAAGTCAACAGGAACTTGATGATTTGATCAGAGATTTAGATCTTACAAAGTCTAGTTCTGAGCTACTGACATATCGATTAAAGGGATGGAACTTGTTCAACGGAGACTGTAAGGTGTCTGTGTACCAGAAACGTCATACAATGTTCGAAAACCTTTTTGATGCCAGTGGTGATATGTGCTATTGCAAAGACATAAACTGATTATTTGCTGCTATCGGACTTGAGCATGAGCCTTCCGAATGGCGTTTATTTATCGATAGTTCAGTTAGAATCCTGAAAGCGGTTCTGCTGCACAATTGTAACAAACACCCATCACTTCCTCATGTTCACTCACTACACAAGAAGGAAAATTACGAAAACGTCAAACTGCACCTAGACAGTATCAAGTGCATTAGTTTCAAGTGGGATGTTTGTGGTCACTCAAAAATGATATCTTTCTTACTAGGGTTTGAAGGCGGATACAAGACGTATTC
Source organism: Morbakka virulenta (assembly GCA_003991215.1). Lineage (NCBI taxonomy): Eukaryota > Metazoa > Cnidaria > Cubozoa > Carybdeida > Carukiidae > Morbakka > Morbakka virulenta. The sequence goes on from RDPX01000222.1 coordinate 1,092,557, forward strand.
ATGTTTTCTGTGTTTGTAGAATAGTAGAGCAGACAAAGAGCACTATGAAGGTGAAATGTGGTCCCTCAGGGAAGATATGTAACCAGGAAAGTTGAACGTCATCCAACCTGCTTTGGTTGTCTGCAACAAAATCCTGTTACCTTCTCTCCACATAAAATTGGGACTTGTAAAGCAATTTGTGAAGGCTTTAAAACGTGAAGGTCCAGCATTCCAAAACGTTAGGTCTATGTTTCCGAAGCTCTCTGAGGCAAAAGTCAAAGCAGTTTTTTTTGTCGGACCAGCGATAAAACACGCTGGAATCAGATAAACTTGAAGCTGCGATGAAGGACGTAGAACGGGACGTCTGGTGTGCTCTTCGCAATGTTTTCCAGGGTTTCCTTGGCAATAATAGGACTCCAAACCACAAAAGTCTTGTTTCAAAGCTTGTCTTAGCCTTTAAATGCATGGGATGTCGCATGTCCTTGAAGTCACACTTTCTACATTCCCATCTAGACTTTTTTCACGAAAATTTCGATTCTATCAGTGAGGAGCATGGAAAGAGATTTCATCAGGATATCGCTACGATGGAAAGAAGATATTAAGGACGTTGGGATACTGTCATGATGGGAGACTACATTTGGTCGATAGTGCGAAGTGATAAATCAGAGCACTCAAGAAAATCACGGTCTGGAAAGTTCTTTCATCCATAGAATAGTGACATTTCCTACAGTTATAGATATGACAATATTTGATAGCTATAACATTAATTCTCTTCGTGTTCATGCTATATTTCTTAACTAATGCTTATGTTATATTTTTCATCAATTCCATCAAATTAAGGAGGTAATGTCGTACAATTTTTCATCGAACGATGGGTCATTAATGATGCGTCTTAATTTATCTGTTGGTGACGGCCGTCTTTCATTTGATAACCGGGTAAAAATACTTGCCTCGTTAACCGGGCAAATATACTTGCCTCGATTCCATTCAGCTACGCTTAAGAAGCTTCATATTTGTCATGCTGGTATGACCACGATAAAGTACCTTAGTCCGTCGTTGATATGGTGGGACGATATGGACTACTACCTAGAAGGTATGAATCGATACTCAGAATCGGCTCAAGCAAACAGTTTTGCTTATTTAGCCCTTGAATACAAAACCATTGTACAGAGTCCACTAAGCCTTTTTTGAATATTAAGGACACTAATATGTCCTGGCTTTTGACACACACTAAAAGTGGTTAGAAGACATTCCGTTGTCAAGAACCTCTTCTCAAGTTATGATCAATGTTTTAATTTCAATCCTTGCCAGTTATGGTATGTGTTTTCAGACTATAACTGACAGTGGTCACGATTAATTTTTGACGACTTTCAGTCTTTCCTGACGTCTAATGGTACTAAGCACACTCTTTGCCCTATTCTCCATGCTGCGTCAAATGGATTGGATAAACGACATGTTTAAACTATCAAACATGTACTGGAAACAGCACCTATTCACTTGTCTTTGCAACCAAATAGGCCAATCTACTTTTCTAGGATAGAAATACCCTCCATACTACAATTGGCAAGACTTCTGCAGAACTTGCAGAAGTCTATGTTAAAAAAGGCATTTAAAAGGAGGAAAAGACAGATGGATCCCAGGTATTAATATCTTAATAAAAGGGCCACTTACATGTACTGTTAAAGTACTTGATAATACTAAACGTTTTTGTCAAGTAGATCACATAATTCCTGCTGGTTTTAAACATTCATCTGCACTAAAACCATAAAATGGTAACCAGAAGAGGTCAACAGCTTTACGTCTGCCGTAAACGTGAGGTTGAGTCACCAGAGGTTGTATCTATACCATCACAACCTGCTAGACACAACAATGCAATGCAATTTTCATTCCAACAAATGTAGATGATAAGCAGATATAATATATAATGATATATGTAGAAATCAATTGAATTGGCGGGGTTTTTTTGTGAAGAAAAGACTTGTTGAAAGTCGCTTCCTTGTCTCGAAAGTCATTTTGAAAGACGTACTATGATTTAACCATTCTGTATAAGAACGTTAGGGATAGACTATAGAATACTTGTCTACAAGATTTGGTACTAGGGGATGGGATGGAAAACAATATAACATCTTCTTTTTCGAAAACAGTAATGTGAAAACAGAACTCCTGAGTCTTGCGTATGATAAGAACCTATCATTCTCTTCTTTTTTTCTAGGTGTCAAATCTATTCCAGACGGTAACTGTTATGGCTTTCCACTGTATAAAATGCCGTAATATTTATTGCCCGAGCAAGCTTTTTCTCTCTCTCTCTCGCTCGCTCTCTCTCTCTCTCTCTCTCTCTCTCTCTCTCTCTCTCTCTCTCACTCTTCCCCCCTCTCTCCCCCTTGTGTGTGCATTTAACACATTTTCAGTCTTTAGCATTTCCTTCTCTCTTGTTGATACACATTTTTCGATATCACACCTAAGACTTCCTAATTATCTTAACCTCTGTCTTCCTCTGCTTCTTTTACCTTCAATACGAATTTGCTGGTGTACCATGTAATAAATGGGGCTTGATTTGTCCAGAAACTTAATTCGTGTTTTTTTATTAGAGAAATAATAGTTATTGGCAGAGTATTTATCGCTTTNTCTCTCTCTCTCTCTCTCTCTCTCTCTCTCTCTCTCTCTCTCACTCTTCCCCCCTCTCTCCCCCTTGTGTGTGCATTTAACACATTTTCAGTCTTTAGCATTTCCTTCTCTCTTGTTGATACACATTTTTCGATATCACACCTAAGACTTCCTAATTATCTTAACCTCTGTCTTCCTCTGCTTCTTTTACCTTCAATACGAATTTGCTGGTGTACCATGTAATAAATGGGGCTTGATTTGTCCAGAAACTTAATTCGTGTTTTTTTATTAGAGAAATAATAGTTATTGGCAGAGTATTTATCGCTTTGTACTTGGTTTAAAAATGTGAACATTTAAACCTTTTAATTTTTTGAGCTTACTAATATACCTCTTTGTCAAAGTAATGAGCGTATGTGATCTAATTTCAAATGTTTAGAGTTTTATTTAGAGCTTTCCAATATTATTTTTAGACAGAATACTTGGCTTATGCTAATTTGGGTATATGATCTTTTTCAAAATGGGTGCTTGAAAGATTGCTGTTTTTTCATAGGTGGAATTTTCTTAAAGAAATACTTAAGTTTTCCAGTGAATTTAAAACGAATTTTCGTTCTCGTCCCTCTTTTCGTTTTATTGGAATCTACAGCCACTTTCATACCAGGTTTGAATTTTTTTATTCTTTCGCTTCCACTCTAGGTCTCCTTTAGTTAAAAAGAAATCCATCCTTGAAAGGAATCACATTAATACTGATGATGTGAACCTGAATTGCAATTTTTGTATTAATATTTTTATTTTTATTTTTTCCTACTGTTCCTTCTACCCTCTCTGATTTGGTATTTTTACATCATATGTATAAAACATCATATCTGCTCTTGTCTATTCACATCATATCTAAAAACTTTCTGCTAAAGGAGCAATTCTTACTTGGGAATATTACTTTGTTAAACCAAACCCTAGAATTCAGCAAGATATTTTAATACTCTTCAAACAGGCACATTTAAGAGAAACTCAGCAAAACTGTGTCTGTCAATCTGCTACAACTAAAGCCAGTCTAAAAAGGGAGACGATAGAAAATAGAATTAGGGTTTTACTAAACTTTGAAAGCTCTGTGCTTTGAATAGGTTAGGCTTTTAGAAGTCAAAACGAGTCCTGCTGATGCTTGCAAGATGTCTAGCAAGTATCCAGTAGCTTATCAAAATGGTTGAAAACTGGTATTGTTTTTCAAATTTCAAATGCTCTATGGCTACCCATTCCTTTAGTCTGCCTCTTTTGACAGCCATCTGGATCTCCCCCACCCCCTGCTTTCCAAACATACTTTCTGACAGTCCAGTTCCATTTTTTTAGGCATCCAACCAATTAAAAAGTTCAGTTAAGCTAAAGTAGAATATATCTTCCTTTTTTTATCCATAGTCTTGGTATCGACCTTTTATAAATACTAGTTTCAAGTACAAGTGTTAAACACCAATGAAAATCAGAAATTAAATAATGATAGAAGAAAAACCACAAAAACGCGGATCATTTTGCTCGATATTTTTTCTATTTGAAGTTTAGTCAGAGTACAATGCATAGGATTTATTTTTATCTTCGTATCCTTTATCCTTCCTTTACCTCTACTTAAGCTAGGAAATGAAAATTATATATTAGGTATTTCCTTTCTTAACAGCATATAATATGATCGATTGAGACATACACGTAGCAGGCAATTGGTTCACCAGTATCATTCTAATCTGTTGCTTCTATATCGCTATTTTATTTCCTGATGTTTTTTCTATTCTCTTCTTATTTTGTCTTATTGTGTAGCATCAGCGTTACAACTAGAATCTGTCTGCTCGTATTTGGCGAGAAATTAATGCGTAATACTCATTATCGTTACTATATTTACAACTAAGTATGTGAATATCTCTAAGAAAGCTATGATCTGCACCTTTTTGTAATCCCTACCCCTAGTTGTAATCATTTTGCTCCGATTTGTAATCCTAAAGCTACTCCTATTTGTAATCCTTTGGAGTTGTAATCCTTAAAAGCTGTCCCAATTTTTAATCACTCATCTTACCTCATTCTGTCATGCAGAAAAAAGCAGCTCCTCTCACGATACTTACTTACATAAAACAACAACCGCTTGAGCAATGTGCCTTTCCTGCTTGTAAATGCTAGGAAGAAATAAATTGTATCAAAGCTCTTACTTGCTTACTTACACGATACTTACTCAGACCGTTTCTTCTATTCGGGGCCGGAGTGTATATGCTAACATGCGAGAGGATATGGTAAAATAATTTCTTTGTCTAAAAATGTTACAGTTACTCTTTTTCTCCCCTTTGCAACATACTATTTAAATACGGTTTGTTTCGCTTCAATCAACGACACGGACACGAAATTTACACATTTCTTTGACAACAAAAAGAAATCGAACTGCAATTATTGCTTTCATTTCCGAAAAGTAACGTTCGATGTGTTTTCAAAAAAAATTCCTTTTGAATAAATATGTAGATTGATATGACTAACGAAGAATAGAAGGAACGACAATATTAAGGTAAACATTTGGGGGTTTTGTGTTGTTAGTTTGCATTGCTTTCGTTTTCTTTGAGCATAAATGTTGTTTTAACTCAGTTGGGCAAGAAGAACATATAGTTTCTGTTTTATTAGCAGCTTAAAAAAGTAAAAAAAAGCACGAATGTCGAAAAAGCAAGTTATGAAGTTACATTTTGTTATTCAATAAAATACGCAATGGACACTATCCAATCATTCATAAGGAATACAGCATAGTTGGTTCTGTTCGGTGAAGCACACTGATGGTATATAATTTAAGATATATAAATTGCATAAATAATATGTAATTTTTTTAAAACACAAGAAACGTCGAGGAGCCGTGTCTTAATGGTTAGTGCAACTGCACAGTAACCAAGAGTTCCGGGTTCGATTCCCCGAGCTGTCGAGAAGAATTAGGAACTTTGGAAAGAAAAAAAAGCCATGGGTTGGCGTCAGGAAGGGCATCCGGCCAAGAAATTCC
>RDPX01000222.1:1098708-1176384 GCA_003991215.1 Morbakka virulenta
AGCTGACTTTTCGTTTCTGGTTCTTTCTTTCACTGGCTTGGAAAACTTGCCATTAGCGAGTTTTAACAAAATATCATATTCTTCCTCACCAACAGGGTGTATAAAGCAATCAACAAGGACAAACGCAACAATATTGAATACAAACGCAAAAATCAAAACTCTCATCTTCATCTTTTTTTTGACAGCAGTATAAACTCTTATCAAGAAAATCACAACAAAACTACTATTAATGTACAAGATTCCTAATATAATAGGAGCGTAATGTTCAAATTTTTAGAATATACCCTGGAGAGCTATGTGAACAAAGAAACCGGAAATAACAAAGTTCGAATTTTTATTGTTTTGTACAAAATATCGAATTTAAAGAAATTCCATAGAAGACCAACTTTTACAATACAACCGGAAATAAATTTCTAAAAATAACACAAAAGCAGCCGACGAACAATTTTTGCAAAATAAGTGTTCGTTGATATATTTCAAAATATAACAGCTTCAAAATGTGAACCGAGGACATGTGAAATTTCCAGGTGCATGTAACATTTGTTTAAGGCTCCGCTAAAATTTCCACGAGCTTGAAATCCTAGTAGCACATCCGAATTTCCAAGACTCAAAAAAATCGGGATTTTACACCTTTTGAAAATATTTTGGGCAAAAGAACAAATATTTAGTGCATTTAGATAGGTTGTAGGGAGAAAAAAACATGTTATTACAAATCAGGGCAAAATGTTATTACAAATCAGGGCAGCTTTTTTATTACAAATTGGGGCAAAACGGTATTACAAATTAGGGCAGCTTTTTTATTACAAATTGGGGCAAGGGTTATTACAAATTAGGGCAGGTATTACAAATTAGGGCAAACTTTATTACAAATCAGGGCAGGTATTACAAATTAGGGCAGAGTTTATTACAAATTGGGGCAGGTATTACAAATTGGGGCAAATTATTACAAATTAGGGCACAACAGATGTCTCTTCAAAAAAAATTCCTTTTGAATAAATATGTAGATTGATATGACTAACGAGGAATAGAAGGAACGACAATATTAAGGTAAACATTTGGGGTTTTTGTGTTGTTAGTTTGCATTGCTTTCGTTTTCTTTGAGCATAAATGTTGTTTTAACTCAGTTGGGGAAGAAGAACATATAGTTTCTGTTTTATTAGCAGCTTAAAAAAGTAAAAAAAAGCACGAATGTCGAAAAAGCAAGTTATGAAGTTACATTTTGTTATTCAATAAAATACGCAATGGACACTATCCAATCATTCATAAGGAATACAGCATAGTTGGTTCTGTTCGGTGAAGCACACTGATGGTATATAATTTAAGATATATAAATTGCATAAATAATATGTAATTTTTTTAAAACATAAGAAACGTCGAGGAGCTGTGTCTTAATGGTTAGTGCAACTGCACAGTAACCAAGAGTTCCGGGTTCGATTCCCCGAGCTGTCGAGAAGAATTAGGAACTTTGGAAAGAAAAAAAAGCCATGGGTTGGCGTCAGGAAGGGCATCCGGCCAAGAAATTCCTCACTGAAACGTTGAGAATACTTTTGACAAGTTCAGTCTATGTTTGTTTGTATTAAACTTACCATATCGAGTATCTCTATCTCTAGATGTTAGTATTATGATATTTTATTGGAGTGTACCGAATGTAACTCGACTTTGGAACACAGATCCAGAGGATAAATTTTTTTTGGTAGAATTTCCATAAACAAACTCACCATCCTTGAGAATATTTCAAATAGATGAAATCTTGTGAACCACTTTCAACTATTTAGTATTGGGAGATGAGCTTTTTCCTGAATTACAAAACGGGGCAAGATGAGGGATTACAAATCGGATTACAGTTTACAAATCAGTGCAGAACACCAAAAACATATATGTGGATAACTAGTAAAATTATTCTTTTTACAATAGAATTTTTAAAAGTCCGACAAAAAGATAATAATTGAGCTTGAGTCAGAGATAAGTACAGTTAAAGAGGGCATTCGTGGTATTCCATGTATCAAAATAAATACATTCCTCTGGATGTCCTTTTATCTATTTATGTATCTATTTATGATTTTACGAAGAGAATAATGAGTAAATGCCAAGAGTCCTGGATATAAAAGAAAAAATGTATAAAACTCGCCAATGAACTTTATCTATTTATGTACCAAAGTCAGTCAGTAATACTGGTCATTAAATAGCGGATATGATAAAGCACTCATTAGTAAAATATTCCGAGTATGTAACTAGCTAGAACAAAACTACGACCAGCTTTACAAACAGAGGCTGCTGATGTAGGTTTATTATGCTACGTTTTTTTATCTTAATTGTGTCTACGGGAGAAGATGATCAGCAGTTTATGATCGTCTCCATTGACAAGTTAATTTATTATGTCAACGTCCCAGACTAATCACACAATCGTCTCCCCATCAATTGATCTGTACAATATCCAAATCTGACTAATGAAGCTTTCACAGAATGAAAATAATTCACAGTCATTAAGGAGGTGTAGTAAAAGTCATCAAGAACTTAAAGAAGCTGGTATACCCACGAATTTGAAAGACCTTCTTAAATATTTAGTAAGGAAGTAGGGTCAAGTTATCCTTAGTTTTGAGAATATAAGGAAGCAAACAACTAAGGGTAGACTTCTTTTGGGTAAGTACAATTTTATGGGGTTTTTTAAACAAAAGTATAAGATTTTTAAAGTCATGATTACCTAGTGGCTGGTCATTTGGCTAGGGATATAAACAGCTATGGTAGTTTTGCTTCTTTTCGAAAATTTTGTAAACATGGTTGTGTGGGTGAAATATTAAACAATTCCTTTGGATCTGTAGGAGGAGCATCAAAGAAAACACACATTGTTTAGCCTTGTTTGTGTAAATAGGTGTTAATTTTTTCTTTAATAGACAAGATGACCAGAAAAGGTATTGCTTGCAGAAAAACAATTATTCTGGGATCTATAAACTTCGTATGAAGAGCGCCATCGTATCTTAAACTTGGTGTGCCTTGTATTTAGAGAGATGTATGAATGTCCTCTGCCCTGTAACTTTATTTGGAAGGTTTGTAGATTAATTGAACTCACCATTAGATCGAGTATGCATTCTTGGATTTGTGCATGCAAAATCCCCAAACAAAAAAAACAATATAATGATATGCATCTTTAAATACAGAAAATACTTATCGCGAAAATATTAAGAAAGATCTATATCGCTCCTCATGGATTTGCATTTTGAAGTATAAAATGATAGTATACAAGAAAAAGAGTAATTATGAAACAGAAACAATTATCTTTCAGTCAAATGGTGTCTTAATACGCTATGAAAATATAAGTATTGCTAATAAGCTTACCACCTTTAGCAAGACATATTGACTCTTCTTCCTTATCAATGATGGTTACCATACAAAAAAACTTTAATTAAATTAAGTACCACTCGTTGCAAATGCACATTAAAGGGATGATAAAAAGACACATAGTATAGTAACACAGAAATCAACAGCAGTTTTGACAGTTCTGTTCGATCGACTGCACATTATGTGGCTAAGGAAACCAGTGCAGGCTTTACAGCTAAATGACATTTTGAAAGAACGCCATCCAACCTATTTGGTTGTCAGGTATAAGAGCTGTGCTTTATTGCTTTTGGAAATTAAGTTTGCTTGTTTATGAGAGATCGTGTAGTTAAACCTTTTAAGTATGGTACAATGTTTGTTACTTCTTATGTAATCCAACTCGTTTCGAATTCTTGCTTTCATTTGATATCACGACAGATCTAAGCAGACTTGTACCTTTTACAGAATACACGACTCCACATGAGGCATACACGCCACAAATATATAAAAATGCCTTGGCCAACATTCAAAAAATGATCAAAAAGCATATAGTTTTCCAAAATATAGCCAAACAACCATAATGAAAGGAGAGAAAAAAAATTGACGTGAGTAAGAAAGAAAAGGTCGGTATTTTTTGTCGACGTAATTGGAAGTGTTGGACAAGAGATATTATCAAGCTAGTTAAAGAGATATACTGGACGTCTATAGTAATAATACAGTTGTATCGGTTACGGGAAGCAATTTACAATAAGAAATAGATTTGTGATACATAATAAGGCTATAGTCTGTACACACTTGTAAATGTATGTTTATTTAATGACAGTGACCGAAAAAAGGGAAGTAGTTGTCCAAGAATAGAATTTATCAAGTTGCAAGACATTGGTTGTGCCAAATACTATCATACTGTGATCACCCATTAGCCTAATTATGTACCGTGAGAATAAATACGAAATGAAAAATAAAAATTAAAGCTTTTACTAATCACGCATTTCCTCATGGTTAAATATATACAAAAACGCATAAAAATCCGGAAAACAGAGTTTTTCTTAACTTGATGATTGGCTTAGTAAATACGTTATCGATGTCTTGACTTCAATGCCAAATTACAATAAAAGTAATGGAAATAATTATTGGCCATGACGAAAGAGTCGTTAGCCTTAAGTATAGTTTCCTTTAGCTGAAAAAAAAATCAATTAGTTACCTTCCCCTCATAAAGTGTGAAGGAAAATTGAGCTTTAGGTAGAATGGGGATGTATTGCACATAAAGAACTACTACCCGCCTGTGAATCATCACAAATAAAGATATTGTAGTGAAATTTTGTCATAAGCATTAAAAATGTAAACTGATTAGGACTGAAATACACCTTGAAAACGATAGTTGAACACGCACTTCAGCTGCACACCCACCATATATGCAGTCACAACTGTACATACTGGCATTTATAGCATTACACTATTCTAAGGTAAAATAATGGAAAATTGCTAGAAAAACTTCACAGATAAAGGGAAAAAGTTTTAGTCATTACTATCGCAATAAAAAGTAAATTGTTTGTGTAAATAACCATAAACACGTTTTTACTAAATCTACTCGTATAGAATGCAGCTTTGGTATCTGCTAAAGGTTACTATCACCACAGGCTTGCCGTAAACGGACAGAAATATCTAAGACCCGTTTTACACAGGTGTTTGTACAAGTTTCTTCATATTCAGGATATGGCACATTGTAAGCTATTAATTTTCTTAGAGAAGTGAATGCAAGTTTAAGAGTTAAACCAAAATATTTAATAGAATGTTAGAAAGGAAGTAAATGAAGAAGAGAGTTGCAACTCCCATAGTTATTTTGTCGACCTTTTCAATTTCGAATTCAGTTTCTTTGACAATGAATTTAGGGCAGAAGTTGCTATATTTCAAATAAAAAAGCCCCTCCCTTCCTAATCAACCTACTTGCCACAACCAATATATTTACAGGTAATGTAAAACCATAGGATTATTCTTCGACGTCGACCACTAAATATACTGTCAAAGAAAAACATATAGAAAGATAAGAGTGCTAAAACGTCAAACTATCTTTCTACCTTCTGCAAAAAAGGTATTTGCCAAACTATTTGTCATTTAAAGCTTGTACGACAATACAGTTATGTAGATTATTTCACTCTTGATAAAGACAGGGCGGATCCAAAAATATAAGTAGGGAGCCGGGCCCCCTTGAACGTCCTTGGATTCAAGCCAGAAAGTGTGTTTCTTTCCCAATATTTCCAAAGTACTTTTTAATATATCATAACATCTGTTTTCCCTGATTTACTATCAACTTATTGTGTTTGGAATATAAGTAGTCTTCTAATGAAAGGCCAAAATTGTACTCAAATTAAAAGGGCGCTAAATTTCCTGTAGACGCATTAGCTAAACAGCAGTTACTTTTAGAATAAATAATGTCAGTTATATCATATATACCCTCTTATTTTTGTTTCGCTTCTGGTCATTAACCGGACAGCATAGAAACAATTGAGAAGAGGTTAAAGGTGTTTCCCTAAAAGTAATTATTTGATTTAGTTGAGACCCATTAATAACATAGTACAGCTTGGTGCATTGTAAAATAAAACATTTTTTTCAATAAATTTGGATAAACATCAATAAACTTGTTAAGCTTAGGTTAATATAACTCTTAGATGGGTCAAGATCCAGATTTTTGAAATCGTGTGGGTTTTTTCAAATTTTCGATTGGAACGACACAGTTTTAAGCAAAGAGTTCACGTGTATATGAAATATCAAATAAATTGAAATATGAAACCTTAAAGGTGAATTAAAACTGTTTATACTTTTATCATTTAGGATATTGCAAATTACCTTTTAAGTTGTACTCTACTGTTCTATTGTAAATATAACAGTTAGAAGTATAAGAGTAATAATGGCTGCACCCTTGTATTTCTAGGAGAAACTATAAAACAAGCTAATCAGGGCAACAAGCAATTATTCTGCTTAGAAAAGGGCAATGTTATAGTTTAACGAGTACAGAAACCTAATTTAGGATGGCACTTGCCTCGTAAGTTGTCTAAATAAGCCTTTTTTCAGAAAAAGTAGATATTCTCTCAGGAGATCTCACATTTTGTTTCTCTAGCTACTTTCTCAGAATAAATATCGTTTTGTGAGTGTGTGGAAATAGAAAAAAATCTCTAATGGACTCGAAAATATATTTTATTACTATTTAACTGCTTTTAAGGAGTGTTTCTCTTTTTAACAGAAAACTGTATCACTGAAATGTAAAATAATCCTTTACTACCTTCTCACAATTTTTACCCTTACTGTACAAATGAAATGGGATTTAATGGAAATGGGAGCAGAAACGATATAGACATGTTCTCTGGAAAGCTTAAGGAGCCCCATTATCTGTAATGTATAGTATAATTTTCTATTCTTAAAAAACTTTTTCAACTCATGAATCGAGAGTGTAGCCTTACATTCAGCAACCTTGCTATAGTTTATCGTAATCTGATGGAATCGACTGATAATGTTAAGAACCTATGCTATCTTAGACAAGATTAAAATTGTGTTGGCCCTAACTAGTTTTCTTTAACTCATTCATATGTTTGACTCCATTGCTAATGATTACATTCATAATCTTGTTCTCGAGCTGACCTTACATTTTAATAACCCAGTGTACCTTGCTTTTATTGTCTTAAATAAAAGTAGTTTTCTTGGGTTCTCGCTGTTCCTTTTCTTCGCTTGAAGTTTGAACATGTTTAAATCGAACTTCAACAATAAACGCAGAAATACTCTGACACAACTACGCATAATTATTTAATCCTTAACTGTCATTGACATTCTTTTATTGATAATCCATTGTTTCTGAGACTTGAATGCACTAAGAAATTTCATCGTTAAAAAGGAAATAGATTGTAAGAATACCAGAATTAGGCTGCTTTTTATAAACTTCTTTGAATACAAATCTCAGCGAGATTCTGAAAACCTACTCAATGTACACGTACAATTTATTTCTTTTTATTCATAAAAATCAGCTTTGAGACCTTCCTAACTGTGCATTACCATGTTTTCCTGTTTTCCCAACAAAATAAGACCTTCTTTGAAATACATTTATCAAGTTTTAAATTCCTCGTGTTATTACTTTATGTGTTTGCAGTAAAGAAAAAAAAAAGAGGAAATCAGGTAAACAATGCTCTTCTAGTTCTAATTGCATATTTTCTTTGCCGAACAACAAATGTTAACCTATTTTAAGCATTATGTATTCAAAGAAATGTTTGTCCGTCTGTCTACCTATCAGTCGTTTTCTCTACCTGTGACACCGAAAGAATGCTAGCTTTGAGTAAACGTTCGACTACAAGCCGAGACTTATTCATGAACATTGTAAGTAGACGATGATTACGGAATGTTAGGTATTTAGAAGCCTCAGAAATACCGAACACTCGAGAAAAATACTATTAAATTCAGTTACAATTGTTTAATGTCCTAGCTGTATTCTGTGTTCTTCTCGTACTTGTTTTTTTCACAAAAAAATGTAATGCTCTTCTAGGCATCTTTATTTAAATCCAGGTTTTTAAATTAAAGTTAATAACGTTCCAGTTTATCCAATTCCTGTTCTCTGTTATTAATCAATGCAAATTTGATGACAATACCTTTAGATGTGTTTGCCTTTTCATTGATTAAAAGTTCGAATAAATAACCCAACGACCTCAATTTCCTATTCTACTCACCCTATTTTAAAGCAGAGGGGCATAGGGTTTTAATTTTTCTAATTTTTCAATTTTCCAGTCAACTTTTCCGAGAAACCTCAACTCAGAAAAAAGCTACTAATCATCAACATCAACCTCTGTATCATTAATGTTGACCCAAACTTTAATACATTCTTTTCTTATCAATTATTATCAGGATGGTATGGCAGTTCAGACAGCAATTATTCAGTTCTTTTTGGAGCACCAATAGGTCATTTCTACGATTAAACAAATCGTTTGGGAGGTAACATTTTACCGTTAAAAATTATATTTTTTGCCCATTTGAGAAAACACAACTGAGATTCGGTGTCCGGCATAGTATTTAAAGGAAAGTTGTTCATTGGATCACTCTGTTGGTTGATCTTCTTGTAGTTGACCCAATCGGGGTTCGTTTTGTGAAGGAGACGAAATTATAAAATCGTTCTTTTTTCACTTGAGCTTCATACATGAATAGCTCTTCCGTCATAGAGGTTTCTTTGATTTTATCGCATTTGAGTTGCCGTTATTAATAATTTTTCGTTTAAAGATACACCTTTTCAGTTTTATTTCATCTGATTCCTGTTCTCTGTTGTTAATCAATGCAAATTTGATGAAAATAGTTTTAGCTGTGCTTGTCTTTTCTTTTATTAATAGTCCAAGTAAATAATCTATCCCTATTCATAGGGAAATTGTCATTACTCGTCAAATACCTTGGGCATATTGTTAAAAAATGCTACAATATAACTTTTACATCCCTCCCACAGACTGTCCCCTAAACCCTTCAAGTTTGATTTCAGAAACATACCGAATTGTTTGAATGAGGAGCCGTGGCTTAATGGTTAGTGCTACTGCACCATAAACAAGAATTTCGGGTTCGATTCCCCGAGCTGGCGACTTTCGAAATTCACAAAAGAAAAAAAGGCCATTGATTGGGGTCAGGAAGGGCATCCGGCCAAGGAATTCCTCACTGTCAAATCCAAATCCCTGTGAAGGGCACAGTATGAGCCCCAGTTAATGTGAAAAAATAACGTTAAACCAAAAAAAACCTGGAATTGTTTGAATAAATTTGATTCAAATGCTACCAATATTTTTGTAAATGTAGCCATTTGAAAAGTACATATACATACATACATACATACATACATATACACACAAACGTTTCAAGGCATGCTTAATGGAATAGCAAACACGATGAGCATATAGTGGAACTACCAAAAAGGAGTAGGCTTGTATTTCACAACTAAGGCTTAAAATAAAAGAAAAAAAGTTCGTAATTCGTGCACCTGGGGCTTTTAAACACTATTTTACCTGGAAATCCGAAAAGAAAAGATGTTATGGACAAATAACACATGTTTTTCTTTAAAGTAAAAGGACCAACAAAGGAGATAAGACTGGAATGAGTTGTCATTTTTAAGTCTCCAAAGAAGCTATTATAGACATTTTAAGAAATAGGTTTTCTAGTTCCAAGACATATATATATATATATATATATAGATATATATATATATAGATATATATATATATATATATATAGATATAGATAGATATAGATAGATATCCGTGTGTGTTTGTTTGGATTTATTTAAAGAACATTTGAAAATAGTATTAGTGAGGAAAAATGATATAAAATTTCCGTATATCATTGGAAAGAAAACTGAAGTGACCTTTCCAAAGGAAAATTGTCAGAAAGAAACATGTTTAAAAACGTAAAGGATTTCTTATTAGATATCCAACAAAAGACTGGAATATTAAGTAGGAGTTTATAGTGAGGATTATTTGTTAGTGTTGGTGTTAGTTGGTGTTAGTGTCTGGTCAGCAAGCAAAACGAGGTACCAGAAACATCTTACCTTTTAGAAGAATCTTGCTGAAAATATCATATAGGAGTCAGCTATCAAATTAGCAAGAATTAGTTGCAAAATAAATAAATTTTGAGCATTGAACTGTCAATAAACGGCAAGAAATTTCATTTTGAACGTTTTAATACTCTACGAGTCTTTGTTGTTTTCCATTACTCAGAGCAAGGAAGAAGAGAGAGACATATAGAGTGAGAGAGAAAGAGAGATAGGGGAGAGGAAAGAAAAGAGCCTCTGTGGAGTATGATGTGATTATTTATTAACACGTAACGTTTACGACTTTGTTTGCACATGGATCAACAAACCAATCGTAATCTATGTTATTTCTATTGCTTTAAAGCTTTAAAATTTGTAAATTGAGTATTTAATATAATCTTTAAAAAATAATTTTATGCTTGTCTTGTTGCTTATACCCAAATATGTTGCTGCACTTAAAACCATGAAGTACAGATATCTCCCTTCAGTTCTGATTCAGCTCTACTCGAATTTATATAGGAGGAAAAGGTATTATTAGTGGGAAAGCTTAGCTTTTTTCTTCTTGAATTTTACCTTTAAAAATTCTTCTGTTTAATTATTGAACTGAACGGTTTTAGGTGGGATCAAAACTGTTGTTGGTTTATTGAATACTTCAGTTGCAGTGAAGATATTGTGTTGTAAAGTATAAAAGCATTTGAAACAGTCACGGATTTCTAAGAGTGGAGTACAGTTTTTTCAGATGTCAGGTAAGGGTATTCCTTAATATTGCCTATGGTTAATTTCATACATGAAAGCCCCATCAAAACTTGAATAAGGGTTCAAATGGCACAAACGACTAATTTGACCTTATTTTGTTATTTCATCTTTTAAATCCTGTGAAATAAAAACCAACATTGTTGGATTCATCAGTGTATGTAAATTGCCTTCATAGGCGCCAATACTCTCTTTTAAGATCTTTTAATCGAAAAGACAAGTAATCCTATCTAATTGAAATCATGTTAGTATGTCATGTCATGATAAATTTCTCTCAGCTCTCAGGTATTGTGTGCAATCATGGTTAAATGACTAAAATATGTCTCATTGGAACATAATGGGGATCTTAGTTCACCCGTCAATAAAAAACAATCTTCTATACTTTGCATGTCTACAGACGAGTTGCAGTGAAATGAGTAATCTTCCTGCGTGCGACACGCGAACTTTAGAACAAAAACAAAGCATAGATTTCCAATAAATTCACGTGCCCTTGTCTTACGACAAAAACAGTTTAGGGAATAAAGCCAAATAATAATTTATCGTGTCCACTTTGATTTTTTATTAAACCTTTGTTTATTTATCTCGTGTCAAGAAAATAATTTTTCGCTAGTGGGATTAATTGTTGGTAGAGTAAAATATGGGTTTCTATTATCTCTGTTCAGAAGCAGGTTTTTCACTGCTGGCAAGCTCTCTTGGACATTTGTCAGTCAATGCACGACGGAATAATTTCAATTACAGTATTAGAATTAAGAGTTAACCAGCATAAGCATGAACACATGCATAGATACAAATACAGCCGATTTATCTAAAATATCTGAATCTTGTAGGATAAGCCTACTTAGAAAACCTGGAAACAAGTCTTAGGCCGGCATAACAACCATAACTGCAACCATAACTACAACCATTACAACCAACACTGTGGACGGAATCAAATCAGATGTTAGTGTCCCGATTTTTGTCACCGACGGTAAAAACCTGAAGGTCATGGTTTGGTATGCAGCCCTAGTTCCTAGCCAAATTAAAAGTTACTATATAGGTGTGTTTTGGTATGTTTATGTGAGCTGGGGTCTGACTGATGGTGATTTTCTCACCCTTTTTCCAGATAAGGTCAAGACTTCTATGCACTGCCTTTTAGTTGTGGTCGCCTGTGAACAAATTCCCTTCAATTGAACCGTGCTTAAATTGGCCTATAAGCATTATTTCTGAGAGTTCATTCGTACTTCAGGGCCCATATGTCAGTAAGATCTTTTGAAACTGTCGTGTTTCTAACACTTTACTACAATTCACGCTTGCAATAGACAAAATTGGTAAGTGTCTACCTGAATGCTTGTTTTCAGTATGCTTAGACTATCTTCCCTTTTGAAGTAGTGAATAAAGAACAAATAACAAGTTGTATTCTCGGCTGTGATTATGATTCAACGAAGGAGGAGTACTTCCTTCGACTTCCACTAGGTATTTTGTTCACAGATTTGAGGGTGATTAACGGCTTTTTACTGGGCTTTCGTGACTATTAAAGGAACATTGCTCACCCAAAATCGTACGTCAATTTGTGTACTGCAGCGTTGAAGATAGTGCACATTAGCCAGACACTTTTAATCTGCAAAATTAAAGACCCGATTCTTCCCTAAATTGATAATCACTTCCCCTTAATTGTCTTCTCTGTTAACCGTAGCATGTGTATTATTTGATAGCTGAAAGCAAAGCACCTAATAAGGGGTTACTTTAAAAGCTAGGCCAAGTTTTTGGTTGTTCTATTCAAGAAAGTTTTAGTAAGCTTTTCAGTAAATGGAACTGAAGAACATCCAGAAAGAGAACTGGCAGTCCAACCTCTAATGTGAGACAAATTTACAATTTCTGAGGTCCAGATTATAGTAGCTCCAGTTTTCCGCTCCAGTTATGGCCACGAAAAAAGTTATTAGTATCTGCCCACTTTACGGCAGCATCTACTCGCCAGGAAAATTTTTCCAGGTCTGCAGATAAATAAACTAAATACCATTCTTCGTAAAAAGGTACATTATATGAGAATCTTTAAATTTTTTTTCCTTAAATGTTATTGCCAAGGTTACACCTAGAATGAAAGTGCAAACGTTTTAGTGACTGCCTCGTCTATTCAAAATTAGTTTAAAGTAATAGTTATAGGAACAGTACATTTCGATATCTAGCTTTAGGGAGTGGAAATGAGATAGCCTCAACATAATTCCTTATTAATTGACTATAAATACTATTTGACCAAAAAAAATAAATGAGAACAATGCTCTGGTCATTGCTTTGGCTGAGGTTGGAATACGTATCATGTGCTTAGACCTTGAATTTCCATACGTTAGTAGAAGAATACTAAAGTTTTTCCAGCTCTATTAAGAAGCCATATTTTCCAAATATTCTATTACTTCTTTGGACCCTTTTCAACATTTGTAGTATCCACGCATAGTAACAAGGGGGTATAACCAATTTTAGTTGGTATATTTAATGTTGGCGCTGCAGTGGTATTTATTTTTAAAGCATAAAGCAGTAATACATTGCTATCTTACCTCAATTGATTTCCTAACTAAAGTCAGCAATATAAACAAACCATACTATTTTTTCAACTTCTCTTTTATTTGTGACCTTTATTTTCTAAGTAGTTAGACTAGAAGATACCTTATCTTAAGTAGTCTACACCAAAACCATTCCCATTCTTTAATGTCATGCAAACACATTTAAGTACGCATTTAAAATCTATCTATAAACAGGCTCTAAATATTGTCAGCCTTGTAAAATTGTAGAGCACATGGTATTTACTCTCTTCTTGGCCTCAATACCAATTCAGTTTCATGTTTATGTTTGTTGGGATGTGTTTTGGTATGGGTGTGAATTTCTGTGTACATGTATTGTAAGAGGGCCTTCACGCACGTTGGAGATGAATGCTAAATGAGGAATGAATAGCGCATTCTTAGAAGAGTACTATAGGCTATTTCCAATTCCAATGGGAATATTGAATTCTATGCCTAATGTAAATAATCAGGTTTACAGCAAAAACCCCTTTGCATATCAATTTGTTTTACCTGGAATGACATGCAATATATTTCATTTGAAATCTTATGGCCTTACATATTTTTAAACATTCAAATCAGTAATGATCTCAAAAAGATTACAAAATAGTGGACGGAAATATGGCACTTTTGTTCTCTTTCAAGCTGCTACCTGTTTTAAGTTCATCTACAGTTGCAAGCAGAGCATGATAAACTCCTCTGACCAGAAGAAGTTTTCACTTTGTTGTCAAAGACAAAGGTTTTTTTCCCATAAAAAACACTTTGGCAAGGTTTCATGACTTAATATTTCATACGACTTTCTCAGTAACAAATGGCTTTACGCAGACGAAATAACATAATCAGAAGACAGAGTTGTTGTTAATTGAATCATTAGACATATTTATTGAAAATGTAAAAATGAGAAAATTGCTTTAAGGCAAAAATTTACATATATCGATTTTTAGAAGTTTTTTTCCATTTTGAAGACTCTTTTACCACCCATCAATTAGGGATGATAGTGGTTGAAAATGTAATTAATATAGAATAAATAGCATTGTAAAATCAGAGTTTAATTGAATTAGTATTGAAATATTTAATAGCAATTTATTGGATGCTGTTGGTCTTTTTAGACTTACCGACATTACAACTTTTCTTAACCGAAAAGCTTCTTTCAAGAAATCTTGTGTAATTTATTTAGTTTACATTAAATAAGCTAAATGGAAAAGTTTCCTTCAATTTCCTGGTTATATGATATTTTAGAGAGGAATAAGCTCTTTTCATAAAACACGATACATTTTTTTTCTTTTTTCTTACTCTTTTGAAATAAATTCAGATACTTTTATACTTAGAGAGTCAAAATTTGAATTAAAATGTTACACATTTTGTGTACAATGAAGACCAACTGTAAGCATTGTTGTCTAGAGCTGCATCAGGTGGTCAAAAAAAAATAATGAAATTTTGCAAGATTTATGACCTGTTTACTAAATTATGCCTAATTTGGCTGATCTCTTCTTCAAAGCAAACTGTACTTCCCTATTTCCAAAAACCTGGCAAAAAAAGTTTGTAAATGATGGCTAAAGTAATTTAGTCTTCTTTCTGGTGTGACAACTCTTGTACCCAGATATCCCAAACTACGTTTATAACATTGCTCTTGGGACATCTCATTTGCATAAATGATCTAATTGTTAATATTGAATAGCAAGGAAATCTAACAATCTTATTCTTTCTATTGTTTATCACAATGTTGCTTTTGTGGTGTAATTAGATATCAAAAATGAAAACCTGAAAAACGTTCATTAACGACATTCCAGTAGGAGTAGGTAACTCAAATCAATTTCAAAGAAAAAAAATGTTTGCATTTTCTCTTGTAGTTAGCTGTTTCATTAAAATCATTGTAGTCCATGTACGAAAAATAACTATTATAATTCCTACACAGACACGATTTAGCATACCCATTTGAAATTAGTAATAAGAAATTAAGTCCTATTTTTGTTATTCTTAAATACTAAAAAGGCAAACACTTTGATATTTGGTAACTATTTCTTGATTTTTGTACGAGACTGAACAACATTGCCTAACAAAGCCAGTAGACTATTTTAGTTGAGAATTTAATTTACTGGATTCCTTATTTTTACCCTAAGAGATGAAGCCAAGTTCTTTTTTTTCAACTAATTACAAAATTTTTACTGCATTTTATATTTTTAAGATTATTCTTCTTCTACTTCTTTTTCTAGCTTTTCCCGTCAGGGGTCGCTATGGCTGACAATAGCTTCTTCCATCTTGACCTGTCTTGGGCGTCAGTCGGCGAGGCGCCTACTCACTTCATGTCGTCTTCGACACTATCACTCCATCTTCTCTTCGGACGGATAAAAATATATCCTATATTTTTAAGATACTCCCTAGAAATAATTAGCTATTTGTTATTTCTGTCTCTTTTACTGCAGTTCCATAATTGATACAGAATAGAAGCTACAAATCCAAATGGAATAAAACAAATCAAATCTTTTGCTCTTTTAAATTTTTTTGAGTTCTTAGATAGGAAAAATATATAGTGCATTTCAGGTTTCAAGTAGCTATTTGTTGTGGTATGAATTGCAAGAATACCAGAATATCAAGAAAAAGAACCAAAATTTCAGTACCTCCGAGTTAATTTTTACATCTTCAGTACACGTCTTCTGGCAAATTCTAGTATACTGCAGTACAATTACTCATATTGTGTAAAGAAACTTCACGCTCGTTTTTAACTATGGCCTGCCTCTTCTCATTCTATTCACCCATCTCCTCCACATCTATCAAACTAATGAAAGAAATACAACTAAAAATTATATAAGTAATTGAAGATCCCAGTACATGTTTGTTCCAGTACCCATCCTGAACACACAAAAACCAGAAACATTTTTGTTTTATTAAAGAGAGAGTTGATTAGGTAATTATTGCAGCTAATACGGTAATTCTAAAGAAAATTTGATCAGCTCTAATATGAAGAATTTCCCGGTGTTATAAAATTAAATGTTCTAATGGATGTTTATGCATATATACATAACCTGTTGGTAGCGTAATGCAATGCTCACTGCGCATGCATAGTTTGAACACTCTGGCAGGATCCCACAATAACTCTTTAACCTGTGTTTGCTCCGGCAACACGGCCAGAGAGTTATTTCTCAGAAGCTCTGTGCTGCACTGATGAGCCCACAAAGGGCGAAACAGTACTGTCTGCAGATTGAGTATATATACATATACATATACATATATATATATGATTTGTTAAACAGATAAATAAGTAACCACTGATTTGCATAAATGTACATAAAACTTTTTGTTTATTCATCTCATTATCATTGATCCAAAGCCAATTGATTTTATTACCCATTGCTCAGTTAAGAACAAACTTAATATTTAATATCCCATTTTCCTGTTTTATATAGGAAACAAACTAGCGAAGACCTATTAGTGAATTGTGGTGTCAGACGAGGGGATAAAGGAGAAAACATTTTGGAAGTGATTCCGACTTATTTTCTTTTATTCCTACCGTATTTCCTCCCTTCAACGCCAACCGTACTTACTGTAGGCCGGCGCTTAATTCAAACGTTGAAAGAAGACCTAAAATAATCAAAGTTAACATAAGCTGTCAGGGGTGTCAAAATGAAGAGGTTGCTTAGTTGACTTTCGTCAGATGACGAATAACCTACATATATATAACTTTTACTCTGGCTTCTTTTGCTGCAGCGCTTACTAGAAGACATCGCTTAAGGATAGCAGTTATTTGAGGAAATAAGGTGTGAATTAAATTAAGTCACAATGATTAAAAGGAACCGATAACAATATTTACGACTGTACATTTTCTTCAGCATCATATTTAAGGAAATTCTTTATAATTTAGGAAGTATTTTAGCATAATGTGCATTGCCTAGTATAATCAACTCATATGTTTACCTCAATAGTTTCTACCGTTTATTATTTACAAGAAAAATTTTAAGGTCATTGTCCAAAAATATCAGACCTTTTCCTCATTTTGCGATGCTTGCCGGATAAAAGAGACAAGGGAATTAAGTTGGTAGATATTGGCAGTAACGGAAGTGAGCTTGATCCTGGTCTTTATATAGTATTTGTACAAATACGAAAACCAATTTCAGGTTGTTTTCCTGAGGTTACGAAACCATACGAGAAACTTGCCAAAAGTAAGAGAACTATTTTACAATAAACAAGTCTAGTTTTACGTTTGAGGTGCTAGAAACCGTCAAGAGGGTCAGGGAAAATTAGCATAACGTTCGTTTCCTGACAATAAGTTTGACAGGGTGTATCAGTAAACGTTGACTGAATACAGGATATTTACTTTGTTTTCCGAGAATAGTAGACGGCAGCGATAAATAATCATTCAATACCAACTAAATATCAATTACTTACAGAACAAAAGATATTACATACCCTTAAAAATACCCTCTTCTGCAGGAAATTTGATTTAAATAAAAAATATTTCACGTTTTGGAAATCGAGGAGAACAATTTTCTTGTACGGTCATTGCATGAGTATAAATTCTATATCTGATTCTATATCTGATTCTATGTCTGTTGATTTTATCTGGAAACTAAGATCTCCCTTCCCTATTTTGTCTGTAGTCTGTATCATTAACTGCAGCATTCTTCAAAGTTTAGATAATTTATATCATAAAGAAAGAAGCTGGACAGGCTGAGTCTATACCATATTGCTCTGTTACGTGTAAAAGCTAAGAATTTCCCCTCAGTACAATTGCCAAATTATAAACCGTTTTATGTTATAGAGACCCGGTGCGGAAACTCTTTCAAATGTTATACTCACTTAATATATGAGTGAGAACTTCATCTCCGATTTTGTTGTTCTTGAGTCACAAACATCATAGCGCGTAAGCTTTTGTTAAAGTGTTGGACAACAGGACTGTAAATATAAAAGTCAATTAACGTCAAAATTGTTTACGAAGATTGAAAAAATAAACAACGTCTTGATTATAGAGAATGCGGGAAAATATTTATTTTTTTAAGTTACTCCACTTTGTGAAGATTGATTTTCTATCCTGACACACTGATAGTGGTATCTAGTGTAACTCTGCCTACGATGACCAGTTTATAATCATATTTAATAAAGCTTATCATCGCAGTCAAATAACAATTATATGTAAAATAGTACCGACACAAAAATCGGGAAAACATAGATACTTTGGAGTTGCCGTGAGCAGGTAAGGCTGATAACTATTTCTATTTTACTAAATTTGAAACTGATTTTTGAAATTAACTGAGAGGTGCTTGGAAAAAGCAGTCATTATTTATTCAATGTCTGATATACTATTTGCTATGTACTAAACAAGCCTGACTAGTATTTAATTGCTGTTGAACAATTATTAAAAATAACGTACTGCTTCTGCAAGATACGTCACCTAACGAATGAATGAATGAGTTTGGCTTGGAAACCCATTGATTATCATTTCTAATGAGACGATTATATACACGCTTCAAATTCAGCACAGCATGAGCTCTGCTTAAACTATCTATTAATCACAACACTTCTTATTGGCTTTAAGTATGGAAAACTGAGGCATAGAAGTCAGAATTAAAGTTGTTTTCCCTAAAAACACTATAATTGTTTATTATGTCTAAGAGCTTTTCTCCATATTGTTTAATTTGTTTAGAATAATTTCTATTATATTCTACAAAATATCATGGGTTTGTTGATACTCGTATCTTAATAATAGATTTTAAATGAATCATCACATACCACATTTCTACCTCACAATTCAAATGACACTTCAAATACTCTCTAGCTGTTTGACAAAAAAGTCATGACGATTAAAAGCCCTTAAAATATGAATGATAGCAATTATTCTTCTTAAGGTTCGAATTTATTAAACAAGCACAGTTTAGTTTGGAAAGATAGTGTGGAACCCCTGGTGGACTTGAGACAAGTAATTTCCTGTTGTCTAGTCTCTTAAATGTTTCTACAAAATTTGCATGTGTACCAAATACATTATCTCAGGGGAAACACCAGTGTGATACAAAGTATTTCCTTTTCTGAATATGGTACTAGTAAGCCATGAACACTTAATAAATGGTTGCGAAACATGGTCAATTTATTAAAGCAAGGTAAGAATTTTAGTTTACATACGTGAATACATAATTTAGCGAGTGATTTGGAAGGGTTGTATTTTTTTATGCTCATACCGTTTTGAGTTGCAATAGATCACAAATATGGAGACAGAATAAAGAGGTACATGTAACCTAATTTTGCACAGGACATAGGAAAACTTTTCTTATTTTCTTGCTAATTGGGGATACTGAATAATACTATAACGTAGTACTACTATTATGCTATACCGATTTGGATTTGTGTGTATGTGTATGCTCAAGAAATGGTCGTTGATTCTATTGTCACTTGCAAAATGTCGCATGTTTCTAGTTAAAATAGCGACCTTTAGATCTTTATCTTTTATGTAGTTCATGAATTCAGGATAGACAACAAACAATTTGAAATATATTAAAGGAGTTAAATTCAGTATTTTTCATATTTTGTCATAATCGACAGTATGAAGGAACAAATAATAATTGCCACAAGAATCGAGCTCAAAACGAATGTTTGTTACAATACCAATGTAATAGACAAAAAACATTCTCGTGTGGTTTCTATGACCCATTTTGATACTGATATCAGTGTCTTCCTTAACATTTCCATAGGTTGCATCTTAAGCTGGCCTAGGTCCAAATAGTTTCAAACAGTGAACTTGATTTTTCAATTGCCTCTAGCACCACAGTTGTGAAGGAAGTCATCTACTGATTATTAAAACTTAAGAATGTTTTCATTTTTGCAGGTAACTTTTTCGTTGAGGAAACAAGTGTTTTCTTTGCTAATGGGAAATAAGCATAACACGTTTTCCGATTATTTCTCTTTTGTTGCATATGTTTAGTTGAATGAATGGCCAAGATGGACTTATACTTGTCTCAGAACACACAAGAAGTGTGCTTTTATAACACTTTTATAAGGTATACCTACTTCATTCCTTGGTGGTAAGAGCAAAGTTAACCGAAATTTAAAAATTTATATTTTTGTGGGAAGGAACTTATACTGGCCTGGATGAATATTTGTGGCAGTTCCTAATTGTAGCTATTGTATTAAACAATAAATTTTCATGTATCTAAGGCAAGAAAATGATTCATGTTTACATTCTTACCACTATCTCTCTCTCTTCATGTGTCAGGTCTGTTACAGACATCGACCATCATCGCACGCCAAACCTCTCTGTGACCAGTACTTCTTATAAAATCCACATTGCCCATGCTATCGTTTGTGACAGATGTATACAATACAATTAAAGATAAATAACGGACTCTTGATTTAATGGATCATTTACCCCGGCCCCATCAATATACTAACTCAAAACATTCTTATTCAGGAATATACCATCAGCCCCTAGGTTGCAAAGGATAAGGATCGCCTTTAATTTTCTCGATGTTCCCAAGACTTCATAGTTATCTGCGACTTGCTTACAATTTCATTTGGAAAATATCCAGTATCTTTTGTAAGAAGATGGAAATGGAAATTATTTTGTCAAACCTCAGTTCATCCTTATCCCTTAGCAAAAAGAAGTCAACTTTTCCTTTGTTTGTTTTGTTGGGGTTTTTTTGCAAGCCGCAATAATACTTTCTATGCATTGTAGGCACCCGGAACAATGAAAATAATACAGAATGTCTTTTTTAGGAGTGCTTGTTTTTCAGATAACAACGGTGCCAATGCAGTAAACAACGAGAAGCAAAATTGACGTAAATTAAATTTGCTTTCCTTTGTCATAGGTTGGTTAATGATAGAACTAATAAGAAGAATTAAGAGAATAAAAATCTTGAATNTATTTTTGTAAGAAGATGGAAATGGAAATTATTTTGTCTAACCTCAGTTCATCCTTATCCCTTAGCAAAAAGAAGTCAACTTTTCCTTTGTTTGTTTTGTTGGGGTTTTTTTGCAAGCCGCAATAATACTTTCTATGCATTGTAGGCACCCGGAACAATGAAAATAATACAGAATGTCTTTTTTAGGAGTGCTTGTTTTTCAGATAACAACGGTGCCAATGCAGTAAACAACGAGAAGCAAAATTGACGTAAATTAAATTTGCTTTCCTTTGTCATAGGTTGGTTAATGATAGAACTAATAAGAAGAATTAAGAGAATAAAAATCTTGAATGGTGGATAACCGTTTTATACGGTTTTGTGGGCCAAAAATTGTCAAATTACCTGAAAAGCAAAAACTGTTCAAGAAAATTCCTTCACTGAAATAAAAATGAATGTTAATTGGAGCCATCTAAGCACTACAACTAAAACTATATTCCCAAAGGCCCAAGTGCCATGGTTTCTTTCATTGTCGAGGCAACAAGCAACTACACTTTAACAAGTACGGTTTAATAACTGTTCTTCACTTTAGTATAGAACATATTTTTTTGCAAATTTAAGTGTTAACAAATGGGATGTCATTCTGAAGGTGGGTAACAGTCATACAGACGCTACCTTGTTTTATTTCGACATGGTATCTCTAATGCTATAATGAAATTGGCTTTAGTATAGCCTGACAAAGGCGTGGATAATACTTATTGTAACATTTATTGCAGAAAAATACAATTAATTAGACAAGTTTTCTGATATTACAAACCAGTTATTGATATGGAAAGTCAAAAATGTTAGCCAAGGCCCTGACTATCTTAGTCCTGTCAAATCGGGGTAATTTGTGAACCCATTCTGCCATTAGACTTAAATTGTGAGTATAACATCCTCCTTACTAGTACTGAAAGTGAAGAAAGAAAGGACAAATACACTTTAAATTATCTTTTACCTTAAAGAAAAGTGAGATGACTTTTGTGTCCTTTCGAAGCCGGGTGGCATAATCTGTCCAATACGGTAATGCTCCATAAAAAACATTTCTGCTGCAGGCATCAGAAAAGACTTTTCTCTTCCTTTTCTTTCGATTACAAATGTTCTTTTCCCAAAGCGATTGGCCATAATTTTTTTTTAAGATATGACATCCATATTAGTATTTGTAATCAATAGAAGTAGAAGGACTTCTCAGTTAAGATATTACATATATCCGCTGTTATTTTTTAGTGGTGTTACATGTATGAAATATAAACATAGCGTTATATCTGTATAACCCAGAGTTATATCTGTACAACCAATTGCGTGGTTTCTCCTTTTTGTAGATCGAATGAAACTTAAGTCGGATGGTCAATTTGATTTGTAAGGTGATCACAGTCCAATTCACACCAATTAGCAATTATTTCTTGCTAATTTTCTCTCACTTTTAAATGGATTTTGTATTTTAAGACATTTATCGATCAATATGTCTGTATTGGAAATCACCTTCTGAAATGCGGAGCCTGGCTTCCTGTATGCGCGGGAGGTCAAAAGAAAGTAAAACGTTATTTTATAACTTCTAACTTTTTAACAGAAGAAAAAAAGAAATAAGATTAAACTTTTAAAATTCTTCTCAATATACTGGCAATGAATATGGACAGACATTTTTGCATGAGAATTAGTGACTATATTTTGACGTGTGTTATGCAAAGGATGATATAATGGTGTGATTGCTAAGTTAATATTGGATTTTGTTTAACATTTATGCCGACATGGTTGGTTTTACGTAACCTTCAAATAATGAAAAAGATTAGCAGGTCCCTGTTGTTGTTGTGTCTTTTTTAGAAGCAATTAATTTTTCTCTGAAGGTTTTTGCCGATGTACTTTCAGTACAAAATTGGTTTTGAGATACCTCTAAGATGACGTACTGTAAAGCTAAAGGCCATTACATCAATAAAAGATCAAGTTTCTTTATTCTGCTAAAAGTACATTTCAGTTTAAATGTATACATTAATGTTATATATAGATATTCATCTATATATACATATAATATAGTTATTGTTGTCATAAATACCATTTGAAGGTTTTATAGATTATTGGCTAAACGAGTGCATAACTATATACATGTAAAAGTAGATTCATATACTTAATTGCTCTGACAGCGTCTGAAGATTGTCAAGACAGAAAAATTATAATTGTCTGAAACTGAAAAAAGTTTCTAATAGTTTTCTTTTAACTACCATCTTTCAAATCTGACAAGGACCTTAAGCAGACAGGAAGTTTCTTAAATTGTGGGTAGTTTCATGAAAGACAATCTCCTGTAAGTTTCGTTGAATTTCGCCTCTTATTGCCCAAAGACCTTGTTGGTTTGGGTAACAAGGAGTGTAAAAATAAAATCACAAAAATATATCATCATTATTATTATTATCACTCATTATTTTAGATGTTAATAAATAATCGATGATAATGCATCATGTTTATATAATAGCGATCTTTGACCTCTTTAAGAAGGAAGGGGAAAAGCTTGGCTCCTTGTAATTTACAATTAAAAGCAAGAATGGCTCCCGATAAAGTATAAGACAACAACACAACATAACACAAGACCGCCGAGAGTGTTTACAGTTTACCCATATGGACTCACAAATCAAAACACTCCCNGTCTGAAGATTGTCAAGACAGAAAAATTATAATTGTCTGAAACTGAAATAAGTTTCTAATAGTTTTCTTTTAACTACCATCTTTCAAATCTGACAAGGACCTTAAGCAGACAGGAAGTTTCTTAAATTGTGGGTAGTTTCATGAAAGACAATCTCCTGTAAGTTTCGTTGAATTTCGCCTCTTATTGCCCAAAGACCTTGTTGGTTTGGGTAACAAGGAGTGTAAAAATAAAATCACAAAAATATATCATCATTATTATTATTATCACTCATTATTTTAGATGTTAATAAATAATCGATGATAATGCATCATGTTTATATAATAGCGATCTTTGACCTCTTTAAGAAGGAAGGGGAAAAGCTTGGCTCCTTGTAATTTACAATTAAAAGCAAGAATGGCTCACGATAAAGTATTAGACAACAACAGAACATAAAACAAGACCGCGGAGAGTGTTTACAGTTTACCAATATGGAATCACAAATCAAAACATTCCGCTAATAAACGATATTCAGAAGGGTACAAATTTCATCACTTGTTTCTTTTTCACACAGATTAATTTGATATTGTACAGTGGCTTTTGAGAAAAGTTTATAGAAAACAACAAAACAGTCTAAAAAACCCTTAATGATATGCTCTGTTTTGAGATCCAAAAGTTATGGTTTTCTCTCAATTAAATATTTTGACAAAGAAACTGAAGACTTGTGAACTCTGATGTTTGCATAATACCCTGTAACTTGTAACAGAACATGACACCTATGCTCTTTTCAAGGGTCAGAAGATTTTTCAATAACCCGCTAAAGTATATAATGGTATACTTAGCAAAAGGGGCGGAAAAGGAAAAAATGGGCTGTAGTTCTGGTAATCCGAGAACGACAAGTTGATGTAAGATCCTAAGGTCATTGAATTGGCAGGCTGCTCATGAAAATCTGTGTAAAACCAACATTACGTATAAGAGATTACAGTCATCGACACGCCTGTATTACAATTTGAAGACAAATCTGGGATCACAGGGTTTTAAATCCACCAAAGGTAAGTAGCCTCCCTTTTTATGCTATGACTTATAAAGGGCGTGGTAATGAAAGTCAATTGTTTACAACTGTATCCCTAGTAGAGAGCGCCTTTCATAATTTTTAAATTTACTTGGTAGTCTTCCAGTAAGTAACAACGCCTTGTATATCAAGAACAGCAACACAAGTCATTTAAATCATAACAGATTCGTGGAGTGTATAGTCCAATCATCCCTTTTTAGTATGGTGGAGGTGTAAAAAAGGCTGAAGTATGTATTAAATACCAGGACGTATACATTAGTCACAATGGACAGGATCGTCTAGCTTAAAAGGCCTTGTCCTTGAATTTCTACATGGGCTTCACAAAAAGAAATCAATTAGGGCAATAAAAACAACATTTTTAAGGATTTATGGAAACAATTATTTCTGGATTAAAAAGGCAGTTGTTGGAAATGGCAGAAATACTCCGTTAACCAAATTTAAGTTCTGGATGAATGCTTCGGATTTTGAAGTTAGTAGTCTTAAGCAATACCAACAACAATGGTCACCGCTTTACGATGTTAACTTTTCCTAAATTCCACAGCAATAAATTAACAAAATCAAATAATGGCAGTAAAAAGATTTTGTTAAATTTGGTTTTTAGGTGGGTTGGAAATAACGACAGATATTAATAAGGGTAAATAGGGACAAACACTTGGAAATAATATTACTTTATGGTACTCATGGATCCTAAGAGTAATAATCGAGTTTCGTCCACCAGATACTTTATATCATCCGGTGTTGAACAAGGCGAAGGAATTCATTGGAAGGTAAAAGGATTCTACTTGTCGGCTCTTTAATTTCATCGAGAAATTGTATAAGAAAAGTTTTTCTTTTTTTAACCTAACCCTAAATAAAAGGGATTACTTAGTTAGAGCAACGCTGGAGGCCCCTTCCTTTTCTCCCCCTCCTTTTCTCCCCCTCGGTCTTTATCTATCAGCTAGAAGTCGTCAAGATTACAGCTGGCATTGCATTTCTTAACATGTTAAATGAGACATATCCGAAGAAATTACACTGCTTTTTGATGTGTTGGATGATTTTCGTAATAATTATGAAAATTACAAAATTTTGTTTTTGATCTCAGGACTTCTAACCAATATCAGGAAAAGTTCTGCTGTTTAAAAGGTTTCCTAACCAGCGAAAAATAAATTCTTTATCCATAACTGTTACATTTTACAGCAAAAATCTACAAAACTATTAGGACCTCAACAATTTTCAAGTCAATATTACAAATATATGAATAACTTAATATTAGAAAACAACATATTACTAAGCCAATACTGCAAATCAGCAATGAAGTAAAATATCGCACTTACTAAGAGAAAATGCATCCAAAAAATAAGCACAAAATACTGAATATAATGAGAAGAAAATATAAAAAGACAATAATGAAAAGAAAAATGCAAAGACGTTCCTCTGCAAGTTTGCTTTACGATTTAAATGCTTACTATTTCAAAAACAAGAAACTATATATAAAGAACCAAATTTTTGTTTAGAATAAGTAAAAATTCCATAACAAGTTATATTTTTTGCTCTATGAAAATCTATTAAGTCCTATCCAAGGAAAAGACTGAAAAGGGCCTCCCGTGCTCACAGCATAGTCGCAACATCAGTCCATACCTTTACCCAGCCATAAAATCTTTTACATGAGATGGTAAACCTCTTTCTTATTTTGTAATGCACTAAAAAGTACAGGTTCACAGAAAAGTAACTTACAATTGACCTTTTTCTCTCTTTTTGGCTGTCTGTTAACAAAACGCTTTACTATTACAACCAACTTGAACCTTTGACACCAAAGCTTTTCGTCATGTGAAACGGCCGACTTTACAATATCCAGTCATATTAAGTATAACTTTTTTTCTTGGTTAATGTTGATACAATTCTAACAAACAATAATTTCTGGAGGGCTACTTTTCCATTTAATGACAGTCTCGTTTCCATGTAAAATACATATGAAAATATGGTACGGTTCCTCAGTAGAAAAGTCGTCATAGATGTCGAGCTAGAATAATTTAAGTTACGGATTTATAAAATCGAAGTTATGGGTGTTTGATGTTTGGAACATTTTTGAATATTAAGAGCTCGGATAAGTTGGGTCCTGAAGTCTAGTATTAATGTAATATAGACCGATTCAGAGCCATTTGGTCCATGTTCGTATCAAAATTTAATCTCTGTCCTTCGTCAGAATGTGATGCGAGAGCCTTGATTTCTGAAAGCCACCTTCGATATAATTGACTTTGATGGACTATTCAAACTCTACTTAAAGAACATATCTTGTGGAAGTCAAAATTTTCAATGTTTGTAAACTATTGTTGTTGCTGTTATTCTTTTCAGTTTGTTTACTATCTTTATTCGTGTAACAAAACGCACTTTAAACAGCTTACAAACAACTGCTTGGATACACAAATACTGTAAATTGCTAGAGATACTCATCTATAGGTACGTAATGAAAATGTATCTATTTACATTCGTTTTAATTTTATCTTCGTCAGAAAACTTTTAAAATGTTACTAAACAAATTTGCAATAATTTAGTCTAATATTTGGGTACATAGGAAATCCTCTAATAATAACCATGCATCTAAACGAATAACCATTTGAGACTAAGCGTACCATGATGTACACAAGAATTCTTTGCTTTTGTAATCAAACTCCCTGTTGTAATCAGCAATCCATTACATGCTTCAGGTGGACAACAATGCCCACCATCGGTACTGTCCTTACAAAGCTAGACAANGGTATTACAAATTAGGGCAGCTTTTTTATTACAAATTGGGGCAAGGGTTATTACAAATTAGGGCAGGTATTACAAATTAGGGCAAACTTTATTACAAATCAGGGCAGGTATTACAAATTAGGGCAGAGTTTATTACAAATTGGGGCAGGTATTACAAATTGGGGCAAATTATTACAAATTAGGGCACAACATCTTTGCTTTTGTAATCAAACTCCCTGTTGTAATCAGCAATCCATTACATGCTTCAGGTGGACAACAATGCCCACCATCTGTACTGTCCTTACAAAGCTAGACAATAAATTTCATCCCCCCAGTAGTATTACGGTGTTGTCATTAACCTTAATATGGCTGTTAAATCCATTGCAATCGCGACAGCTATTGATTTTGGAGGTTTAGCGTATTCGAAAATACAAAAAAAGGCAGCTACAGATAGCTTGTTTACAAGCACTGCACCAGACATATAAACCTTTCTGTGAAGTTACTTTGTGTAAAAGGACCATTGAGATCGTTACAAAGTTAAAGAATATTCAGTATAGAACCCATGTTTTGCTAAAACAGGATATGAAGTAAAGAACACAATGGCTGAGGAAACAACGGTACAGTCTATCAAAAAGGTTCAAATCAAATACTTCATAACTAATTTCAAAATAAAAAATGTGTAATAAATAGTTCATTCATCATCTATTTAATAATTAGATGTTAAAGATCGAAGAGGCTTTTCATGAAAAAAGTACAGGTAAAGATGCGTAATATCATTTGGTTTCATACATCATGTCTTCCATTTTTAATTTATTAATAAATAAATACCTGGTAGCCTACTGTATATATGTATATATTATAGTAGTTGACGTAGCAGCTTTCGTTCAATTCATTGCAAAGAAATTCTAAAATTAACTTTTAGTACTAAAATGTTAACTGGGTTTCTGTAAATCGTGATTGTAATTTGAATGTCAGTTATTTTATTAAGAATAGTATTATAATTTTTAGAACTTTGAAGGCATTGGCAGAAACAGAAAAAGTAATGTTCAACCAGTTGTGTCCATCAGCTCACCTGCCTTTCTCTTCTCTCATTCATATTTTTTATACTTGCACAAAGTTCGAAAACATAATTCTAAATTATCATATTTTGGGTTGGGTGGTGATTGGAGCCATTATGTATACTGACGCTGAACGAATTCTATCTTTTCTTAGTTGCTTGATTGCCAAACTTGTTTCCCCTGTTGCTCGAGCTGTAATGTTGTCATGATATATATTTAAGGAGCAACGACTTATTGTAGAACGTTTGCTTTTTTAAATATCAGCCTATTAAACTTCAAACTGTGCATGGTTAGTTTAAGGGGAAATGAAGCACTGTAAGTTGTTATGGAAGTGCTCGAGATGTTTTACTCTCCTTTTTCATAGTTTCTTCAGGTCTTCCGCATTCTTCAGTTCTTCTTTTTCTTAGTTTTAGTTATCAAAACAACATAATGTGTTAATTGTTACAGATATGGGCAGATCACGATCTTATCTCTGACTTCCAACTGTGAAAGATTAAGCAAGTCATTGTTGTCTATTTCCTATGTTTCAACAACTAATACAAATGACTGCTACCTTAGATATATGTCATGAAGATAAAGTTAAATGTGTTATATTATATCTGCATCTTACTCACCGTTTACGGACGGGGTGAAGTATCCCGTAGTGTAGTGTCAACCACTCTTTGACATGAGAGCCTGTTACATCTTTTCTCAGAACGTCTTGCAGATTAAGTCATAAGCAAACATTTGTGAGTGATATAAAACAACAGATCATCTGGCGCCATATAAAGCTTGGGTTTGGCAGTAATAGGATAGATGGTGAGGAAATCATACCAAACTTAAGAGGCAAGGAAATAACTGAAGTGATGATTTGAGTAGAGATATGATAGTCGCTGTTAAGCCTCAGACAAAAACAATTAGTTCAGAGAGTCGGGTAAAGTGGTCAAAAGTCAAATTATTTTCAATTTAGGTTATACTTTCTTTTTTTCTTTTGTCAGTGTTATGTGCTTCAAGAAGGTAAAGTGAGTAAATATGAGGTAACAAAAAGGAAAATGCATTTGACCAACTTGACCTCTTTTAAAATATTCAACAGTTTCATTTATTCAATCGCAGCAATCTTTGTGAGATATTATCTACTTTGTATCAAGGTATGTACGAAAAAAAGATACAAACTCGATTCTCTTAAATACTAATCTGAATAAAATATGTTCAATCAAAAGTAAAGGGGTAAAAAATTATATGACCATGGTTAAATGATGGCAGATGATATAGAGCATATTGTAAAACCATATTTTCATTGTAGTAATTTTCTATGAATAAAAGAGCCTTCTTTCTTTAGAAATTCCCAACACCAGTACATATAAGCAAGAACCATTGCCAAATACAGTTCGTAAAAACTGCAACTACCTTGCAAGGTCATTTAGAGTGCTGCTGTCTTAAGGTATTCTATTTTTCCTTTCCCTCAGAATTAAACCTTCTACTTCAAAACCTGTTAGTTTTAAGTAACCTATGGCAGAACGATGTTCTGATTTCTTCGCATAGTTTCAGGTACAAACTCATCAAAGCTCCATTAGCTTGATAATAAGAATAAGTTATTAGCTGGCTGATAAAATACTATGAATGTTAGTTAGCGTTAAAAACACCTCACTCTTGTCTCACAATTCCGTAGACCAGTCCTGTCCTCTGAATACTAATCTTTCTTGGGTAAAAGTTTTCATACGCAGTGCTGCCTCCACCCCAGAATTTTTCTTATAACCTAATCAATGAATTAATCATAATTAAAGAAATACAAATTTAAGCCGATATAATATTGTTGTATTTCAGAAAATAAGTAAGAAAAGATTTATACATTTTAAAGGTTTTTAGTATAGATGCCTGACATATTTGTGTGGATTCTTTAAAGTTTTGCCTCTTTTGTCCATTGACAGGCTTTTTGTGAGATAGCAAATTTTTCTGTTGACCTAGAGAGATTTATTGACATGATTTGGCAAGTAAATATTGTCTAACAAAGGACCTTAACTGTCTAAAAATACCGTAGAAAAAGATGGCAATATGATGACCTTTTATAAAAGTTAGCTCTGTATTGTGAACGGATAAAGATATAGCTTCAGACCTAAATGAACGGGAGGTTTCTTCCCTATCTGACTTGTTGAATCACTTGAAATATGGTTGAGATTCTATTTGTACTTTTCTATGGTTAAGAACTATCCAAGGCATAATGCCACTAAGCATACGAAGCTATGAAGAAATGACAAAAAAAGAGAAGCAAAAAAGAAAACAGAAGTAAGTTATGCCAAGAGATAAAAATTAACCTTGGGACTTAAATACAATGGAGTCATATAAAGTAGAAAAGCACTCAGAGCCAAAAGAGTTCCACAA
Source organism: Morbakka virulenta (assembly GCA_003991215.1). NCBI lineage: Eukaryota > Metazoa > Cnidaria > Cubozoa > Carybdeida > Carukiidae > Morbakka > Morbakka virulenta. Next base: position 1,129,504 of record RDPX01000222.1, read on the forward strand.
TCATTCAGGCTAAGGAAAAAACTACAATCATGGAAAGGTTTATTACAACGAGGTACAATAACTACTGTAGGATGAAGACGTTAAGAGAAACGCGCCATCTGAAATGAAAGAAACTGAGGTGGTGCCAACCAGGAAAGCTAATTAGAACACTTCCCTTGATGATACCTATAGAATTGACTAAGACATTCTGTGGAAAACGAGGAGTACTTACTCCTCAGCTTTGGAATTGCAAAACGCTTTTTTTCCCTTTCTTTGACATCTATTTTTTATCTACAATCCTTATTCAATTTTCTTCCAAGTGTTTGTTGTCTTTTTCATGTAACGGGAAACATCAGTAAAGGAATCAGTCTAATTAATATTTATGCCTGTAATCCAATTATGCAGAATATGCTTTCGATCGATGCTGTTTTAATTTTTTCTGCAAACCAAAAGACGATAAAAAGCTTGTCATATCGTGGAACAGATTTCCTTGCATATTCTTTGGTTTTATGCTTGCAAGTGGTATTGTCAATCTGTTTGGTTGTGTTATGTAATTGTGTATCTTTCTCACCGATATTTCTTTATGATTGCTGTTTATTTCATCTGTGGTTTTAGTAATACCGTATAAAATGTAACTTTTGTCAGAGTTAATTCCCAACGATTGCCAAAAGTGCAAAATATGAGTTAGTGCTGGTACCACCCACCATGTTTACATAGTACCAGACCAAACCAGGAGTTAAACATGTGCAGCCTGTCTGCAGCTAAAAAATTCGAAACATCAGCTTTAAACATAGCCTGAGCTTTGTTGTTTTCTTAAGATTTTATCTTTAAGAAAAACCTGAAAATATTGTTACACAATTTGTTGTACGATTGTATTTTGATGTATAGTAATTTGATACAGCGTCTACTCAAAAATGTCCGTAAGATATGACAAAGCAGACATGACAACCCACTGGACCTTCGTGTTACTGTAACATTATCCATTCTCTTATGACGAAGGTCTGGACATAGGTGATCAGTGATACTTGATTGATGATATGTAAGCTCGAAATCTACTCTAATCCTTTGAAATTTATTTTTGTTGAGTGTTCTTTTTTCTATTGGAGAGATCAGTGAACCTGCTTTACCTATTCTATTAGAAAATGATAGACTATCAAAATTACTTAATCTAAAATGGGGTTCACAGAGAGGATATGCATCTAATCATTCGAATTGGAATAATCAGAGAAATTCTGTAGAAATAAGGAAAGAACAGAATGTTTTTGTCTTAGCCTTTTTCTTTTCCCACTATCTCCTTTTATCATTTTATTGAACATTTGATGGCATCTGAAATCGTCAGGAACAACTTACCAGAATGGTTTCTCGATCCCCTGCTATTGTTATTTTATGTATTAGGCATATGCTGCTTCCTCTTTTATTCTTAATGCTCAAAAGATGATAAGCAGTGTTATGATAAAGTTTTATGTAGGGCAGTTGCTTACTTGTGGATGAACGTTTATTAGTTCGAGTTAAGGAATGCGCCATTGCTTCTAAGGGAAACTCGAGTAGTTCAAAGAGCGGTTAAATATAAGGAATGGACTGTTTGTTTCTCAACTTTTCTTTATGTTTCTTAAACAACAGTGTAGCAGGCAAAAACCTATTTAATGGTATACTCTATCAATGAATTTACGTAAAATGAGAAATACTGCAAACTGCTACTGAACAAGGATAACTAAGGATTTTATGTACAGATTCACGAAGGAATAGCTTCCTAAGGTGTGATGCGTAGGCATCCTGCAACCAAACCATCACAGGTGTTGCCTGTAACCCATGCAACTGGGGAGAGAAATAAGTACATTGTATCCTTAACATCAAGGTAACGCAAAAGTTCTTCCTAATTTCTAGGAGATTTCTTGACCTAATTCTTGCTTATAAAAATACATTGTGTATGTGTGTATATGCTAAAAACCTACGATGTGGAACATATCGAAGACTAGTCTCAAACAGTGTGCAATGAGCACATTTTTACCCTAAAATATCATTTTTTTACTATCATCCCATTACTGCTCCTCTTGTTCACAATCTGTTGTGACAACATCGAATTCTTTTCATACATTTTAGTGTCATTTGTTATTTTCAAGGTAACTGAAACAGATAAATTACAATACAACAAAATGTACCTAATCAGTAGTAAGTTCTAAGATTGATCAATCTAGTTGCACCCACACAGGCAAAACAAAATAGCTATGGCAAATGATATTGGAAAGTGGTGTGCCGGAAGGAGAGAAATAAATGTACAACTGCGTCTGAAGGTAAGGTTGCTTAAAATCCTTTACCTCTACGGCTGTGCAATAACTGTAAGGATCCATTTAGAATCCTTTTAGCAGAAAAAATACGCTGATCTTAAAAATATTTCACTTTATGTAATGGAAAAAGAAATATATCTGGTAAAGACAGCTATCGTCTGTAACAAAAGGATAAATATATATTATACTTCATTTTTACAAGGAAACTCTACAGATGGAACAAACAGTAGTACATTTTTTCATTGGTAAGATAAAATATGCATATATATGAGCCTACTGCATTAAACTTTGCATTACACAGGAACGCTTGTTTTTCGACATCAATTATTGTATAATGATGGCTTCAAGTAATTTTAATACTTGAGAGATCAGATAATAAGTTGGCGATATTACATTTTGAATTTTGAGATGTCATATTTTCGTATGTCGCCTGTATATTGGTGAATCAGCAGTACCATGTTTGGTTGTGATCTATCAATTACTTTTTAACTTCTTAATGGTCTGTGTTTTACACATGAAACAAACAAAAGGATGATCTGAGGTGTCGACCACAGCAAAGTCTGTTGGGCACTTAGTTTGCAGTGACAAGTAGTTTCTGTTGACAAGATGTGTGTTTTGGACTTTGTGGTGGCAAAGATGTCTGTTGTTGTTTGAAAGTTTGTATTTGATTCAAAATGTTGATGAGACGATGACTAACTATTGAAAGAACCTTGGTGATTTATATTCAAACATGACATTTCATTTGAACCTTCTTGCCCAGTCTCAAAAACCTCAGAGTCAAATATAGTTTTTCCAAGTTTAGAAGACAAATTCGGGAACATCAGACAAATAACACTTGACAATGGAGCCCATTTTCTGCATTATGGCTTGAAATTGCTGACATGTTTTAAAATCTCATAAGGAAAGGACCATTATGTACGTAGGTCCTTCTCTTGTATTACCGACAGATTGAGGAAGCAGACAATAATAACATGATAGTTCAATATGTAAAATTGGTCAATTAAACAGTTATTATATCAAGAATAAATTTATTTTTTATTACTTATTCTTTGAGTAGTTAGTTGTCCCGACTACATTTTACCAAGGTATGTTGCGATGATCTTTGAGAAAATTCAATCAAATACATACTTGTTGCCAAGTTCTCTCATACAATTCCTGTCTAACATTGTTCTTTCAATATCAATCCCAAGTAGTCGGAAAATAATCTATCTGTTTCGTATTACGTAAGGAATGAAATGAATTTATTCTGCTTGACCTTCCCAAACAATTAGGCGGAGTTACGTTATCAAGTATGTCTTCGTGATACATGCAATATTTAAGAGTCATTTTCTCAGTGGTTTTGCCCTTGAGATTTATGGCTCATCAATTTTCGGTGCTCAGATTTAGCAAAGGGCTGTTTCCGGCTTAAGACAAGCAGGAAAATTACTAAGGTACCAACGATCACCCTAGCATTCTTGTTAATGATACAGATGTAAAAAACGCTGCAGTGTTTAATTTACATATGAATATGTTTAAAGAAAAAAACGGAGCCCGTTTACTAATATTTTTAAAATGAACTTCTGTTGAAGAATGTTTATACTCAAAATGGATGTTTCAGAGTACCTTGCATTTCAACAATAATTAAAACCAAATTTCTATCGCAGAGTTGGAATACTGATTTTGGTGACTTTTAATTCTGGAAAGGGGAGGTAAGAAAATATCAATCTAACTTGTCCGTACAATTGTTTTTGAAATATTTGATACTTTGTAGAAGTGTTAGAAGGCTATTTCCAAAGAAAGGTGCTTTTTATAGATTTATGTTAGGTCATTGTAGAATTTAGGTAAAGTTTTAGTCGGATAAACTGGAAGGAAAACCTGATACTTCTGCAATGACCTATCGCATAGCTTTCCAATAAGATAAAATGCTAAGTGATATAAATCTTATATCTTTCTTTTCTCTCACCTTTGTGCGAATTAAAACTTTTTTCAGGACAGAAAAAAATGGATCCAACAAATCAGTAAATCGTTATGATATGTGGAAAAAAACCAATGTTTTCTGTATATTACAATCGGCTTCCTAGTACACATTTTCTCCACCTGCGAAGGCGCCAGTCCCATGTTGAGAATGATGGGAAAGAAAGGTGGATCAACTGCGGTTAGGACACAGTCTTTACCGTCAAGGATACTAGATCCATGGAAGAGGATTTTTTAAAGAAAGTTTTTTTCCCTGAAATAAAATTTGAAAACGTAAGCATGCATAGTCTGGTTTTAGAGTCAAAATTATGTACACAGTTAATAGCATAAACTCTTCTTTAATACTGTGAAAAACGACAATTATTCATCTTGTATTGTATTACATTTTGGGAATAGGTTTAATGCCTGTATCTATGGTACAAAATAGAGAACACTTCACTTTTAACACTGGATGTAAATTAGTTCGTAAAAGAAAATTTATTTTAGATTACCGCGTTGTAGAGGATTTGTTCCTCAGTAATGTACGGAATTATATCAAAGTATTCATGTTGAAGTGGATTTTATCACAAAAATCTAAAACTAGCATTACCCTTCATATAATATGTTAATCCTCCCTGCAGTCCACTTTTACGTCTTATTCAGAATACAATTAGCAGAATAAATATTTGGTGGCTGAATATAAAATTTGCTGTGAATAATGGAATATGTTCCCTTACGGCGGATCCATTTACTCTTCCTTGTAGAGATAGTCATGAATTCACACAGCATGGCCTTCTTAAACCCCAGCCAGGGATTAGTTTATACCCTTGACCTCTTGTAATATACCATGTTTCACAACTATGCTCAGGTAAAGAAACCAAGCAAACACACGGTGAAATTAAAGCCTTTTAAGAGAAAAATACTAGGTTAAATTCTTCTTTATCAATAGTGGACATAACTTTTAATGCCATATTATATTTAGTATGGAATAACTAGGAGTCACCTGCTCTACTCAAATTTATGATCACTTCTAAGTGAAGAAGAATGGATACGTTAGTGCAAGACAATAAAAATTTAAAGCAGTAGCTTGCCTGATTATAGTTTTCAAACTATTTTAAGAGGTTAACAAAGATTTTCCCCCAATAGGAGTCTACTTGAGGAAATAAAAATGATTCAGCATTTAAGTATCATCAGTTGCACATATTTTCCTTTATTTTTTCTCCTCCCTACTATCAAATTATATCGATATTATCAAACTTAAATCTAATTGGAGACTTCAAGTCTTTATGATCCACGTCTGGACGCAAACATCTCAGTGCAGCCATTTACAATGCCTCTTCTGGATTTTCTTAGTTAGCAAGTCAAAATAGCTATACCAAGGTGTCTGCAAACGAAGCCTTTTTACTTTTATGTAATTTTTAATAAGGATGTCAAAATGTGTTGCCTAACATTAATATAAAGAAAAGGAAAATAGTTAGATGTATTATGGGGAAGTCTTCCAAGGATATTATGGTAGAGCTTCAACTCAATCCCACGTCATTTGCAAGGTCAGACTGCTTTAAGAAGTGTCATTCCAATCAAGATGATAAAATAACCAGACTCAACTATTCTCATTTATAACAAGGACACACTTGACACACGAGACAAACATGGACTCGTAGAAGGGATCCTGTACGAATAAATACTTGAGAAAAAAACCTTACAAATGATGTATATTCCTACAGATTACAACGGGTGCAAATTGGATAACGAGGAAATCTATAAAAATTGTATTTCATTTTTTATTTCAGGTGTATTATTTATTATTTTAAATTGTTTTTATTTCTAAGATCATCTATCATCTGTTGGAAAAAACTTGAGTAAATTGACAATAATTCTTTAAAATTAGATATGTATTCAAGTTTAATATATTAATCCCAAATGTCAAGTATCCTAGAACATCGAGTCATGCTTTTGTTAATATTTTTATTTTCCTGTAGAAATAGTTTTGTTTACGTCTTTGTATGACTACTATTACAGTAAAATATTTCCCCTTACCAAAATATTCTTACAGTAAAATGTTGGTTGTTCACAAAAGATTTTTAGTGTAGTTGACTATCAAGAAATATTATTTGGTCAGTTTTATAACGTTTCACAGACGTCACAAGCACAGAGAAAAGAGTGGTGGTGGTGTGGGGGTTGGGGGGGGCATATTAATTTACAGAACTGTCTTGCCTTGGATTCTCATTATTTGGTTTAGATTACGAATTAGATGTTACAGCTGAAGGCTAAATATATCTAGGGTGTTTGGGCCTTAGGCTAGTAAAGAAGCTGGCTATTCTCAATTAAGTTTAGACAAGAACTTTATTTACGTCCTTCAGACAAAGTTACAGACTTTTCCTCTTGATTGTTACTCTTGTTATTCCTGTATGCGACCATGCATGAGCATAAAAAGAGGTTCCGTTAGAGTTCTAAAGAAGCGATGAATATAAGTGAGATGAATAGAGGTCAAAGGGCAAGAGTACAAAAAAAATTGTCACTGACTGAGCCAGGGATCTCGAGAGTGATAGAAGAAATTTCCACTTAGCAATGATGAGTTTATTGTAATCCAGGATGCAATTAGAATAAGATTGTATCTAGCACTATCATCTTGAGCACGTGATTTGGAAGAGAGAGGGGTTGTTAAAAATGTCATCAGTTGATTATGAAGACCAAACGTTGGAAAGTTTGCTGGCAATTTTGGATAACTTTCCGAGACAGAGAGCTTTCAAATAATACAAAAGATTCATTTGGCCCTTTGCCCTTTTTCTTTGCTCAACTCTTTTTATGTATTTTTTTAAGTGTAATGAAATGGCTCTCGTTAGAAAAACGAGCACGTGAAAATATTTTGTCACCTGCTCTGCAAATATTAATCATCGTTCCTTAATTATACGATTAGATTTGTTCCATTTTAATGAGATACAATAAGAGCTGACTTAAAATTTCAGTGCACTAAATGACGCCATTACAAACCTCATTTATATTGTTAGGTTGTGTGACATCCTACCGTCTCCGAGCAAGTGGATAGCAAAAAACAGTTCCTTGTTTTCAAGAAAAATTATATTCAATTATTGAAAATTATAGGGTAGAAATATTAATTCTAAGAAAAACCTCAGATTTCATCAGTCATATCATATATTAACCCTTTAAAGGGCAAATTTTTTCTGTATAAGAAAAAATATTTGTCTACATATTTGAACTATTGTGGAGCCTAGAAATAAAACCACATCTAACTATTAGAAAACAACCTTCCTATTGGGGGCCAGAGATAGTTGCACATATGCTACACTGCCCCTTGACCGAGAGCTGAAAAATCTATTGGAATAATTTGTAGCAGATATGCTACACGGACCCATAAAAGGTTAAGCAATAAAAACATTTTCGGCATCCCAAGCAAATTAATTCATCCATTTTGATTGTCTCAACCATCTTATAAAAGTAGAATGAAGTTTGACGATTGTCCACAACCATCCTATAATCTTAGATTAGAAAATAAATAACGTATGTAGGAAAATGTTGTATAATATTATTTTGGTCCACATTTAGTAAAATTTGATAAGTAACCCTTTAATTTTAGGTATATTTCATAGGCTATTAAGCTTATTACTTAAAAAAAAGAGCATGTGCCTTGGGCTTTGAAAATAAATCTTGCATTTATATTTCTTTTAAAAATAAAGAGGACAAGGTGTTCTCCCAATTTCTATCTACGATTTAGCTATCAGGTACATTTTATACTGTACCCTAGTTTTACAGACAGTTTGTTACTTTAACAGGTTTTGTTGACATTTATAGAGCTAGTCTACCTTTTACTCCAAAACATGAGACATTATTTATATCTTGTTAATCCTCTCGCTTCGAATAATTGTACATAGCCTTTAATAATAATTACGCGTTCTAATTGAATAAAAGAGGTGTCTTTATTCGAGGTGGATTCGTGTGAGATGAGGCTCTCTTTTAAGAAAATGAGATTTTAAAGGACAAAAGTTTTACTTATTTGTGCTCTGTCTACATCTGTGTAATCTGTTTATCAATATATATATATATATACAATTGTATACTTTTCTTTCTCAGGTTTGAAATGGAAACGAAGCATCAAGTTTCGAGATTTTTACTTTTTCTTATCACTGGGATTGCATTATTTGTGAGAAAGCCAGTTCGAGGGATGCCGTTAGCATTTCGTTTACGGAAAGGTAGTCTCGTATCTCTCACTCAAGAAATTCTTTTGTTAACGCAGAGACTCCCAAATCCCAGAGAAGCTGATATAAATTCAACACACCTTATTCAATTATTGGGAGAGAACTATGATCCTCGTTATATGGCTGTTGATTTACCAACACCGACAAGAAGCTTTGGATTTAAACTTCTTGAAAGAAGCGTGACTTACGGACGCGATCAACAGGACACTATGTCCAGTCGACTACGTAAAATGCAGTTCAAGATTAAAAAGGCCGGTTTGGGTCGTAAGCGATTACTTGGAGAAAGAGCAAGTTCAAAATTAAGACAATGGCTTTATGAACTTTCACGATGTCCCATGAAATACAAATGGGTTGATATTGGGAAAAAGTTTTTCCCTAGATATCTTCGAGAAGGAAGCTGTGTGAAAAAACAATGTTCGTTTCCGAGAGGAATGAGTTGTTTGCCATCCAAGAGAAAGTTATTGAGAATGCTGATATGGCTCTGCTTTAATGCAACAAGGGAAACTTGTGGATGGAGAGAACTTGATATTGAAACGATTATCTCCTGCAAATGCGCCTGCGACAATTAAGTAGAGGATTTCTATCCTGTTCTGTATCTATGGAAACCACTTTATAATATTACAGTTTAGATGTGAGAGACCAGCTTTCTTCCTACGGACAGGATATTATGCATGACATTAAAAATCTGGAATTATTATTCGTTCATCTTTCAAGCATTCAAAACTGTAGCTTTTTCTTATTCATATATATATATGTGTATATGAGTGTCATGTACAGTGTCATCCATTCGTCGAAAATATACATTTTGGTGTTAAGCATTGTACATTATACACTTATTGATGACAAGAAGGATATCTTGTGTTCTCTATGATAAACTGACGTTAAAAGATCATATGCCACTTGGAAGTCACCACCATAAGATAACATTGCATTTTTTATGAAACCAAGCAGAATAATGGTGTGTACTACAGACGGTTCGACATGTCTGTTATTACTTTTCATTGCTGGCCAATACTGGAGTTTCAATGTTTGTATAGATTTTGCCTTACAAAGTCAGAAAAGGGATATTTTCCTTTCATGACATTTTCTTGGCAATAAGAAGCAATGTTCTATATTCTAATTGTATTTGATAATAAAGAGAAAAATTTAGTTCACTCTCCATTCTAGAATTCTTGTTTACTTAATTGAATGTGTAACTTTGTCTTCTTGACTTACTCAGGAGTTCTAATATAATGCAGAGAGTATATTATATTACTAAAAGTACCTTAGGTCACATATGTAGCTATAATTGGTGTTCGTGAACAATTTCCATCCTAAACTATTTTTACCCTCGGGCATTGGCATTCAGGTTTGGGGAATTTCCATTTCAGTTTAATTTTAACCATGCTTGTAATTTGGTGTAGCCATTTTCTTTTGTTTCTTCTAAGTTTTGAAAAATATAAGCAGTTTTCATTAGATTTATGTTATTGATTGAGATATGGCATTCAAAATAAGTAGGCCTAGCTTATATAGATACCGGGAAGACAGATAACGAAAGAGAGAGAGAGAGAGAGAGACAAACAGACCGACTGACTGACTGACTGACTGACNAACCATGCTTGTAATTTGGTGTAGCCATTTTCTTTTGTTTCTTCTAAGTTTTGAAAAATATAAGCAGTTTTCATTAGATTTATGTTATTGATTGAGATATGGCATTCAAAATAAGTAGGCCTAGCTTATATAGATACCGGGAAGACAGATAACGAAAGAGAGAGAGAGAGAGAAAGAGAGAGAGAGAGAGAGAGAGAGAGAGACAAACAGACTGACTGACTGACTGACTGACTGAGAGAGAAACACAGAGAGGGTGTAACAAGAGAGACAGACAGACAGATAAGAGACAGATAACAGACAGAAAGAGAGACAAAGATAGAGAAAGGAAGAGCTTAATAGCAACGTGTATATATTTTCTTGAACAACCAAGTCCAAAGTCCCTTTTATAAAGTGATTACAAGTTAAAAGCAGTAAAGTTAAGAAAAGTCTGTGATTGAACCTTATTAATACCATTTTCTATGTATTTGCAAATATTCTTCTTACCCTTAAAGATCTGGAGGAAAAACAAGCAGTTTATATATAGATAAATTCTTCCTACTTGGCAATGATGTAGGTAAAACTGCTCCAAGATTGGTGGACATGAAAACTGTAATAAAATTAAGAGTAAATATTCAGGTTTTGTTTTTAAAAGTTAAAAATTAATCTTCGGGTATACAAATCATCAAGTATAGTAATTCTACTTTTATTTACCAGAAAATATTAATATTTTAAGAGCTATATATACCAGAAATCATTTTCTACGGTTTACTAGTAGATAGCAGGAGAAACGTCTCAGCCAAGGCAAGCAGATTTAAGTATAATCCCTTCAAAGGAACACCTCTAACCATTACCCTGTGCATCTCGTATCCCTCTGGTAGAAGGCATATTTCAAGATGTCTACTGAGAAGACAGGTTATCTATGTAAATAATTTTACCGCAACAAACATGTAAAATTGTTTATGATACTTGTATTACATACTGAACCAAGCTTTCGTTTTTATTTTACTAGCTGGTTTATGAATATGTGCAAGCATTCAATGTGAAGATGGATTAAAAGTGAACAGAATGGTTTAGAGATGTATGAATGTAGATTAATTTTATCTTTTGGTTAAATGGCTACAAGCATATTGTCGAGTTAAAAGTATATTCCATAGTAAATATCAATACAATATTTCTTTGTTGATTTATCTATTTATCCTAATGCGTATTAAATAATTCTTTTAAAGTTTAATGTGGATCTTGGCTCAAGCTCTGTTAAAGAGATATTGTAGAGTCAATGGATGACCACAATAAATAAATACCCTGAAAGCAACAAACAATACTGTCTTCGTGGTTATCTTTCTCGCTACGTATTTTAAATCCAACTTTACTACCTCCTGTATACGTCATATATTTTAATTGAACTATCTTGATTTCAGTTTTGTGGCAATCTAAGGACTCTATGGTCCCGAATAAGTGCCCGCTGGTTATTTGGGGGAAATTTTTGGACCACCTACTGTTATTAGGACCCCTTCGTTGGTTAACTTTTGACTTTTATTGACAGTACAGATCAACTTTAACGAGCAAGCAAGCTTTATTTTTCCCATCTCTTTTAAATCGAACAAGTTTATACGTTACGTTTATTTTGAATGATTATTTTGAAGGTCTGTTTTTAAGTGAGTATTTGACAAGTTACAATGGCGAAAAATTTTGCTCGTTTTAAGCAAGAAAACTTTTCTTTAGATGAGAAAAAGGAGCTAGGTGAATTGGTTGATAAATACAAACAGACGTATGAGGAAGAAGTTATAGCTTTACAAGGGAAAACAATCTTTGATAACAGAACAACAAAACACGTTCAAAAGATACAAAAACAAGGCTTTCTTGCTCTTACGGTAAGAGAGTTTTATAGCGATCTTTCCAACCTTAAACACAACAATCCGAATCTAACCAATGCTTTAAAGTTTGTCAAAAGATGAGAAATACGTAAGAAATGCTGAAAAGGAACCATCCAAAAAAGATTCCGTGAGAGTGGAGGAGGAAGAAAATGTAAGGCCCTTGAAGTTAGGGAGACTATGTTTGAATGGTTCAGAATGATGCCGATCAAAATGTTTTGATCAAAATGCCAGCAAGTTTATGATGAATAGCTGAAACAACAACCTAATCCCGTACCCGATGAAGATCAGTTGAAGTTTAGTAAGCATTGGATTTAAGAATGGATGAAGGAATAAAATGTTAGCCTTCGAAAGCCAAATAAAAAGTATGCGATTAAGAAAGAAGATCGAGTAATTCGGATTACAGATTACTTAAAAAACATCTGGACCGTAAGAAAGTACTTTATAGACAAATATAACATTGATCCACCCATTATTAATGGATACCAAATGCCTCTGCACCGCAATGAAAGTAGAAGTCAAAAAAAACTTTCTTTGAAGTCAGAGGACGATTTTGTAAAAGAAAACTACATGCTTTCGAGAGAACAGTAACTCGCTTCACACAGCTATAAAGTGACCCTGAAAGTGGAATTGAAACCACAATTTGTTTTCAAAGGTAAAGGCACTCGAACACATCTCACGCCTCCTCAAGGGGGAAATGTTCAATGGGCCCCTGAGATCATATCGTATTGAGCAGACTTTAGGTCTAATCGATAATTTATCAAATCGATTTAATATGTTTACAGGGCAAGGATTTGCAATGTATGTGTTAGACGATTATTCTGTCCATTTAATGCCCGAGATTCGACAAGCCTTGTTTAAAGAGGTTATGTTTTGGTTGTTATTGGTGGTAGTATCACCGGAGATGTACAGATCAACTACACAAACTGTCATCATCATTTAAAAAGTCGATATCGAGATTTTGAAATGAAGTTAATGCTTGAGCAGCTTGAAAATGATCCTGATAATACCCCGTCTCCTTCGCGAAACGAGATGGTGTCCATGGTTTTGAAAGCTTGGGGGTCGCTTGAGAGAGAGAGAGAGAGAGAGAGAGAGAGAGAGAGAGAGAGAGAGAGAGAGAGAGAGAGAGAGTTTAAGTCACTGTATGTGACAAATTCTGTAGACGGGTCAGAAGATTACCTCGTGGCAGATAAACGATTTTCTCTCATTGGAGATGAAATGGTAAACTTACGGAAAGAATTAATGTCATCCATCCCGGTGAAAGCTTTAAAAGAGGTTGTTTCCCCAAGAGAGTCAAACGAAAATTGAATGTCGAGGAAAGTAAATTGCTAGATTCTGAAGGCGAGGAAATTCTTTTGGCGGAGTTACAAGAAGAGTGTGACGAAGAAGAAGTTGCGGGTGTGGTAGAAAAAGATGTGGAAGGGGTTGTTAAAACACCTGTTCCAAAAAACAGAAGCTCGTCAATTCCAACCAATGATCCTGATATAAAAAAAGGTGAGGAAATTTTAGAAAAATTACAAGAGATGACAGATGTTAGCACAACAAAATTTTTTATCTGCTACTTGTCTCAATTTAGGGAAATTCATCAAAAAGCTCGACGGAGTTTAAAAAAAACAAATAGAGTCTAAAGCATCGGAAAAATAACCCAACCACAGGCACCCAAGGAGGTCAAATCGATGCAAAACCACCGATCGCGTTGGGTGCTCCACCATCAGATGATTCAAACAGCAGTAAAGGACCGAATATTAACGAGTATTGGGGGATATGTAATGGTACACTGTTCAAACAGATCCCAACTACTAGAGGTTATACATAAAGGCTAAATGATACTAAATTTAAAGTATTTGCTGGAGATTTTGTTTAAAAAGCAAAGGACCCTCAGTTGATTCCAGTTGGCAGAAGCCAAGTGAACTGTTTTTTAAACGGATGAAACAATTTATTAAAACTTAAATCTTACACTAGTATTTGGTCATCGTTGATATTTAAAAGAAATCTTTGCTTTCATTTGTCTAAAAATCCTCTGTTAAAAATTTATATCTTCTTTCTTTAAGAAAGTTCAGTATATCAAAAGTATGTAGGGCAGAATAGGTATTTAGGTACCATTTTTGAGGTTTTCGGAGGTTTTCGTTTATTATATTTTATAAAAATTTTGGACCCCCAACTATTAACCCCTTCCAATACGGGACCTTCGAGGAGTCATATCAAGCTTGATACAAAAATATCATTTCAAATATTTTAGATTTATTAAAGTTATAACTGTTAGTCACAAAGGAAAAATATGCAGTCCACAGGATTTAAAACTCCAAAAATCACTATCTTCATCACAGTGTGAAAGGAAATGTGTAAATCGCTGACAATATCCAATTGATCCCTGGCTATTCACACTTCCTATACTTTTGGCCAAAGAGACTGGATTTACACACACTATGAAGGTATATGAGGTTATTATTGTATAGAGCATCTAAAGAACGGTTCTGGCCTTTTGCAAGCACCCACCACCACCATTACTACCACCTGCCATCCTTTCACCGACTGTAAATTTCCTTGTGGCTGAGAGGTTGTTGATGGCTTCAGTAAACAAACGGCACAAATGAACTGGCACGACTTTCAAGCTGAACGTCGTATCATACTTTGACCGACGAGAAGGTTCCCTTATTGATGACTTTGACTTGACATCCAAGAGCGATAAAAATATTAATCCCTGCTTAACAAAACTTAAACAAAATTGCATATGCAGCCTATTGATGCAATGAGCAACAATACCAGAGACAGATCGCTTAAAAGAGGCATTGAAGAATAATGAAAATTGTTCTTGCTTACGTCATGTCCACAAATTTTTAGTCAACACTTAATGCGATAAATGTGAGCATACTGGACGTGATTTTAGTATAGCAACATTAGTTCGAAAATGCAAATCCTGGCAAGAAGAGTAAAAAAATATAAAGCAATTACCATCAAATTATTATACTTTTTGTTAAAAATTTATGAAGCAAAAATGGCATTTGTTACTGAATAGGCCTCAGTATAAAAAGGGAAAAAGGTAGCGCCTGAAAAATAAGCTGAAAAATAACTATACAGAGCTACTTAAATTTTTTGTTTAGTTGGGAAAACATTATTCTGACAAACAATTCACATACGCGATGTTTGGTACGCAACTGTTTTGAAAAAAGCTTAATGAGTTTTTTCCTGTTTTTCATAGGCTAAGTGGATCTAGAAAGTTTATATTTTAGAAAAAAGCTTTCTGAGAGCTGTATAAATTATATTCGCAACTTCATTTGTGAAATTCACATGTTAGGAACTACGTAGGACTGATAAATAAACACACATGCACACACACACACACATATATATATATTTATATATATATGTATATTTAATATATGTCTGTATGTGTACATATATCACAATTGACATCAGAATTGTGTGTGGTGTGTCTGTCGGTCCCTCAATTTGATTAAATGCAAATTTTATAAGATTGGCTGGTGTTTTTTTCATGAACTTTGCTATACAGATATGCGGGTAGGCTTTAAGTGATCTAATAGAACCCGATTTTTCATGTCTCATAAAACGTACTACAAGCTTGTATTTTTGTCCCTTTGCTCCCGTCAGTGTGCATGCGCATATTTTTAATATAAAGCCGAGTAATAAATCAGGAAATTTTATTTCATTTTCTGCACATGTGAGGTTTACATCAAGATTGGCAACCTTCTAAATGGTTTATGTACAACAATTGTTGTGAGCTGATCGCACCAGGAAAGGAGAAGGTAAGGATAAACGAGACAGAATTTCCTCGTGGCTAAACTGATGAAAAAAAATATCTTAGCCTCTCAAAAGCTGACAGGATATAGAAATTAAGATTTTCCTGTGCTTTGCAACGTTGAAACCCTTACGTAAGACTTTGTATGCTTCAATTACCTCCTTTGCTTCTTTGACTTTACTGAGGTAAGTTGCAACGGTCAGATTTGGGTGATGAGCAGCACAGTGAATATAAATCAGCCAAGGGTACCGCCGTGCAAGTCTCGCAGGAACACCCTCGTAGCACCCACTTATTACAGAAGCACCATCTGCACCCACAGCAAGCAGAGTGGCTGAAATGTCCATTGTTTCAAAAGCTGGTAATATTCTTGTGTTGACGATTGTCGCAGCATCTGTTTCTTTGAGCCTGACAAGTTCGTAGAAGCGCTCTTCAATCTTCTCTGCATCATTGACGAGCCTTAAGCATATTGCCAGCTCCACACGTCCAGCATTGTCCAGCATTCTCCTATCCTTTTCTGTGTTTTCCAGCCTACATGTAAATATACTGCAGATTCACAGGCATTCTATCGTAATGTAGCTGCGTGTGGTCACAGACAATTCACAGACAATTCATCAAAAAGGGCGTTGCCCATGTTTTCTGATAGTTTAAAGGGCGTGGTCACCCCAGACCCCCATGGCATTTTCACGCGCCCCCTAATAAATTGCTAAGTGTCCGCCACTGAGCAAAAAGGTCCTTTATAGAATTTATCCTTAACAATCCTTGACAACGAAATTATCAATGCAGCCAAGCTTAACCAATGGAAAACACACGTCATCTATCACTAAGTGATTTATAAGGATCAAAATCAAAATAGAACACCATTTCATCAACCTTTAACGTCGTCGAATTTTATCCATCAATCAGGCAGGACCTCCTCAACCGATCATTTAATTTCGCCTCAAATTACGACAACAGTGTAGACGGAGAAAAGGACATTATCGCCAACGACAAGAGGTCAATCTTAGCACTTGATCAACAATCATGGCAAAAGACAAAAGACACCACATTCGAAGTTACTATGGAAAGTTACCACGGCGCTCTAATATATATAGTTTCTACGTTACAGAAAGGTAGCATTACTGCCTTGATAGACCCGTGGATCTTGATTAAATAGATTATTGAAATTGTTATCTTGGTACTTGACAGCATTTAGTCAAGCGCATCACTGGGCCTCATCAGATACCTGTCATCTAAGATAAATTTTTAATTTGCTCTCAAAACAAACTGTAGATGAATTATTATTTGCCGTTATTATGCTTGAAATTCAACCCAACCTCATCTTATTCAGTCCAGGTCTGACTCATTGCATCTAAAACTGCAAAAGCTATTTCATTAGAAAAAGTTCAAAGTCTCCTGACAAGTAGCTATTTTAAAATATATTTGGCATTTTAAACAGTTTTAGGTCTATCAAACACCTGCTTTTTTAAAGAGGATATTTTTATGTAGAGATAATAATCTTTATACTTTGCTCAACTTGGGTTATTCAGTTGGACATTTCTTTTCAACTACCTTCCTGTTCTTTCACCAAACGAACTACAGGAACTTAACATACTCCCCTTTTCTTCACAACATTTGAATTCGACATACATGACTTCCTACTGCTCTGACCAACGAGTATTTAATGGAGCCTAATTTGTTGGCAATTGAACTTAATTGCGTCAAATAATGCGTCACATTCTCCAACAAAGGCAGCTCATATCTAACACAAATTCTGTCCGAATAAATATGTTCTCAAGTTATTCTGCCAAGAACTCTCATGAAGGCATCACAACAAAGTCCGGGCAATTAAGCAAACATTCAAGATAAAACTCTCTCAAGAAATAAAGCGCGAACTGTTTAGACCTGAAAAAAGCTATTTCAGCTCACCAAAAACATTCTGGCAGCAAATCTATAAGTAGACGATTATAGAAAACTCACTCCTTCATCATTGGCAAATCAAGACCTCCAATACCACTACCATGTAATAGAAAATGGTTTATTAATAGCTGTTTTCCGAAATTCATTCTGGATAAAGGAACTTCTTGCCTTATTTTGACGAATGGCAGGGGTGACTTTCCTCTGTGGCCCCCGATCGCAGCTGCGTGTGCTCCAAAACGTGCGAGATTTGCTGCTGCTACTTCTGACCTATTTTGGTGTCCCTCTTGCAGTATCGTATGTCCTCTAAACGTCGTTACTTCAATTTTTGTAGAATCAGTTTATTGGGCAAATTTTTCAAGTAGACACAAAGATGTTAGTCAAATATCAGTTCATGCTTTCAATATGTCTTCAATAACAATTTCATTTTAATCCAAGTTCAAAGTTGCATAAAACAGAGAATCGGCAACTGGACAAATCAAATGCCGATCCGAAATTATGTTATTTTTATTTAGTCAATCATTAAAGGTACAATGTTAAGCCTATGTTGGTCTGAAAGAAATAGTGGACCTGTTATAATACTACAAATAACTACCACGAACTTGGTTAGAGGACTTTCATTGAAAGAAATCTCAATACTTTGCGCTCTGGAAAACGTGTCACTCATCGATAATAATTCCTTATAATTTCTAGTATGGAGTGGAAATTAAATCCTGCAGCATTTTTGGGGGGCTACTTAGAGACCTTTGGGGAGAAGAAGGGCAACTGGGCAAATTTTGCCACCGCTCAGATGTTCTAAACAATAAAAACAAGCGCTTTGGAAATGTATTCAATTTCTTCCGAAATAGCACACTGCAATACAAATCATAACTCCAGTGTAACAGCCCCACTGTACAATTCCAACCTTCTCATTAATTATCAATTAAAACTCCAACTTAATCTGCCGCGCAGAGAAGGTGAGATGCGCTATAAATAGTTGAGATGATAACCTAGCGTACCAGCCAACGCTTTCCACTGTCTAAAGTTGCCTCTCGGCTAAGAAGTGGGCAGGCTAGAATTAAATCTTGGATAAAGGTGAGGTAGCCAATAGTTACCCTTTCCAGCCAAATATTTATCCTTCCCTGTATGAAAACGGTATCATACCATCAAATAAAATATAAAATTTTCAGATATTCTTCCTAACTTTAAAGAATATTGGCCTTAATTTTCTGAATTGTAAAATTAAACTTTATAAAAAACTTTATAATAAACTTTACAATAAACTTTGCTGCACTGAAAATGAGCTGTCGCTATTCCAGCACTTGCTTTCCTAACAATTATTTCAGGGAATAAAGGGTGTAATTTTGAAATATTCTGTGTAAAAATAACTCAATATGAATTTAGCTGTCAAAAGTAAATAGGTTCAAGAGAATACATTATAAAACTTGATTGAAACACTTGATTGAAATCTTGTCCTGAGGAAGTACTTGATAATTACATTAATATTGAAATAGGATAGTAAACTACTCATAACTGGATATGTAAAATATTAGAAATACCCATCTTAAAAAGGCTATATAGTCATTTCACTGGACCGATCAACTCTTTTATTACATTATTTGCAGGACTAGTCATAGTATACGGACAGCAGTGGTGGACAAACTGTTTATGCAAATGATAACAGGCAAGTGCTTTTACCAAGCTGAGGGTAAGGCGAAATAATTTTTTAAATATCATAATCGAATTTTTGCAAAACAGAAAATTATAATAAATATAATAAAATTATAATAAAATTATACAAATTGAGCGGGGTTTTTGTTTTAAAAAAAATTGAAAAATAATTAAATTTGTTAAGATAGAAGCAAAATGTCTCTCTTTGGTTCTCCTCGATAAGAAATAATTCATAAACTGCATTTTATTTTCAGGACAAATTAATATTGCTGTTGTATCCATTTACTCTTTCATAAATTCCCCATGGGAATATGAGTTGTGTTTCGCTAATTTGTAAGCAACCGCCAAGCTGGCATGGGTCGCCTTCTCTAAAGGGAGCATGTATGACTTATCATCGTTTCTATTCTTATGACTAATTACTGTAATTTTCTTTATTAGATCATTTTCTAAATGATTTCGGCTACACCCATTGTGTTCAGTTTCTTGATGTCAATTCATATTAAACTCATTAAAAACGGTAACTGTCTGACAGCAAACTAAGCACAGTGCCTTGTCCATTCCATGTCATTTTTTCTTTGTTTATCGCTTGGCTTTTTAATCTTAAATACTAATAGATGAAAACACATGACAAGCGAGTATTTATTCAAATATTTTCCTGTTTATCCTAAACTGTACAAAAACAACCTCGTTGAAAGCAACTCATGGAACTGGAAGTTGTAGGTACTTTATCACCATTTCCATATTTTCGGTTACAAAGAAAATAATCAACAAACTTGTCTTAGTGAAACTTGTTGCATAGAAAACTGGACAGTCAAGCTCGCAGGATGAAAAAGCTTAGCTGACTGGTGGCTTTAAATTTTCATAAAAGACATGATTTGCTGTTAATTACGTAAATTGGGATTTGGATATTAAAAGTTGTCCACACAGTAACTTTAGGGGAAATGTCATTACATTTATTTATTCTACTCTTTTTAACCCAAGTATTTTTTAAATAATAAAAGTTACCTTGTAATTGATTTAGATCTTAAAATATAAATCTGGGTCAACAACTGGGCTTATGGTATAAGGATTTTTGGCATGTTGAAGTATTTGGATGGCATAATTTACCGCTCACGCAAGCAAATCTGACGTTCAAAGACTGAATACGGGGATGAAAAACCCGGTATTGCAAAGCAGGCCTCCAGGCGGAAAGAGCTATAAATGCGAGATGGGCTCGCTTTTTTACAATTGTACAATTAAGATGGATTCTCATATTTTTAATAATATGCTAGTTACTTCTAATTAATCTCATCATGAAAATAGCTTGCTTATAAAACAAGAAAGTTATTTTATGATGTCCAATTTATTTTTTAAATAATAGAATAGTTACTTATGGTTTTTTGGTCTTGTGACTTCTTGTGATCTGAAAGCTCCTGCTCGATGAAGTCTTTGAACGTCACAATTTACTTGTGTTAGCAAGTAAATTTGATTTTTTTTTGTCGTATTCCTTCTTGTCATCTAAATGCTCCGGCACGACGAAGTATTACCGAACAAGGGGATTAAAAATCCCGTGATGCAAAGCTAGCATTTAGGCCTGAAGAGCTTCTTTATAGCTCTGAAAGAGGTATGAAAGAGCTCCTACGATGAAAAAAATAATTTTTTCAATAGTTTTTTTGAGTCTTATGGTTTCTTGTGATCTAAAGGCTCCGGCATGGATAAAGCATTCGCACGTCATAACTGAATTGCGCAAGGTAGTAAATTATTATTGGTTTACAATCAATACCATAATTTAATAGGTCACCTGTGTGTAAAATTTATCTTGATAAATGTTCTTATATAGTAATATATTAAATATGCTGAATCTATCTATAGATTAGACAGAGGTAATTTCTCAGAAGTTGTATTTTCTTTATCAACAAGAAGAGTATCAAAAACATTTGATCAAACTCTTTCTCATAATGTTTGTATACGAACTACTGAAATAAACCAACCAGCATCATGTGATAAATCAAATACGTTTACTTATAGGTATTTTCTTAATTTTAATGCATAACAGAGAATGATAAGTGATACTGATTTAGATGCTTCTAGTACTGAAAATGATATTGTTAATCTATTCATTGTTTATAATTTGCATTCATATTATGGATATTATTGGATTAGAAATGGATTATTTGGATATGATTATGGGAATTATGACAAATTTATTGTATTTAGCTCTTCTGGCTATCTTGTGGGCGGAACAACTGTTAAATTTATTGTTATTAAAACTATTACTAGCAATAATAATCTTATTCCTGGTGAACCTTTCAATAATAAAACTGTTAAAAATAATAATCATACCAAAACAAATCCAGGAGAACTTAATAAATGGTGTTATTTATCTATCCATTGGAATGTACCAGCAGGAACAAACAAATCAAGTGTTTGGTGTAACGGGAAAAAATTATATGATTTTACTGCAAGGGATCAAGAGGATCTATACAACTGCTGGATTATATGGTTCCATAGCTTTTTTGCTCTTTATAAGGAAAAAGATATTTCAAAGATATTTCAGGATATTAAACGTCATCGTCATTTTTCATAAAATAATTGGTATAAGATTGACCATGATCCGATATCTTCTACATAAATAATTATATACAATACCATTATAAAATGTCAATTAATTCCAATATTTGTTTAAAATATTTAAACGATGCATTTAAATTTGTCAAGGATTTATATCCTAACATGAATAATCAGATTCTAATTTCAGCTATGATTTATTAGGATTTAGTATATCATTCGTTAGACGAGTTGATTACATTTGAGGAGATTCTCGAAGAATATGATCAAGGGATTGTTAAAAATAGGTCCTGGTGACGTATTTCCCGTATCAATAACTGATTTCATTTTGTCCCCAGTATCTTTTTGAAGATACGTATTATTTGCAAATCTCAAACTCATAACATCACTATAAAAAAGGAAGTCCTTAACAGTTGACAACCTCTTAAAATCAGCTATCCAGTTATCAGATTCTAATGAAATAACATCGTTTCTTGTAACATTTCTTGTATGTAATCCATCAAAAATTCCCATTAGTATATTGCTAGATTAGATATTTTTAAATAGTTTTTGATGATAGTCTATTTGTAATTTGTGCTTTTAATATTAAATACTTCAATCAGATCATAATAGTTCTTACCCATAGTGGTTTGATGTGTCCAATACAAGCAATAATATCTTAAATTGTCTTGATACTGATTACAGTTATAAACACAGTTAACACCAAATTTATCAAACAACTTATGAATTTCCAGAGAAGGAGGTAATCCAAACGAATCAAAATATATTATAAGATTTTTATTGATACATATTCCAACCCAATGATTTCCAGATCCTTGAGAATAATCTAGATTTACAATATAATAATCTTTTTTAGTCATCTGATATTTTTTCACTTCAAAGAATATTGAAAAATTTTAAATCTGAAGGTATTTAATCCATTTAATTTAATCCATCGATGCAAATTAATGTTAGCTAGCGGTTTATTAACAAATATGGGGTTTTTAATATTGTTCCTATTGGAGAAATGTTTTTGAAACGGGAGTTCTTGCCTAGGAGAAGATCTTTTCCAGTATTTTTCTTTTGAGTTATTTTTTTTTGCTTTTCCCCATACCAGCAGAGGTTTATATGGTACTAACATATCAGGATAAGGTCTATTTTGTAATCCTCTTGCTAATTTTCTTGGTTTTCGATTTTGAAGACCATTACCTTTTAGTCTATTTTGGAGGCCTTTACCAGAAAGAGCATTTAACACCCTTGGGACACCAATACTAGCAAGAAGAGTACCAAAGAGTACCATAGAGAAAACTCTATGGTTTTGTGTTGGTTTAATCATTCGTTTACCACCAGTTTGAAAAGCTGTCACAAAATGTTCTTTTTATTTCTTGTAGGTTCTTGGAATCAAGAATCCATCGTCTGACATTTACCAAGTATTTTATCAATTCCAAATGACTCTAAAGCTTGAACAGCACCGGTTGCTAATCCAGGTAAGATTTTTGGTAACAGTTTTAGTAGCCGTTAATAGCAATTTAGTTTCTAAACTCATAAGAGCACTAAAAAGGTTTCCGCCTTTTTGAACAATATGTCGTATTCTGGTCTTAGAAATTTTCAAATCTATACCTTTTAAAGTATTTTAACTTTTTTGAATTCTATTTATTTGTGCTTTAGTTAACATTAATTTATTTACCCTAGATGATTGAGCCATAGAAAGACGAATTAATATTGGGCTTTTTTTAAGAAAAACCGTAGAAAGTTTTGCTTTCCAAGTTTTAGCTAACTTAAAACTGTATTTACATTATTCTGTCCTATATTAATATATCAGATAAAATATGTATAATTTATGACTAAGCTCTAATAACGCCTTTATTACTTAGGCTAAATGCTCAGGGTTTTTTATCGATGTTGAAATTTTGAAAATACCAGATCTTTGTGGTGTCGGTAAGACACATTTCTCACTCTATCTTATTCCCAAATAACTGGTCTGAGGTACTCTTCTGTAAACATTTTATTACCATCTAAATTAAATGTCATTTTTGGAACCCATAATTTGAATTTTGTTACTATATATCTACTTTTAGTAGCATCTGTTGAATCATTTCTAAAAATAACAATACTATCATCTTCAAAGACAAAATTAAATCATTTTTACCTTATGGAGCAATTTGATTTCTAAAATCTTCAAACAATGAATATCTGTTGTGAGATAGAATTATATTAACAATGTTGTTACCAGCAAGAAGAGCTTTTCTTGTTTTAAAACCTGAATTAGAATCAGTTGCTGTTGTATGTGTATCTTTATAATTAAACATCTTAATGCAAACAGTATTAGAATAACCAGTACTAAACTCGAGTAAATTTTTAACATCAATAGCATGATTAATACCTGGCGAGTCATAAAATGACACTATCATTTTCAACCTGTATTCCTCGAATCATAGAACAACCATTATTGATAATTCCTACATTATCAGTAAAAGCAAGATCAGCACCATCTGCTGTTTCATATATTTAAAAATAAACTTCTAGATAAACTTTAAATAGATCTCAAGATGTATTTTCAGAACTGCTATCAATAACAAAATTATAATTTGTTTTTTTTATATTGTCCATTTTAAGGCCATGTTAGAGGTGTTCTTAGATCCACTGACACAAATTGATAATTTTTGCAATACATTGGTTATCTAAAGCTCATTTTTCACTTAATGGATTAAATTAAATTTATAACATTAATTTATCAAATTTTAATGATAAAGTTTGATATTGGTTATTTGGTTTAGCATTTTGTTCCTTCTGTTGTTTATTATTTGAATGAGTCTTTAATAATTGTATTATTTCATCACCTTTATTTTTTATAGTTTGTAATGCTTTTTTATTAAATGTATTAACCAATTTATCAGCAGCAAATTGACCCATTTTAGAGTCAATTTTAGAAGAAGCCTCTTCAAATGATTTGGTTAGAGCTTTTCACCAGCTTCTTTTACTATATCCTTATTAACTTTTGATACCTTTTTTACCAATAGATAAAGGGGTATCAATTATATCATTACCATATTGTATAATATTATTATTATTATTATTATTATTATTATTATTGACAGGTTGACCTGTTTTATTATCAATTTCAACATCAGTATGTGGATCTGGAATGAATCTTGTTTTTATATACTATTAATACATATTCAATTACAAATCTTCTTTAATAATCAAAGTCATTAATGCAGGTAGATTGTTGAGATCTAATATTAAACCAAGGTTATCTCTTATTGTAATTCTCATTTTCTTTAAATAGTTAGTGTCAATTTGATTATAAAGTACCCTTTGAGGTATAACTGAAAATGGATATCGTTTTTGCTTATGATCAATACTAAACCCATACAATGTATCACTTTACTTTCCTGATACGATAGCTTCTGTTAATAAAATTACAATGTATAAATACACTATCAATACGTCTTGTAATGTTTGCTAAATTTTCACTGTAACTAGATGTTGTTATAATCTATCTATCAAAATCTATTAAATCAGCAAAATTTCCAGTAAAAAGATCTACTTGATAACGAGTTTCAAATTGAATCTGTTTTTAATCTACTTGATATGAAACTAATATTGATGCCAGTTCTTGAATGATTTTTGTTTGATGTTTGTGCTATAAAATTATTTATGTCTATATAACCATAATTTCCATCGGGAATTACTACTGTTGTCCATATAGACCAATTATGAGCATATTTTAGAGTGTTATTGTTATATGTACTGCTTATGTTACACCAGCTATAAGACATTTTTCTAAGCTGTCTAATCCTAGTCGATTGATTTTTTTTCTAAAAGTATTTTAGGTTGAAAATTAATTTAAAATGATGCCTTTTGGATTTTTCAATCCCATCTTACCTATTAACAAATATCGGAAATTCCATATATAAGTATGTTACAGAATTGTAATAAAGGCATCATATCCAGTCTTGTTAATAACACCAAGTTTTATAAGATCTAAAATTTCTCAAATTTCATTGTGTAATTGAACTGAATTTTTGCCTCTGCTTTAGAACCAGTAATTAAATTCTATTAATTAATTGGAAGATCATTGCTTGGTCATATTTGCAAGTACATTCAGATAATTACATATTTTCTTTGTTTTTGTTGAATACTTCACTTCAGGATAAAACCTTTTTGTTAGCAAATTTATTGATTTACCACCCTTGTCTTCATAACAAATTTTTCCACCTCTGTGTGCCTTAATAACCATATCATTCCTCAGTCTCGATAATTAATTGACAAATTACCATATTGACCATTTTTATCTTGTGAGCATTTTGTTTAAGCTGTATATACTTCCTAACACCTTTACCAACAGTCTGTTTCACATCTGCACCAGGAATAGTTTTAAAACCTTCTATAATCATTCTAATACTATTCTTTATACTTATTAAGAGTTCTTACTTTCTTATCAACATGTTCTTTTTTAATATAAATAATTTGTTGATGATTTATATCTTTAATGTAGGTATACTGTCACTGAAGTATTATAACAACAGATTGTTGCAGATTCAAATTGAAAGTAATTCACAGAGAATTTCAGCGTGTTCAAACTCGCGCATGCGTAATAACATACATAGTCTCAAAACGCTACAATATCTTTTTCAGATTAAATATCCTTTTTACGGTCGTGTGTTTGATCTTGCAGTTAATGAACCTTTTTCACGACCAAGAGCTCGAAGAATCTTCTTTATGCTATCAATAATCTCATTTATTTGTACATCATTTTATCTATTTTCAAAAATTTCAACAGGTGTAATAAAACCATATTCATCTCTTAGTATGTTAAGCTCAACCTGATTGAAGCCATTATTCAGGTTAGATTTTACTTGTTTTAACATACTGGGTTTATAATCTACAAGTTTTGTCTTTTTCTGAGCACTGATCAGGTAATCGATTAAAAAAATTATATCTTCTAATCCGCTTTTTAAAACATTTTGATTCTCTTGCAACTGTTTAATCATGTCATCCTGTTTTTTGCCAATTATCTTTTTAACACCTTTTCGGGCAATTGTAATCGGCTTAAGTAAAGTTTTCTTAAACATTTGCTGATCTATATCTGCATCCATAAAAGATTTGATCATATTTTGGAAGTTTTTCTTCAAAGCATCAACCTGCAAGGATTTCTGTTTGCTTTTAAATTTACTTATATCCATTTAATAATAACACTGGGGAACAAAGATCTTAAGTACTGAGATATTTACACATTTATTGACTAAATCGTATGTGCTGATTCCAAATATGGCCTTACTTTTTGCACTAAACGTCCAGATTTTGCTGTACAACATACCACCAGACAGGAAAAATGTGATTTTTCATGAAAATTCAACTACAAAAATTTTCAAAACAATATAGCTCTTAGTGTGGAAAAGCAGAATTACAGCAAAACAAACGGTCATAAAACACAGTGCAGACAAGAAGAATTGAAATAAACCAAACTAATTAAGCGATTAATTATGAAAAATTTGAAAAAAAAACTAGTCATGAACTTCTTCAAATCAACGTCAGTGTCATGGCACAAGAAAGTAGTATACATTACACTTTATGCTGGTAAGAAACGTCGCTTATAGCTCTTTCGAGAGTGTTTTTTCTGAGGCAGGTCCTTGATATTTCTCCTCAATATCACGAAGGTCTTGGTGAAATATCTCTCTTTGCTCATCGCTCACATCACCCAGGTTTTCTGGAAACTGGTCGAGATAACTAAATAGGAAGTGTAGCTTTATACTCGTATTACATCCCCGCTTCTTGAAGGATTTAAGCAGTCTTGAAAAAATGTTATTGTAGTCTTCATCCCTTTCATTTCCTAAGAATTTCGACACAAAATCCTTGAATGCAATCCAAGCTTCTTTCTCTGTGGTATTCCTTTTTCCTATCATATATTCATCGCGAATCAACTGGCGAATTTGAGGTGCATTAAATATTCCTCCTCGAACCTTTTCGTAGCTTACTGCTGGAAGTACTTCTCTGATGTGATTGAAGCAGGGGCTATCCTCGTCCAGAGACCTAACAAATTGCTTCATGATTCCTAGCTTAATGTGTAATGGTGGAAAAGTTATCTTCTCCCTGGATACGATCGGCTGGTTCACAACATTTGGATCACCACTCGTCAACGTTTTGCGCTCTGGCCAGTCTTTCTTTGACCAATGTTTTTTTCTTTCTCTGCTGTCCCACATGCAAAGAAAACAGGGGTATTTGGTGAATCCCCTTTGCTGGCCGAGAAGTAGGTTTACCATTTTTAGGTCAACGCATATGATCCATTCATGAAGTTGATAGTTGAGAAGCTCCATTACTGTCTTCATACTCTCATACGTCTCTTTAAGCAGGATTGAGTGACCAATGGGAACAGCTCCATACTTGTTTGTGTTATGGAGTAGAACACACTTTAGACTATGTTTTGAACTGTCGATAAACAATCGCCAGTCACTTGTATTATACTCTTCGAGACCAAGGTGAATTAATAGACCTAGTACGTCATTCCAAAAAACATATCCTCGCTCTGAGCTGAAATACTTGAGAAACTCTGCTTCTCTCGTGCGGAAATGTGAAATGCGAACCTCATCGCGAAGTAGATGCCTCTCTCCGAGCCTAGAAGCTAATAACTCAGATGCCTTTTTAGAGAGATTCAAGTCTCTTGCAAGATCATTAACATCTGCTTGACTAAATTGCTTTGGGCTGCAATCGAATACTACCTCTGAGCTTCCTGAATCTGAGTTACTTGTTGGTTGAGATTCAACTTCTGACTCAAACTCTCTAAAAACAGGGATCGGTAGATCGTCTGAATGTGGCACTGGACGGATTGCAGATTCAAGACTTGGATAAATAATTTTGTGTTTACTTTTTTTGCCGTAACCACTTGTTTTTACTGTGCAAAAGTAGCAATCGGAACTGTGATCCTTCGGCTCTCTCCAAATCATTGGAATTGCAAATGGCATGTTTACTTTTTTTCCTTTGCTCCATTGCCTAAGCTTTTCATAACAAGTCCTGCAAATCTTGTGTGGAGCCCATGACTTGTCTTGGTCGCCTAATCTTAGTTCAAAGTAAGCAAAATATGCTTGTTTAACGAAGCTGTTGATATCTAATCGACGCTGAAGGAATGTGTAGCTTCCACACACATAACAGAACGAGTCTGGATCGTTTAGGCACTTGCGTCTGTGAGCAGCAGCCATGTGTAGACTGAAAAAGAAAAACTTCCTAAGTCAGGTTACTACTCATAGGCCTGCTCTTGTATACTTTTAAATTTCTTTATAAGTATATTTTGCTGTTCATAAAATTTTGTACGGAATAATCATACACGTAACCAGTTTTATTGTTCAGTATTGTATAGCTTAGTAGATGATTAGTAATAGAATTCGCTACCATTATACAAGGAATCATACAAAAGTTAAGCTAAGCGTATTCTTACCTTGAGAAACTGGTAGCTGAATATCCAAGGTTTGGGTTGTGTATGGTGCTCTTATGGATAACAAACTGATTCAAACCATAAAGATTATTGTCATTAAATGGTTTCTCTCACATCATAATATTGTAGAGCTATTCAAGAAATGGCCTTTGTTTCCTTATCTTATTGTTACAATTTTTGCATATTGTTTACACAGGTGCTTGGCTTCTGATATCGCTTCCAGCTGTTCTAGACACACTATACATCACTTTGTTTGTTCAAGAACACTGAGTCCCTGCTATCCTTTGAATGTTTTGTTTTTATTATATTCGAATGCAGTCACAAAATATGCCAATCAAAGCCAATAATTCATGAATGCAAACACTGATGAGTAAATGTGAAAAACATGAAAATCTGGCATTTTGGTCAATATTCATAGAAAAAGATCTGGACGATAGGAAGAAAGAATGATGGTCATTTTCGAACTCAGCACACCAAATTTAGTAGGAATCAATCAAGAAACTTCATTACTTTTGAAAAAAAAATTGAAAATTGTTCCCCAGTGTAATAGGTTAGATAAAGAAGTGTTGACACTTATCTATTAAGAAAACTACAGTCTAACATATCTATTATAATACTAGTATATTTCAATGGCCTACGTTTAAACTTTTTTTCAAAGGTCCAAAGTTTTTCAAGTAATTTGTGTATTTTTTGGTACGCTGAATCCAAAAATACCATTTCCTTTGGTTAGGTCAAGTTTTTGAGATGTGATAAGTGCACGTTTTGACCCTTGAATAGTACTCGGTTAAAAAAAACCCCAGGAATGTGGGTGGCCCAATCTTTGTTTTTAGATATATAATATATTAAATATAAAACGAAACCAGAGCAGCCCCAGTCTGAAACCAAAATTCCACCTCTCTTTAACGTTAGGAAACTGAAACTGAAACTTTTTCTGTTTACACCTGGATGGTCATTTGTTGTTTAGAGCTGAACTCCAGTCAATGTGACTTGAAATAACAAGGGAACAGATGTAGTTTTTCTATTTAGTATTTTAGATCAAGAGAGAATAGATCGCAAATGTAAAAATCATCCTGACAGGTTTTGTTATATACTGTATGTGGTAATGTGATTCTTCAAGGCCGCCTTGCAAAAATAAATGATTTTTTGAAGAAGTCATACGGTCCCTACTTTAGAGTTAGGCTTGGAGACCAGGACAAGCCACTTGGACTCATGTTGCAAAACATGTGCTCAGAACCTGCGTGATTGGAAAGTTTATCTATGATGGAAGGGTTTTCTTAATAAATTTAACACTGGGTTAAACTGGATAGCTTAAAGAAAATATAAAAATTAAATTAAATTAATTAAAAGAGATGTTATGTTATACTATTATAGATGGAAAAATAGATTAGAAAGTTAATGGATACAGCTAACAATGAAAATAAAATATTATTGATGAAAATAATATAATTAACAAAAAATTCAAAATTCTAATATGTATTTATTGTAATTTACCAGCAACATATATGTTGGTAACTGAAATATATCCAAATTACAGAGAAAAGCTAATTTTTAATGACTGTAAACCACAGTATGAAGAATTGAATAATTTTCAGTTAGAAAAAATAAATTTAGTTGATATTGTAAAAATTGAATGATATAAAATATTAATAAAGGTTTAAAAAAAAACCAACTAAAATATTATAAGTTTAATAAAAATTCTAATAAATAACACATCAAATTGATGTATTATATATTTGTTTTGCTATTTAATAACCCAAAATAAATATTTCTGGATATTTAATTTACTAAATAATCTATTGTGTACAAATTTCTATCACTTTTTGTAAGCATTGTTACATTTTGGACCATTCATTTTTTATTCTGCCATTTTGTAACAGCTTCCTTTCGGTTATTTTTTCCCCTTCATCTGATAACATTCTTTTTCTTTTATCACCAAGAAAAGACGATTTCATAACTTCTGAAGGTATATCTTCTTTTTTAACATGCTCGAATTTGTAATGACATCTTTGTTGCTTTTAGTTGTTTTATAACTTATTAAAATTTTCAGATGATTTAAGAATACTTGCATTTATACCAAGAGACTGTTGTACACTACAAAGAACAATAAAATAGATTACTTTATTATTATCACAATTTGTTACTTTCACAACGTTTTATTTTATGGGGTTTTTTAACAAAACCATAATCTCTGTTAACAGCAGATTTTTTACAGTTCTCTTGTGGTGTTAAAAGCTGTAAATTTAGCACTCTATTATCATCTGACTTGTTATGAACATGATCAATCACCTTTCCTTCTGGACAACGTTTATTATTTTAACACTCCCATGCAAATCTATGTGTACAATAAACGTTTTGTTTATATCACCATATTTTCTAATACAACACAACGTATAAGCACTATAATTTTTGATGATTATATTTGTGTTTTTATCAACAATATTTATTATATTACCTGATTCATCACTAGCATGCAAATCATGAAATGGATGAAGTTAATAAAAAATTATTATATTGATATTTTACTCATACCATATTAACTGAGTATTTTTTTAAAACATCTATATTTAAAAAGTCATTTAAAGAGATGTTATGTAATTATAGTATGAATAAGTATATTATGAATTTATTGAACAAAATTGATGAAAACAAAAATGATTTTATTGAAATACGAGATTTTGGTCTTACGGTTCAAAGTGTTAAGAATAAATATGTTATAAAAGATCTGAATGATTTTACTAATGTAATATTAAAAGCCATACCTGATAGAAGTTACAGAACACAAACACGTAAATTTTAAAATTTGTAATCTATCTGCAATATACATATATGTATATATATATATATTGGTAACTAGTGTTTATTCAGTTTTCATTGACGCATTAATATGCGGTAATTGTAAATCAGATTATAAAGGTTTTAAGTTCTTTTCAGTTAGATATGTTTAATATTGTTGATATTATAAAAATTAACAGTGAATATGATTTCGATTGTTCTGAAATAATGATGTTGACAAGAAAGAAAAATACATTGTTGATGAAAATTAAGATATTGATAAAAAATACACCAATATAATGATTCAACATGGTAGTCGTTATTGTAATAATAAAAAATATAACCATAATAATGTAAAAAATGAAAATCAATGAAATAGGTCTTAAAAAATTATCAAAGGATGAATTGATTGAGATGCTAATGAAACAAAACAAACCTGTACCTGCACCTAGAACATTTAAACCAATAACTTGAAAAAACGTTAAGAAGATTGTTAAGGAATATGAAGATATTATCCTACTTCCACCACCTGAATTTTGAGATAAACCAATCCCATTACGACGAAAAAAGATAAATCGACCACCATTAGAATTTAGAGATAAACCAGTCCCATAATATTAGTAAGTTTTANAATACATTGTTGATGAAAATTAAGATATTGATAAAAAATACACCAATATAATGATTCAACATGGTAGTCGTTATTGTAATAATAAAAAATATAACCATAATAATGTAAAAAATGAAAATCAATGAAATAGGTCTTAAAAAATTATCAAAGGATGAATTGATTGAGATGCTAATGAAACAAAACAAACCTGTACCTGCACCTAGAACATTTAAACCAATAACTTGAAAAAACGTTAAGAAGATTGTTAAGGAATATGAAGATATTATCCTACTTCCACCACCTGAATTTTGAGATAAACCAGTCCCATAATATTAGTAAGTTTTAATAAATTATTAAGTAAACAATTTATTAAAATATGAGAATCCATCTTAATGATAAAATGTGTGGACACGCCTCTTCGCTTTTAAAGCAAGCTTCTAAAGCTTTTTAACCAAGGGCCCGTGAGCTCCTGAATCTTCGAACGTCAAATTTACTTTCTTACGGAAATAAATTATGATCTTCGAATGTTTTATCCATGTCGGTGCCTTTAGAAAACAAGAAACAATTTTTCATTAAAATATGACATTTTATCATATTTGTGCAAAGGTGAAAAAGGTGAGCCCATGTAAGATCTCTTCCCGCCCAACGCTCGCCTTGCATAAAGGGGTTTTTCATACCCTGTCTGTCTTTGAACTCCAAATTTATTTGCTTACGCAAGAAAATTATGCTGTCCTTATAATTCAACATGCGAAAAATCCCTATGTAACAAGAAACAATACGACCAAAAAAACATAGGTAACTTATAATTATGCATTTATAGTGGTATATAAAATTGGTTTTATGGGGGACATCATTGCATATGAAGATTGGGATTCTGGCGTTTTTTGAAAAAAAATATTTGGAAACGCCACAACCTTCAAGTTATAACAGGAAAGAAATACTTCAAAAATACTCAGGGGTCCGGAGGTAGTGTAATAGAACAACAACAACTTCAACTGTTTAAACGTCAGTTTGAGGAATCGGAACACACTTATACGATACCCCTGAGCCCAGATTAAAAGCAATTATCATGTGATGAGGATTATGAAGTGCATTAAACTACTGGTAGAAAATACGATTTTATGTCAATTTATGTATCAGCTCATGACATTCAAATAGTACAAGTTGATATTCCGAAGAACACAGCATCGCGTTTCGCATTGCAAGAAAAGTAAACTGGTGTTAAATTCAAACAAGAGTTCATTAAGGTATTTTCAAGGCTTGGGAGGGTTAATAGTGACTCAATTAAATCTACCGAATGTATTTAAACGTTTTAAAGATGATGGATTAAATTAACTGCAGAAAAATGTGTAAATAAACAGAAAGTCGAGTTTGTCGGGCAACATATCACACCAGGTGGAAAAACCCAGTCTAAAAGTTGGAAGCAATAAAGGCATTAATTAGACCACAGAATATCACAGAAATACGGAGCTTTGATACATTTTTCCAAATTTAGTTCATGCTTAGTAAAAACTGAAGGAACATTACAAGAACCATTAAGCTCGGTCATTCTGGGTTTGGGGCAGTTACCACACCACTGCATTTACCGATGTCAGAAATGAACTGTGTCAGCCTCCAACTTACGTTCATTATGATGTTCATCACCCAACAAAAATTAGAACTGGCGGCAGTCTTTTTCAGGGTGTAGTTATTTCAATTGGTCGAAAAACTTTGGGAACCAATAAATTGTGTATCCCGATTCCTCACAGTGCCGAAAGAAACTATTATCCAATAGAATTGGAGCTATTAACTATTACTTGGGGAGAACGTCAGATCTCTGTATTTACATGGACTTCAACACCTTTTTATAGAAACCGACTACAAACGTTTGATTCTCATTTGCTTTAAACTGTTATTGTTCCAATTCACAGCATATTATATCAATGGTAAAGGTAGCATTGAAGCTGATTCATTCTCCAGAGCACTTATCGCTTTGCCAACACAAAATGAAGATTTGGCAGAACAAGATGTTCTTTACATGTACATTGGAATGTAGATTAATTAATAGCATGTGAAGGGCTATTGATTCCGGTCTTTCGTTACAATATTAAGCTGGTCTAAAGCTAGCTGTGACCAAGCGTAAATTTTGTCACGCCAGCGTTTACACGGTCGTCCTCGTTTTCTCTTTCCTTCTGCTATCTCTTCTGGACATATCTTATATTCCAGACCGGAATCAATGGAAAATATATTAACACGTTAGTGCGCAATCTGGTTTAACTTGAGACAGAGTCACACGATGACGGGCGATTACAACAGATAAGAGCAGCAACTAAAACCGATACCAAGTTGCAACTGTTAAACAAGACACTGTCCAACACCTGGCCAATGTCAAGTTAAGAATGCTCTCCATCAAGTCAACAATACTGATCTTGCAGAAGGAACACTTCAAAAAAGTCAATTCATTCAAATGTTGACTTGCATAATAGGCTATTAACACTATGAAATACACCGTAGCTGGGATAAGTCTCCTGCTCAATTATTATATGAAAAATGCTATTGGGCAGTCTATCAAGACAACTGCTAAAAACTAATCAGACAGTGGCTCGGAATAGAAATATCCAAAAAGAACGCAAACAAGACAAAGGGCATTATCACAGATCAGCGCAGACCCTTGCAGCTAAATTTTTCCTGGTCAACGGGTTGCTGTTCAAGATCATTATTAAAATGGCCAATGGATCTGTACAGGAACCAATGGTTTCTTAAGCTGGTGTACACAACCTCTGCTTTCTCAGCATCTAAGGATAACAAACCTAAAAAGAAAGGAGTAGTCAACATAACAAATAACTAGAGACCGATGCAGAGCGAAACAAATCTCGTG
This sequence comes from Morbakka virulenta, assembly GCA_003991215.1. Lineage (NCBI taxonomy): Eukaryota > Metazoa > Cnidaria > Cubozoa > Carybdeida > Carukiidae > Morbakka > Morbakka virulenta. The sequence goes on from RDPX01000222.1 coordinate 1,164,851, forward strand.
AGAGAGATTCAGATGCAACTATTCCCTACGATGGTGATAGATATAAAAATCGAGATAGGGCGAAGTTAAGACAGCTTTGAGCGAAATTCGGGTGCTTGGTAACGGAGAAGCAATCTTCAGACTACTATGAAGACTGTTGAAACTGACAGTTCACGATTGGTCATTTATCGTAATTACCCTTGAATATCTATTGTGTTTGTTTTGCAAGTTTTGTTAGGGAGATATTACATATGCAAATTATGCGTGTACGCAAGATGGATAGGGTATAGTGCCTTGGAACGGAGGGCGGCGGCGGGGAGGGAGGAATTTAATATTTCCTAAATGAGCTGTTCATAGACGAAAACCCCTCTTTTTGTAAGAAACACGTCTTTTCAAATACATTTGAAGGTTTTATGCTATCTGTGAACAGAGTTGCATGGTCATATGTTTATTTTCACTCACAGCAGACTTAATCGAACTCTTAAAGTAACTAAAAATGTCAAAAAAAGCTAAAGAGAACCAAGATATATGATTAACATATAACATGTAACGCTATTTTAAAAGGCGAGTGCTACTACCCACCAAGGAAGACCACTGGCAAATGAGATGATAGGAGTGTTTTCAATCAATGAAGTCGTATGGGTTACAGTGAAATGTATTAAAATACAAAACATGCGACTTCGTATGTATGTTGTACTCATCAACATATATTTAAAATAAACAATGTTTGCTACAATGAAACTATTTTTACCAAAATTTCTTATTCGATACACTCTCAGAGTTGTATATAAAGATATAAAGTTCACGAACTACTCTACTGAGATTTTAATTTATTTCCCCACCCAAACTGGTACATAAACTTAGTTTCCTTTTACAAATGCTCCTAAGCAAGACCTCTATTTACCTCATCCTCTTCCTATTGCAAGATATCTTTACCTAGAAAGAGTGTCCACTATAACAGCTAAAATTGTATTCCAATTTTTCGCTGTTTATTAGCAAAGATAAAAGTTAGTAAAGATGAATTCATTAACACTGAACAAAAAGTAGCGTAGGGCTGTGTTCATCAAATACGGAAAGCATTCATTCATCGTCCAAGAAATTCACGCTACATCGTGCAAGAAATTCACGCTACATAATATTTAGGCTCGATATGTGTCTGCCACTCATATGTAACAAGATGTGTCAGTTGCACAAAGTGGTTTCTTTTAAATCCAAATTTTTATTTTTAACTTAGAACCACATATGAAGCCTGAGCTATTTTTATAGATTATTTATACTTTATTTACCAGTTGTATTGAAGTNAAGCAAGACCTCTATTTACCTCATCCTCTTCCTATTGCAAGATATCTTTACCTAGAAAGAGTGTCCACTATAACAGCTAAAATTGTATTCCAATTTTTCGCTGTTTATTAGCAAAGATAAAAGTTAGTAAAGATGAATTCATTAACACTGAACAAAAAGTAGCGTAGGGCTGTGTTCATCAAATACGGAAAGCATTCATTCATCGTCCAAGAAATTCACGCTACATCGTGCAAGAAATTCACGCTACATAATATTTAGGCTCGATATGTGTCTGCCACTCATATGTAACAAGATGTGTCAGTTGCACAAAGTGGTTTCTTTTAAATCCAAATTTTTATTTTTAACTTAGAACCACATATGAAGCCTGAGCTATTTTTATAGATTATTTATACTTTATTTACCAGTTGTATTGAAGTCCAAACGTCAGAGGGAAGAATACTTATATGCAGCCCTATTTTTATGAATCCACGAATAGCACTAACCTATTCACCATAACCATCAAGCTATCTAGAATGGAAATATTTTGAATATAGCCAAACATCTTTTCCCATCAGGTTCCATCAAAACAGGTTTTTCTCAGTTTTTCATGCCTTAAAAGACCACTTATTTCTAGTTTTCTCTAAAAAACACCACAAAAACAAAGTAGCTAATAAGTTTCAACTTGAAAGATTTCCTGTTTTGCGTGTATGGTCCAACAAAATGAAACAAGACAAACTTTTGAAAATCCCTCCTTTACCATTTAACTCAACAAATGAAGGTTACGTTGCCAGAAAAAAAATACAACGGGATACGACAAAGCTTTTCCCTTATTACCACCCAAAGCAATCACCTTGTCAAAGATTATTTGAGCCCTCTAAATTGGGATTAATTCACACAGGGCTGCCACAAACCCAAAACCTCAATATCAAAAATGTAAATTGAATTGGTTTCTTACAAACATTTGAAAGCAGCATTTGGGGCTTATGCAACAAGTATTATATACACATTTATCGTAAAGTGACTGAAAATTCAAGAAACAGTCTCGCCATTAACCAATTTCATGATAAATAAATTCAAACAAAGACGAGACAAAGGTATGGCTGGTAAACAGTGATTTTTTTCACTTCCGTTTTCAATTAGATAAGGCAGCTTGGTGACTTCAGCAGGAAAAAATGAGCTGATATTTATCAATTTATTTATCATTTCTCACATAAAAGATTTGTCAAAGTTAAATGGTATAATCTAAGTCACTGCCATCAGTAACCTGGCGTGGGGAGCTGCAGACCTTCCCTGGCTTCAAAAAACGTGTATGATAATGTTATTGTGTCAATCTTGTACATCGCAGGATCTTCTGTGAATTCGGGATCAATGTAGAAAAACACCGGCATGTCTACCTGAAGTATGATACGAAACAAAACTATTAAAATATAATAAATGAAAAATGGGATCAAACACTGCTTCCCAAAGCCAGTTATACGCAGATTTATTTACGGCTATCTTTTAATCCGTGTGGACTACTGAAAGGTTTGTTAAACAAACAGACAAACAAACAAATAAACAAAAAGCTCTCGTGAAAACATAGGAAACTGATACATATTAAACTACCAGTAATACAATGAATTTACTTGCCTAAAACAAAAGAAAAATAGTTGTAAGATTGAAGGCCAAACACAACAGAGCATCTGTACCAAAAAATGACTTTGTAAATACTATCCTTTATAAATATGTACATTAAACGCCACTATTGGAAACTCATTGTGTTCAAATGCATTTTATCTATTGCACATACAATATACTGATACTTCAAAGGACGTCTTTTTTCAGATTTCTGCCTTCCATGACTAACAGTACTGATGAGACCTGAAATCGGTCGAAACCGGTCACCGTCTGTCTGGATGTTGCACCAGCTCACTGCACATTTGTGTTTGTACATATTAACATCGGGGCTTAATATATTGGTTTATTGCTCGCAATGCTTAGCTTTTCAAGACGTTTTCGTTACTAAAACCAGGTACTGCAAGTAAGTTGTGCTTAAATGCATTTAATTGTCCCACATTACAAGCTGCAGGTGTTTCGTTGGACGAAGACTTATGGGTAAAGAGCATAAACAACAACTACACTGATAGTTCTTGGTTATGTTGAAAATAAGATGACGATGCTTTGATTACTAAAGTACTATAGATAAACGTGTTATTTCGTATCCTGCATCGTCCGTATGTTCTGCAAATGCTTTACGAAAAACAATATGGGTTAAAATGGTTGGTTTGATCTAAATATATTTTCGTTAACCATATGACACATTAGGTTTGTCAAAGAAAAAAATTTCAGTCATCGTAATGCAAAAATAAATGACAACTTTCCCTTCTAGGTTAGTTTGAAAACAAGGGTAAGTGCGTGGTTAAAAGTTCTCTCTTCCACGCAAATAACTCCCTTCACTGATATTTAAGAATTGGATTACCTGTTCTTGTTATATAATTGTGTAATTGGAGGTCTTCAAACATATCTTCATACAGGAAGGGGTTTTGAACAAAAATAAAAATGGTTTGCAGTTAAGTGAGACATAAAAGCAAAAATATTTTAATGAAACATAAAGGTCTTCCATAATTGTTGTTATATTTTCCTTTTCTAGCCGGTCAGATCCATTTTCTGAAGTATAATATTAGCAGTTATAACTTAAATTTTCCAACGGTATTCAGTTTTTCGCGTGGTTGTATGTCAGTTCCCCTCGTTTAAAAAATCCCCATGTAATAGCAGATGGTATACAATAATAATAAACCTAAGTCATGAAAGATTTTAATGTCCCTGTAGCAAAGAATCTCCACTTTAAAGAAAAATTTTCCCCTAAACGTATGTGTAAAAGGGAATATCGTCAATCGAATCAAATTGGTTGGTATTGTCTAGAATAAAAATAGATGAAGAAAGCATAAACACAGCGACAGGGAAGCTTAACTGTTCATTTTTAAGCCAGCATTGATATAAACAGGTTTCAATATCCCCGATTTTTTACCTAACTTTAGGGCACAATGTTTAGGAAAGCCGGCTGCAAAGAATGATGAAAAATAAGGGTTTTCAATGCTATGGGGTGATTAAAGACCAAAAAAATTGCACCGCTTTAAATGCTGGAGCTTTTGGAGAAATCAGCATTGTGGGAAATCTTGAAAATAACAACTTATTAAGAACATTCAAGGAAAGTATTTTAGGGTATACATTTAGAATTAGAATCATAAAAGGAATAAGAACAAGTGCAGCTTCACAGAAAATGACTTGCAAAAGTAGTGTAGTTAAGAAATTATTCATCATAAAAATACGGTAATGCATGACAGGGGCATGATTTCTTATACGGAAAATACAAAATAATAAAGCGGTAAGACCATACCTCTTCATTTGCGTTAAGTCGTTGTTCCTCAAAACAGAAGCACTAAAACAAGATATATTTTAACCGTATTATTTTTCAACTATTAGTAATAAATACTAATACTACTTTTATACCTCACGTTTAGCCATTTAATAACGACAACGAGCTTGCATAATCTTATTTTTAAAATGTGAGTAAAAAGTTCTCAACAGGTTGATAGAAATCGAGACAATTTGTGCCATAACTCACAATTGAATATCCTGCTATATTAACACTTTAACTAGTCTCAAAATCCATTGAAAAAAAACCCGTTACTATAAAACCGGGAATAACATAAATAAAAAAGATAGCATGTCCAATTCCTTAAAATACTCAAACGTTGATTGTCTTATATTTATCAACTTACAGAAGTAATCATACCTAAAAAAACAACAACAACAGAACACACAGAAAAATGAGGTGCGATAAACAGAATTCCAGGTAGGTCATTAGTTTTACTATCTGGAGTCCCATGGGAGAATTATACAAATGCTTAAATGTTTGATGATTGATAATTTGTGGTATTGCACCACAATTTTTTCTGACACTAACATTTGTAACAGTTGGAATAGTCATAGCTACCAAGATATTGTTAAACCTCCTCTAAAAATATTCTCTTTTAATTCCAGGAGTCCTGTTTCCCCCAAGGAAATCGGTTCTACGTCTTACATAAATAAAAGTAGATATGATTTTACAGAGTAGAAATAAACAGAGAAAACGGAAGTAATAAGGTTGTTGGAAGTATTTTTCATAACTATGGTTCTGTCAATTCAATTTTTGATCATCGGATTCCAAATATTTTCTTAAAATTTTGGGCATTTTAGCTGCTTACACATTCTACTTGGAAGTCAGGTTAAAAGTAGCTTCTTGCGCTGCCAAACCGAGTCAGTGTTCTGATTTGCTTCAATAACAACAATGAGTTCCCATATGAAATTCTTACGTTAGAGTCAAGAAAGTTCATTGCATAGATGTTACTGGACAACAATACAAAACACTGTTTTGGGCTACCTACAATATACTGCAAATAAGTCTATGCATTTCATTTAAAACTGCAAGTAAAGGAGGAATTAGATCTACTGCTATCAATTATCATGTATAATAGGTGCAAACTGCAATAAGCTCTAAGCAAAAAAAACCCCCCGGCATGTTTCAAATATGACGAGATTTTCCCGTTATCCTAGGAAATAGGGCTCACAACAGATAGGTAAAAGAAAATTCTGCATTCCAACTTTCTGAATACTTCTTGCTATTCATCGTACAACTCATGGTTACCTTACGAACCGTTTTCAATCATTATCGATGAATAGTCCTCTGTATGTAATTAATCAGACGAAATACCACAACATCTTGATCACACAGACGTTTACTGGGTACCACTCTCAAAAAAATTGTATCTGTCAGTAATTTAAAAAGTAACGGCTCCTTATTAATGTAATATTTGTTATTCAATCGCAAGCTAATTTCATATACTTATATAAATATATAAAACTGTAGGTCTTAAACTTTAAATTTCTTATTACATTACAATCTAAATCCCTACAAATAAAAAGCTGATTAGTAAAGAAAGTTGATTTGTAAAAAAACCCTGATATATAAACAACATACTGATTAATACCACGTCATCATCAAGATGTTCTTTAATGGTAAGTGGGCAAAGGTAACAGCATTCCAAATAAATCACCAATAGCCTAAAGGTTTGGAAAATTTGCTTTAAAACCCGTATCTCTAACTAATAAAGGAAACCAGGCTACTATTTTGAAGTGAAAATAATACTAACCTGAATTTTGTTGAAATACTGTCCAGCTTCAAAAGGAATTACATTGTAAGTGGACACTCCTGTCACTGGCTGATCCGTTGGATTCTTGGCAGTGTAAAATGCTAATGCTGTCTCCCCAGGAACAATCTAAAACAGGAGGAAATTTTAGAGTAGCAGGACTTTTTACACGTGTAGAAACAATGAGAAATACACCGGATAAGAATACACCTACACATTTCTTTTTGAAACACATTATTTTAATTTTGTAACCATTGCTTGAGAGCTCAACTGGGACTTCACGTAGAGTTCTGGCTAACGTAGTGATGATCTCAAATACTTCAGGCAAATTCACTCAGCTGGCCCGTTGTCGTGAGGTTGGAAAAATGAGATAACAAGGTAACAAGGCGCGTCATACATTTGTTAAGTAAGCGTTAATCCCATACTGCGAAACCTAATAACTTCATCAAAATGTAAAGAAATCTCTTGTACATTACAATGTGACCCACAAATCGTCCTAAAACGTGTAGCAATTCAACTTAAATAATTTGATTTTCATAGAAAAACAATTACGAATGGTCACTGCTCAAAACGTAAAATTAAGACCAGGTACTCAAGTGCAGTACAAGTGTCATATTATGGATATATCTCTTTTATGGAAAGAGATAAAAGTTGAGCATTGAGCTCCAGTTACGACTGGTCAAAATTCTTCTTGTCTGCCATGGAAATACACAGCAGTTTTAGGCCAACTTTGCTGGCAATGAATCTAAATCTGGACCAAGAATTGGTCCATCACATGACATTTATGAGCTACCAATATACATTATTTTTATCAATCTGATAAAAAAGTAACTATTCACCATTGTTTGGTTGTTTGAATGGAATATTTGTACCATGTGTGTACAGTTCTGCCTAACTTTTAATGGCTAAAAACTACTATGTATCTTCATACGATTAAGATTGTCATATGTAAACACAGATAAAACCTCACGGTATAAAAGATATACGTGATAATTTCGATTATAATCGCAATGATAATGAAGTCAGCTATTCGAAGTCGCCAAGACCCCCCTCCATTCACCCTTCACCAGCTTTCAACGTATTGTAGAAAATATCACAACCTACCATTGAAATGTTATATCATATGTTTAGTCTTACTAGCTCTTTTTACTATTTGTAGGGCTACTGGTATTGACAGTTTAGCTTCTTTTAACTTGATGCCAGCAAAAACCACTGCAACAGTAACCCTATTGACTTAGCTATTCCTACCATCTCCCAATAAGGGAACTTCCGTAAGGGCCTTTGTTATTTGCTTTATCTTACTTTGGTGCCACAATGACCCAATATCATCTTTACCAAAAAAGTGTATCTTACCTACTTCAGAGTATCACTTCAAAGGGCAAAAACTGAGCTTCTCACAAAGTTCAAAATCTGCGTTGAAAGGATCTCAAGAAAAGAGTGCTAAATTCATGTTTGATGTGTCAACAGTCTAGAAAGAAACGACCAGCCAATTGGATAACTGCTATTTCTGGTTTTTAAGTATGAAATGTTTCAATACGATTAACCTGAAACACTTGAAATACCTGGAGATTTAATCTACTATTTGACTGTTTGCGAGTTGCGATAGAATACCTGTGCCTGTTTTATCTGAACTGCCTGCAAATGATGACGACATCCCTGACTCACGCACTCCGATTGACGAAGATGACATGGCCATCATTTTAAACCATCAGAAAGTGATATAACTGTTCCTGTGTACACAAACTGAATTAAACAATTTGGACCGAGATTTTTATTAGCCAAAGCAGTCTTCTGAATTGTCTAAATGGGCCCAGGCTGCAGGCAAGAGGAGTGCTAAAACCTCGTAGTATTGAGAAGCAAAAATATTGACGTAATTCTATTGAGATTATAAATTACTGTACTGTGACGATATTGAAAGCCTTTTTTCAATAAGTGCCTGCCTGCAAAGATTCAACGTAGAGGGGACTTATAATCGTGGCTCCAAAAGGAGTGTAGAACGCGTTTTACTTCACAGGGGACTCGGTTATTGTTCGACTTCAACAGGGGACTCCGTGAGAGCGTGGAAATACAAAAATTGTTATGAAAAGTTTAGAGTATTATCTTCATGAATGGGGGTTTGTGTAGATTTAAAATGATGAATTTTCTGGTAAGCCAAACAAAGAGATTCGAACACCCCAGCCTTTTTGCTACCGGTGCCCTAGGGCTTCAGAAGACCACGTAGCGAAGAAAAACGGCAAACAGAGAAATAGTTTGAGGCAAGGTGACAAGAAGACCATTAATGATCCTATAAACGACAACAAAAAGTTGCAAAATAACGTTAGAGAAGTGACAAGGGAAAAAAACATAACTGCTTACAAGTAAACATTACTTTTATTGTTTGTGCGTTGTTTTCAGTTCAACTCATTAATGATGTCAAAAGAAATTCATACAAAAAAATTTAAAACCTAAGCGAAGGGATCCAGCAATAATTTGACCTCATAAATATGTCCACAGATATAGGAATATTCCCAAGTGAAGGTAAAAAGGAGACGTATTAATCGTCAGCTTTAAGTGAAAGCTCGACTTTTCTCAGTAAACAACCAAAAAAGCTATTTAGATAAGAACAGGTAAAAACACATCTCTATAATAAGGGGGTGGGCATCATCTCACGCTATAATATCTAATGGTGTGCAATCATCACAAACCTAACGTTTTCTTCCTGTCCAAGCTACGGTAAATATATAATTGGCTTCTACACTTTGCCTTTATTTGTACACACCAAGTGGTAATCTCCAATCTTCCCCATGCTGGTTAAATGTATTTGTGGGGGCATGTTATCTATTTTTCAAATTTTTCTTCTAGTTGTCTGAAAATCCCTATCACATATACATCAGAATTTTAGAAAGGCGAAAATATGTACGGTCTTAAGAAAAAGTCATTAAAGATTGTCACAGGCAACACTTTATTTTTGTCAAAGCAACAAAAAAATATACTACCAACTACGAACGCCCAAACTTTCTTTGGATAATATATAATATATATATAATATATATATATATATATATATATATATATATATATATAATATATTTCCTGACAAAAGTTTTTCTTTGTACTTTTCTTCATTTATGGGGATGAAAATCTCTATCAGCTAATTTTAATTACTTTCTGTTTTTACAGACTCTTAATAATAACATACGGCTGAATTTTTTCGTTGATCAAGTCAAGAAATAAAATAAGAAAAAAAAAGCTTCAGAAATTTCCCTCCACTAAAAAAAGAATATTTCAAAATTGCTTCGGTCGTACAAATAACATGCATGAGACCAGATCGATAAGAGCTCAAATCCCTCTGGATAATTCTGTGGATAACTTCTGCAAACCAATATTTTACCACCAATTCAAACCCTGCATTAGCCATGTACTGGCAAATTTACAAAAATAAATATATGCGACGCCTTATTAAAACCCAATGCTCTTTAATTTCCCGTAAAAGAGACATACGTTTCTGATTGTTTCGGATAATCTAACCTTTATCTGACTCTGCTGGGGTTTAAAATTCCATTGCATTGTAGAACTGGTATCAGCATTGAATCGTATTGTAAGTTTTCTATCTTTTTTTTTCTCCATTGTCTCAATCTTCTCTCCTACATCCTGAATTTTTACTGTACCTCCGAGGCCTGAAGCCTTTTAAGAGACAAGAAAGGAAACAATATCCAGTAAGAAATAGCATGAAATACCATGTATACCGGACTTACAATTAAAAATCACTTCTTGAAAATTGATAACAATGTAAGGGCTTACCTACTCTACCCAAGTAGATACAAATTTTTACTTTTTTAGTTGGTTACCTAAACATCAATTCAAATTTCAATTTCCATGTAGAAATGAATTTTATTGCCAAGATTTCTACCTTCAACTCATTCATCGTTTAACACTGGAGCATGCTCAATGGCGTTGGATTTTGCCCTTCGTAACCCATGTTATTTATGCACACATATTTTATCTCTCAGCCAATTTATTTGTAAATATTTTGGCATATACCATTTATTTTTCATGGCAGACAATTTCTTATCGTATCTCTTGCAGTATGTACTTATATAATATGATATATAATTTGGACTTTTTTAAACTCAAAATTATTTAGAAAATTATTAAGTAACAACACCCACAGGAGAACCTGTCAAGTTCACAAAATCCCAGACACAAAGGACTTGTTGACATTTAAAAATGAACTAGAGAAGAATAACAAATCACCAAAGGAAACATTACCTACACGCCTGTTAAAAACAGGAGTTGAGTTACCAAAAAGTGGCAAAAAATGGGAGCGGGCAAATGTCTTCTTCGTGCAAAATTCGACCATTGATCCTGTGTTTTCTGATTTTGTGAAAGTGATATGAAATCTTCAAATATTGATTTACAATTTCTGTGCTTATAATTATGGTAAATTTCAAAACTGGAAAAGTGACCATGAAGAGAAATACAAAAACAACTCAAAAAAAGTTCTAATATGCTTCAACAACAAATCCTATAATCTTGAAAATTCTGAACTTTATGCACTCAGAGGAAGCCATAGATGTAAGAGCTTTATCATGTCATGAGTCGTAAGCTTTCTCTGAGCTACGTTTCGAGAGATACTTCTCCCATCCCATTCATTGCCATCAAGAACCACACTGAAACCTTCAGATATCCTGGACCTACTACGAGTACTTCTCACCAACACATGCTTCCTCTTCAACAATGACATCTACACACAAACCAACGGTGTACCAATGGGAGCCCCTACATCCTCGGTCATTGCTGAAATATTCATGCAAGCATTTGAAACCACGGCATTATCAACAGCAGACCAAGGGCCAACTGTATGGGAAAGGTACGTTGATGATGTCTTTACAATCATAAAAAAGGATCACCTACAAGGTTTCTTTGAACACATCAACAGCATGCACTCAAATATCACATTCACCATGGAGAAAGAAGAACAAAGAGAAATACCCTTCCTGGATGTCCTAGTAAAGAGGCAGGCAGATCGCAGTATTTCCGTTACCATCTACAGGAAACCAACTCACACTGACCAGTACCTCAACAATGCATCACACCATCCAGTCTCAGCTCGAAATAGTGTCATCA
>RDPX01000222.1:1177603-1293488 GCA_003991215.1 Morbakka virulenta
ATCAACTTACAAAGAAATCAGAAAAATAATAATCATGAAATTTGCCGCTTCACCCTGCCCATTTGACCAGATTAAGTATCTTTAGCTGCAAAAAGTGCCCCTACCTATGTACACTATTATGGTGAATTCTAACAAAAGTTTGGAATACGGAAACATTTTCTTCCATTTAGAAATGAGGAGTGACTGTATTAACATATAAAAAAGGCTCACCAAGTGACTCGCCAACATCAGACCAACAATCTGTATTGTGGAAAGTATTTGCATCCCTTACTCACAACTGACTATACAACTTTACATATAGTAACCAGTACATAAAAACTAATGGTAGGAATGTTTGAATAATATTTCTGGTGCACACAGAAACTTTGTGTCACACTATCAACCATGCCAGAAAAAAAACAAACCATGATGTACCACCACAAATGATAAAAATCATTATCCTCTATATACTAATTATCACATTCCATAACAACTAATGGTTATGTTACAAATCCAGTACCTGTTAAAAGTAGTGTATTGCAAGGGTGCAGCTTATCACCATTGTTTTTTAACCTTGGCATCAATACCTTAATTTATACCTTCAATACAAGATCAAATATTGCCTGGCTTACATGTGTGACGGTCGTTTGGGTCCAAAGCAAAGAACAATCGATCATTATCAAGCATATGCTTAGAGTGGCATCATAAAAAGAAATTTAATCATGGTAAATTTTATCAGCCAGGCTTCTGATAAATATACACAACTTTTGTCGTCGCTATCCCATAAAGAAGCAACCAGTATTTAATTGTGCAAGTGAAAACTTAAAAGTAGCAGTTAATGCAATTTAAACTGGAAACTTAACTACATTTGATCAAAAATTGTTTCTCAGCTCTCTAACCCTACACATAGAGACATGATTCAACATCAAAACCCCTTTGTAACTTTCTAATTCAAACGCTGTCTTTTACCTTCAAGTTATATGTAGACTTAGCAGCCTTCCCAAATATTTTTCAGGGTGCATTCTGACATACTCATTAAAGAAAACCCTGAAATCACTGGTTATGAAGCTGGCATGTCTGTATGAAACCAATACCAAGTCATTGCAAGAATACAAATAAAAATGATACGACCACTTACACAGGGATCTTTGCACTCCGATGTCACAGTTCTCCCTTATTCTTCTTGAAATTACTAATCTATGATTTGTTATGCAAAACATAGATAAGAAAACAAATAGTTTAGTTGAAATAGAAGACCAATAAAATATTGTGAACTGCTATTTAAAATTCAAATTGTGATATTGTTAAGAGAGTTAAAAATGTGGAGAACTGTGACATTGCATTATCTAACTAGCCAAAAATATCATCCTTGAAACAGGTTGAAAACTACAACTACCTCAGTATTCTCGATGCAAAGGAAATAAACATCAGGGTTATGAAGGATAAAGTCAGGTTTGAATACTTCTGATGAACAAGAAAGGTATTAAAGTCCAAACTTAAATGTGAAAATCTATTCAAATAAAAAAACACCTGAGCAATCTTCCTCTTCCACTACTCTGAAGTATTCACAGAATAAAAAGCAAAAATATTTGAAATTGATAGAAGTATCTAGATACTTTTGACAGTGCATTAAGTGCATTACCCAAAGGTCAATGTGGATGGGCTTTACATAAAGAGAAAAGATAGAGACAGTGGCCTCATATGCATAGAGGAATGTGTAGCAGGTGCAGTAGTAGGACTTTACAACTAAGTCCAGAATAGTGGGGAATGGTTTTTTTCTGCTATGAAAAAATCTTTTGGGGTTCAAAAAGTGTGGGCACCCCTTTTAAAACTAGAAAATCTTGGAACTGGCTATAGAACAACCATCTAAGGACAGAAACTAAACCATTAATCAACACTGCACAAGACCAGGTTTTCAGAATGTATATCACCAAAATTTAAATTGATAACACTAGAGATGATTCAAAATGCCATATGTGCAAGGCATATGATCAGACAATAGCCCATATTATCTTTGAGTGCTTAAACCTCCTGCAAAAAGAGTACAAAAATATGCATGACTGGATGGGAAAGGCTGTTTATTAAGGCAACTATAAAAATGTTTCAATGTGCCAAAAAATGGTATGATAACAAAGCATCCCCAGGCATGGAAAACAATTCTTTTAAAATTTTATGGGACTTCAATATTCAGACTACAATATCAAAGAACTAAGGCCTGGTATGATCATAATTGATAAAGCTAGAAAATCAGTTAAATTAGTTGACTTTGCTGTCTCTGCAGATCATAAATTTTAACGATCTCGAATAAGCAAGATTGAAAAATATCAAATCCTCAGACTTAGCTCAAAACATTAAATGGATGATAGGGTGATACCTACATCCTTAGAAGGGTACCTGAAAGAATTAAAAGTCCATGATGACATCTTTCAAATGCCACATGTGTATTATTAAAAAGCCCCAAGATTATCAGGAGAGCCCCAGAGTCCAAAGAAGTCCTATTGACACTGGTACTTCAGGAAAAATTTTGTCATAAGATGAGCGATTATAAACAGATGAAGAAATATCAGGTGGCATCTGGCGCAGAATACCAAGCTGCTTGATAGGAAGGGTAAAATTCACCTTTGAGAAAACATAAATAAACACAAGAAGTACATACTGCACCGCTCGTCGCGTGGGTAACCAAGGAACATGTCCCTTGGAGAGGAATCAGTTTCAGAACGAAACATTGGCTACTGAAACAAACCGACAAAACATAAGTCTACCTGGAAATTCGAACAGGGATAACCCCAAACTGAACCTAGGAGACAAAATGCCAACAAATAAAAACGATAAACAAAAAAGTATGAGATGGAACAGAGATTCCTATAAGGATGTAATATACTCCTATCATTGTACAGAACGAACGTTTAATATTTGGAGATAACAAAACTCTGGCATAAGAATATTTCAGGATGCCAACAAATTAGCTAATGTAAGGAGAGATATTTTTCGATATAAAAGGCTAACCAAATTCAAAATTGACATGAAAAAATAAATGTAACAAGAAAATGTTATACCTGAAACAGAAGATGGGCCTGAACCTGACAATTAAAATGAAACTACAAATACTGAAAACAATGAAGAAAGTATCCCTCAACCAGCCCATGACTTAGGACATGTAGAATATGCAATTATAAATGACAAAGTTAAAAATCATCTAACCCAAACATCCAAGAAGTATATGGTACAAATTGAAAAATTACATGATAAAATAATTGCAGAATTAGCAAAGGTAAAATTTATTGACATTAAAGAAAGGGAGTTCCTCCAGAAAATCCAAAACAATATGAAAACGGTGAAAAAAATCAAACTGGAAAATGAAGCAATCACATCAATACTCGTAGCAAACGAACCCGATATGTGTGCTTATGAGAAAAAGTGGTGTTAAAGAGAAAAAAATTAAATAGGCACAAAAAACAGAAAACACAAAAAGTGGAAAGCCAAACTCGAAAATGAATTAGACAGCATGAGACCAAAATTATCAATACTCAACCAACTACAAAATAGAATAGTAGTAAAAAGCAGGAAATGCAGGAAGCTTCGACGAAAATACCAACTCAATAAAAAAACATTAGGGAAGTAAGGGAGCTTGTTAAACAGAGAATGCAAGTCAAGGTCCAACGAATGCATAGGTTTGAGAATGGAACTAAGTTTTACAGATAAAACCATATTTGAAAAACAAACACAAAAAAGTTCTATTGTGAGGTCGAAAAGGGACCTACTAACATTAAAGATACACCTGATAAGAATGAAGTAGAAAACTTTTGGAATAAGGTAGGGTGGCGAGAAACACTTTTACGAAAATGAAGCCTGGACTAAGAATAAAATCACAATATACTTAGCCAGGAATGGATGTAACAGCAGAGGAAGTTAAATGTTCATTGAGAAAGTCACAGAAGTTGAAATCACTGGGGATGTAAACAACTTCTGGTTGAATAGCCTTGAATCCTAACATGACCTTTTGGTCAGGTAGTGCTCTTCAACCCCAAAAATACACCAGAATGGCCACTAGAGGGGACCACTCACTTGCTTTCAAAAAGAGCAGACCTCCAGAATCTGAAAAACTATGGGCTAATAACCTGTCTAAGTACCACGTACAAGCTCTTAACCTCTATATTAACTAAACAAACCTACACCTTCCTTGAACAACAAAAACTCTTTTCTAACGAACAAAAGGGTTGGTAGAGTGGATCCTACGAATGTAAGGATCAGCTACTGATTAACAAAATGGTAATTGAAAATTGCAAGTCAAAACACTGCAACCTTAGTATGGGATGGATAGATTACAGGAAGGGGATTGACAGCGTGCCACATGAATGGGCACTGAAGTCAATGGAACTTTAAAATATCTGTCCTGTAATCATAAATTTTCTAACCCACAGTCATGGTACCTTAATGTCCAATCCAATTAAAATAAACTGTGGCATTTTTCAAGGAGACTCATTTTCACTTCTTGCTCTTTTATACCTCTGTTTTCTTTATCCCATGAACTGAATCAAACAGGTCAGGGCTGCCAGCTCTGGGACAAAAACCTGGATCACCTATTCTTCATGGATGATTAAAATTCTACGCAAAAAAGTATAGCGATCTCAAGGCCAGATATTTAAATACTTGAAAGGAAGAATGTTCCTGTAAAATTATAGATGCTTCATGTCCATTTGACATAAGAGTAGATGAAATAGAAAACGGAAGAAGATTGAATAATGCCAAGACTTGAAATGGGAGGTGAAAAGGATTTGGAACTGCCAAAATGTGAAAGTTATACCCATCGTTATATGAGCACTAGGCTGCATATCAAATGGTTTCCACCACTGGCTTGAACAAGTCAGAGAAAATATGTTTTTCAGTACACTTCAATAAAACTTGCCTGCTAGGTACAGCACAAGTACTGCAATATGTATTTGGCATCTAAGATTGTGGGTTGAGACTTGATACTCAATGAACTTTACCACCAGTCAAATTTCAATTGGATTGTGTTTACACATACTACTACTACTAACATTATTATTAATAATAATGATACATGATACTGTCAGCACAAAATCATTAATAAAGGAATTGACCTGAAATGTAGACTATGCCATGAATTTGGAAAAAAAGTGGAGCACATTAGACCAGGATTTTCTGCCCTAGCAAAATTAAGAATATTTAGGAAGACATTATAAGGCACTTACCTACACCCACTGGAATGTTTGTAAATAGTACCAGATGCAAGGCACAAGCAAATGGTATGAACATACAAAGAAATCAGGCAAGGACAAAGAAATCAGCATTACAAGAGCAGATGATAGAGAGGAGAGCATGGAAGGTCAGAGGTTGATAGAAGATGAGAAATGCTGATTATGAGGGAAACACAGAGAAAAATTTCTACACATACTGTCAGGGTGCAAGAAACCAGTAGCATCAGAGTATGTCAAATGACACGACAACATTCTGAAAGTTCTAACAGTTAAGTGGACATCAAAAATGGACTGATACCACAAGAAACAAAATAGTATGCAGAAAAAATGGCAGCACAGCAAGGTGATTAAGAACAGTGGTAAGAAGTTGTACTGGGATTGGGAGCACCCAATGAGAACAAACTGCTCTACAAATTTTTTCATGAAGAGGATATGATACCTGAGGACCAGAAAGGATGTAAGAGAAATTGTAGAGGCATGAAAGATCAATTGCTTATTGACAAGGCAGTCCTAAGAGATTGCAAATGAAGAAGAGCAAACCTTGCTATGGCATGGATTGACTACTACAAAGCATATGACATGATGCCACATGGCTGGATTGGAGAATGTTTAGAATTTGTGGAGTGGCTGGGAACACTTAAACGTTTTTGTTAGGTGGTATGAGTAAGTGGAAGTTTGAGTTAACATCTAGTGGTACATCTCTTGAAGCTGTTGAAATTAAGAGGGGGTTATTTCAGGGGGACAGTTTGTCACCACTTTTGTTTGTAGTTGCCCTAATCCCTTTAACCTTAATACTAAGGAAAGTAAAAGTTCATTATGAGTTTGGTGATAAACTCACACGTTTGAACCATTTGTTATTCATGGAGGATCTAAAACTCTTTGGAAAGTCACTTAAGCAAATTGATTCACTCGTGAATACGGTATATATGTTCAGCGAAGATATTGGGAAACCCCACCTGTGATATTTTCGGATAACACAGCTGGTCCTAAGCCCGGATAAAGGAGGAAGGTTGGGCGTGGGGTCAGCACCTCCACCCCATAAAATCACCAAAGCTACAGAAGCATCGACGAAAACAAACCAACACATTTGCAAAAGGGAAGAAGGGACTCAATCTCAGTGACACATGACACATCGCAGTGAAAGCCAAGAGGAAGCTGCGAGGCCAATTGCCCTTCTAACACCAAAGGCAAAAGTTAAAATAGCAACTTGGAACATCAGGACTATGTACGAAACAGGAAGATATTTTCAGGTAGCAAGAGAAATGAAAAAGTATAACATCGGAGTATTGGGTTTGAGTGAAACAAGATGGCTACAGGCAGGGCAGCTGAGACTTGTATCTGGAGAGCAGATACTGTACTCGGGGAACACAGTGGAAGGAGCCCCACACACTGAAGGTGTGGCCCTGATCCTGGCACAGGAGCCACAGCATGCTCTCATTGGATGGGAACCTATAAACTCCCGTATCATTACAGCCTAGTTTACCACCAAGAAAAAAAATATCAGACTGAACATAATACAATGTCATGCTTCAACAAATGATGTGGAAGAGCAGAAGAAAGATGAGTTTTACCATCAGTTACAGGCAGTGATAGACAAGAAAAGAGGCAAGGGCATAACAGTCCTGATGGGGGATCTCAATGCCAAGATAGGATCTGACAATACCAGATATGCGAGTACTATGGGGACACAGGGATTAGGACAAATGAATGAAAATGGAGAGAGGTTTGCAGACCACTGTGCATTGAATCAGCTGGTAATAGGAGGAAGTATTTTTCCACACAAACACATCCACAAAGCCACTTGGGTCTCACCAGATCATGTGACTGAAAATCAAATAGACCATATCTGCATAAGCCAGAAATTTAGAAGAACAATGCAAGATGTACGGCTGTTGAGAGGTGCCGATGTGTCCTCAGACCATCATCTCTTGGTAACAACATTGAGACTGCATCTGGAAACACAAAAGAAACACAAAATGAAAAGTAACACACAAATAAAATATAATGTGGGATTGCTCAGAAGTCAGGGCACTTGTGAAGCCTTCAAAGCTTCAAAGTCAGCCTAACCAACAGGTTTCAGGCATTACAAGATCTAATAGAGGGCAAAGATACAAGCATAGACACAATGGGAGTACAGTAAGAAACTATGGATAGATACATGTGAGGTGGTTCTCAGAAAGAAGAAAACACAGCACAAAGAGTGGATCTCTGCAGAAACAATGCAAAAACTAGAAGTGAGGAAAGAAAAAAAGGCTGCAGTGAATATAAGTCAAACGAGAGCAACAAAGGCAAAAGCACAGGAGGAATACACAGAGACAAACAAGGAGGTGAAGAGAAGCTTAAAGAAGGATAAGCGAGACTATGTTGAAGATCTAGCTAGACAAGCAGAAGAAGTGGTAGGACAGGGAAACATTAGAGAGTTGTACTTAGTCTCTAAGAGGCTAGCCAGCAAGTACCGACAGACAGACAAGCCTGTTAATGATAAAAATGGAAACCCACTGACAACCACAGAGGAACAACTGCAACGATGGGTAGAGCACTTCAGGGAGCTGCTGAACCGCCCTCCCCCAGAGGAACCACCAGACATTCCACCAGCAGAGAAAGAACTTTCCATCAACTGTGAAAAGCCCTCCAAAGGGGAGATCAGACAGGCCATCAATAAATTGAGGAATGGTAGAGCAGCGGGGCCAGATGCAATTCCAGCAGAAGCTATCAAAGCTGACATTGAGACTGCTGTGCAAATATTACACAGCCTCTTCAGCAAGATCTGGGATAAGGTGGAAGTACCAGCCGAGTGGAAGAAAGGAAACGTCATCAAGCTGCCAAAGAAGGGTAACCTCAGGGACTGTAACAATTATCGGGGTATCGTGCTCCTCTCAGTGCCAGGGAAGGTTCTCAACAGAGTCTTATTAGTGAGAATGAAAAAGGCGCTAGATGCTAAGCTCCGAGACCAACAAGCAGGCTATCGTGAGAATAGATCTTGTGTGGACCAGATCGCTAGTCTACGTATCATAGTAGAACAGTCACTAGAATGGAATTCACCTCTGTACATAAACTTTGTAGACTATGAGAAGGCGTTCGACAGTGTGGACAGAGAGACACTCTGGAAGTTGCTAAGACACTACGGAGTTCCAGAGAAAATCATCTCACTGATCCGATGCATCTACGAAGACATGAGTTGCAGGATCGTACATGCAGGACAGCTATCAGCCAGCTTCGAGGTGAAGACTGGAGTCAGGCAAGGTTGCATGCTGTCGCCATTCCTCTTCCTGCTAGTCATCGACTGGATAATGAAGACCACAACAACAGGAAAGAAAAATGGGATACAGTGGACACCCTGGACCCAGTTAGAAGACCTTGACTTTGCTGACGATCTGGCACTCCTGTCACACAACAGAAAACAAATGCAGGGCAAGACCACCTGCCTTGAGACCACATCAGCTAAGATAAGGGCTCAACATCAACAAGAAGAAAACTGAATTAATAAAGATCAACACCGACAACAACACCCCAGTCACAATAGCAGGAGAGCCCATATCGGAGGTGGAGTCCTTTGTATACTTAGGAAGCATAGTGGACCAACGTGGAGGCACAGACCAGGATGCCACTGCCAGAGTCGGCAAGGCAAGGAAGGCCTTCATCATGCTGAAAAACATATGGTCTTCAAAAGAAATTAGCACAAAAACCAAGATCCGCATCTTCAATTCGAATGTGAAGTTGGTTCTACTATATGGCTGCGAGACATGGCACACAACAAAGGCAATTCTACATAAGATACAGACATTTCTCAACACATGTCTGAAAAGAATATACAAAATATGCTGGACGGATAAAATCAGGAATGAAGACTTATGGGAAAGAGCAGGACAAGAAACAGTAGTCAGGCAAATCCTTAAAAGAAAGTGGGGGTGGATGGCGCACACCTTGAGAAAACCTATCAGCATCACACGACAGGTCTTAACCTGGAACCCACAGGGAAAAAGGAAGAGAGCACATAACAGCTGGAGGCGAGATACCAAGGCAGAACTGAGACGGCAGGGAACAAACTGGACTGAAGTAGCAAGAGAAGCCCAAAACAGAGTGCAGTGGCGAACTTTCATCGATGGCCTATGCTCATCCATGGGCTATGGGCTTAAGTAAGTAAGTAAGAAGATATTGGGATGGAATTCAAGACAAAGAAGTGCAGATTGTTGCTTTTGAATAGAGGAAAAGTAGCTAAGAGTAAGAGTAAAGGTTTGGTTCTCTCATATGGAAAGGTTTTGAAAACAGTTGATGAGGAAAGGTATCGATACCTGGGGATAATTGAGTATGAAAAAATCAAAGAGAAAGAGATGAAGGATCAATTTGTAATACAGTACCTCAGATGCACCAGACTAATTTTGAAATCCAAACTGAGTGGAAAGAATAAAATACACACCATAAATAGTTGGGCAGTGGCAGTATTGAGGTATGGAGCAGAAATAGTAGAATGGAAATGTGATGAGCTAAAGGGACTGGACAGGAAAACCCAAAAGCTCCTAACAATGCACAAAGCTTTTCACCCTAAAAGTAATGTAGACAGATTATACCTAGATAGGAATGCCGGTGAAAGAGGACTTATGAATTGCGAAGATACAGTTAGAAGTGAAGAAAATAATCTTGGATGGTACCTAAAAAATTCCAATGATTCATTACTGCAAGCAGTTAAACATGTTGGTATAATTGAATACCAATCAACGGTTAAAAAGGAAGATCTTAAAAAGAGAAATAAGGAGAAAAGAAAACAAAAATGGCTGGGAATGCAAATGTATGGGCAAATTATCAGGAATAAAAGTGAAAATACTGACGAGGAGAAATCATGGATCTGGATAACACAATCAGATTTGAAAGTGACTGCTGTATACAAATCATGTATACAGCTGAAGATTGTGAAAGACATGAAACTCTGAGTACTGTAAAGTTAGAGTTTTTCTTACTTGTACATCTGATTATATAATCTGTTTTAAATGTTGCCCCTATCTATAGGTCTTTCCTTCCAGAAAAAATAAAGTTCATATGGATTTCTGGTGAAATTCTGTTCAATTTTAATACATAAGAAGGGTAACACCAATGACCCTTCTAACTTTAAACCAATTACTTTTGAAACAGTTCCACTTAAAGTATTTACATCCTCTTTGTGAGACTATATTTGAATACCTGAAGGATAATAATTTTGTTGAACATCAGATTCAAAAAGGCTTCACTTCTAAACACTCAGGTATTTTAGAACAAAGTGCAATGATGGCTCAGGTGATAAATCGTGCAGCCACTAATCAATGCTCCCTAGCCATTAGTTTTAACCTAAAAATCCTTTTGGTAAAGTTCACCAAAATTTGATAAGATCACCATCACATTCCTGACAAGATTAAGTCTTTAATCACAGGTCTCTACATTGAGTTTACAACATTTGTCACTAATCATTTTACAATTAAAGCCATAACAGCTCACCATGGGCTTCTGCAAGGTGATTGCCTTAGTCCCCTAGTATTTAATATGTGTTTTAGCACATTCATTTAATATATTAAGGCTGAAAATACAAACAACTCAGTTTTTCATCTCATGATAAAAATGGTGGCATCTTCAATCCTGTACAGTAGTTTCAGTTTATAGATAATGCTGTAATCATTACAAATGAGGAAAGAGTGAACAACTTTTTTCAAACTGTTTTACTTGAATATGTCAATAGGCCAACATGATCATTAGGGTTGATAAATGTGCCACATTTGGTATCAAAAACCTTACAGCATTGGCTCTTCAATTTTAGTCTAGGCTTTTGCTAATAATGAAACTGTACACCTTGTAGCCAAGGGAGATGCCAATGGGATCTTAGATGTTACTATGACTTTGAAATGACCAAACAATCTCACAAATCCAAGCTTCTGTCTGTTTTACAAGGTCTTCTTAAACAAATTGATTCTTTACCTATCCACCCAAAACAAGAACTGCACCTCTGCAATGAATTTACCCACTCAAAGGTTTCTTGGTACCTCACTGTTTCAAATGATTACAAGACTGAAGTGGCAGAAAAACTCTACAGCCATTTCTTATGCCAGTGGCTTGACCTGCCTATAAGTGCTACTCTTAGCTCCATTATTTTTATTTTTTGACTTAACTTGTAGCTACTTACTACAAAACTTCTACAGTGCCAAACTGTCACCCATAAATAATTAATTAAGATTAATTAATCTTTATAAATTATCATTTACATTCACTCACATTTCTTTCCTTTAATAAGATGATAATTTAAAAGCCACTAACAGAGGCCATGGCAGGCCAATTAATTAAACATGGTGTAATCAATGATTTAATGTATGAATGTCAAAAAAGAAAAGAAAAAGTCACTGACTAATGGACAGTAATAACACACATTCACACATGTTCAACAGTGAACACAAAGCATAAAAAAAGTTTCAAACCTCTGAAGCACACCTCAAATTATGGGAAATATGTAAGCAGAAAAATTACCAAGCAAGTTAAAACTGAATCATGGAATCTTTTACAGTAAATAAATCAAAATGAAATGGGAAAACAAACAATTTCATTTCATTGTGAAATATCAAAGAAAAGATCCACAAAACTCTGATTAGGGCTCTGTTGGAATACTAGTCAGTAATATGGCATCCTGAACAACAGTGTGTGGAAAATCCTAAAAAAAAAGACAGGCACCCAAATGGATGTTGCACAGTGATTATCTGAGAACCTGTATCAAAGAAATGATGAATATGGTAAAATGGATGACTTTAGTGCACAGGCAACTAAGGTCCAGGGACATAATGTGCTTCATCATAATACATTCATTAGTTGCTACAGCATCAGAGCAATCCATCATAAAATTGGCAATAATCAAAGGTAACTGACAATAATATTTTTAAATTTTGGCAAGAGCATGATACTATAAAAACTTGTTTTTTCCAGGATATTCTCCTTAATCTTTGCCTACCACAAGATGATTCCCTGATAAAATACAACCATCCATTTCAGCAAAGGACTTGCTAATACTTATCCAAAGACAGCAAGCTGCTTTATTCAAAATTCATTTTTTAATGGTGAAAAACCATACAAGATATTTAGCCACCAAATGTATGGAAATGAGAAAAGAAAAGGAAAGAAAAAGAAAGAAAATAAAAGAATGAATGAGGAAAAATTAAGACAAGACAAGAGTTGACCTTACACTTACACATTCAAATCATGATGGAGAAAATAACTCCAGCACCATAACCTAGCTGTCTGAGGAAAAAAACTAAAATTCATGGGAAGACTTTTAACAATGAGCAGCAACAATGGCATAAAGATGAAGACATTTAGAGAAACACTTCACAGAAGATGCAACAAATCGAGTTGGTGCCATTGAGGAAAGCTCATTAGAACACTTCCCATTAAAATACCTAAAGAAAAGGCTAAGACAAGTCACATTTCAGCAATGAGTCAAACTTCAAAGAGTAGCAGCAAGATTTGAAACCATCAAGCTGCAAATACCTCTTTGCACCTTATTAAAAACATCAAGATGAGATGGTGGAATATATGCCCCAATGTCGCATTGTATGTCACTTTTGGGCATATGTATTCTGTGCAGCGGCAGTTGGTAGACTTGCAGAGATACAAAATTGCCTCGAGTGTAAGTAACTCTTTAGCTCAGTACCGGGAGCACATATATTTCAAAAGGAAACTTATCGATTGATTGAATATTAGAAGCCCCAAGAAAGATCTGGAAAAAATGTTTCCTTGAATTTGGCGGGAGAAAAGGGCTAAGCATTCTACCGGACGACACAATTTGCATTTTTTGCTACATTGAAAGAAACCAACCACTTTCTTCACCATTGTCTGACAGCCTGATGGTGAAACTTCAAATCTTATGCAATCCTTTTTAATAAGTCAGCTTATATTGTACAAGCCCTTTATTCATTTAATGAAGCATTTTAAATGAAAATTATATTACCGAAGCACCTCCAGTAATTATATTTAATTATTGAAAGCAACTGTCCTTAATGATAATACAGATTGTGATTTTGGATGATAAATATAGTTTTGTGTGATAGTGATGATAAATGATTTTGTGTACCCAAGCCATAATATCGGCCTACATTGGTTGGGGTCTTTTGTTTAAAACGCCAGTGGTTGACACCAGTTAATGTTACCAGTCTTACTCTAAATATTTGTCATCAACTTGCAAATAAACTTTAAATAGAACACCGAAATATAATTTTAATCTATGAGTTCCTCACCTGACAATACAACCTGTACAGTGGTACAGCAGCGTAAGAACCCCCGATAGCAAATATTGCCAACGCAGCTATATACAAAGCAACTGTCTTGTGCCGTCGAGACATCGTCCTTGTCATAAAAAGATCGTTTCTCTTTCTGCTTGGCCCATCACCAAAAAACCTTCCAGTCTTTTGGTATAACAGATGAAACCTCTGTCCTTGGTGGACTTGAAGAAATGTACCCGCAGAATCGTAAACCTTTCTAAAATTCGAATCCATCCACCTTGCATTAGATCCTCCTCCATAATATTTTCGTAACGCGCCATAGGTATTCCGATAACAGCTCATGTGGTTCAGGCAATCTGGAATCCTGTACAGTTGAACATCAAAGAAGGGTCTACTTGCCATGTAAGGTACATTCACCCACATCATTCGGTTTACATAAATTCTTGATGCACCCAACATTTCAGAGGAATTCTTCATACACCTTCTTGCCACACTGAATATACTTTATTTTACATAACATAATCTTAAATAAAGAAAGAAAACATATTTATTTTTTCGTAAGAGTTCAACTGGGTAGAATGCAAAAACAGGTCAATGACTAAAGCCACCTGCTTCTGTGAGGATGGAAGGAGGTCGCCTTAACTTTTTGGAGAGAAGCTTCTCTCTCTTCCAACAAAACACAGACAATGCTCGAGTGACACCCCCTTCTTGAATAAAGGCTCTTTTTGATAAGCACCCCCTGTTTAGACCGAAAATTGAAGTAGGTGCTCCTCTTGATAAGCGCCCCTTCGACGTTACAATAAATTACTTTACTACAGAAAAAAGACACTTATTCGAGTTCACTGGGCGTGGGCAGTGGACAGGGCTCAGAGGCCTGTAAGGAGGTGTAAGCCACAATCTACCTGCCAATAATTTTAGAGTGACAGCTTACGCAAGTGCAAGCAACCCTAACTTGTCTTAATAGGATTACTGGTGAAGTCAATGGGAACATGCTCATGGATAATTGAGCAAGGGATCAGGTAACAGATTATTGACTAGCGTACCCTCCGTGATGATTGGGGAATTTCTGGTAGTAAAAAGACAGTGGCAGAGATTACTTAGCACTCTTTAAAAGCTGCTGCTGTGACACCTTGCAAATGTGTGGTGCAGAGTGTTTCCTGTCATTCCTTTTAAAACCCTCTCTTTCCATGGGGCTCAGTTAGTCTACCAACTGCTGTTCTGCTGTTGGGTGATGCTTTCGGGCAGCTATTTCTTTTTTCAGTTTTTCTTAGGAAAATTTCAACGAAAGGAATAGCCACTATTACCTGCAGACCTTTGAAGCTCAGAGATTGTTGGAATCTACGGAGGCAAGACTGTTTCCATCTCTGAGAGTGTAGAGTCGAGATCTTGTTGCAATAGCTCTACCAGAAAAAAGGTGTTATCTTTAAAAAATTGCTTTGCCACACATTTCATTAACTTTTAAATATCTGTTCCAATTTTTCTTTTTTCAAGCCTTTGGACTATCCAAAAATATCGTAAGATCCTGTGAGAATAATTATCTTAAGAATAGGCTATGAAAAAAGCCTTGTACCTTACCAAAAACGTTATCATCTTTAGAGTAGGTGAAAGAAGGAGCACCTAATGGACCTGAGTAATTAAGTAATTAAACTTAAACCGGGCACTAATTCACAAATACAGTTAAGAGATCTGGTTCCGCTGCAAGTAATGTGCTGTAACTTGAAACGCGGCTAGTAGAAAGCAGCGATCACTGAGGAGTGGTGACAAGACAGAATGAAAAACTCAGAAGGACTGTTCCTCTTTAATCTCCCAAGGGTAATACAAAAACTCTAAGCAGACTTTTACAATGGCCTATTCCTCTTGCAATTTCACAGAGACAGTCAATGACAAAAATCTGAAAATTGTGACAATATGAGACTGAATAGCGAAATAGTAAGTTTGTACTACAAAGAGAAGCTAATAAGGAGAAACACGCCTTACATGCTCATTTATGTACCAATTTATTAATTTATTCTTATATGGCTTTCCACCATCATATGTAGAAAAGTACATTTCTGTGAACGTATATATGAAGGTATCCAAAATAACATAATGCCCAAATTCCCCATTTTCATTAGTCCCATTCCTTGTAACTCACTATAAAAAATCTAGTACCACATATCCATTTGTTAGCTAACACTCTGCACCCCTAGACTACCTTTAAAATGTTTTTGTTATTAATTTTTTGTTTCATATGTCTGGAAGGTGTTAGGAAAAGATATCAGAGGGACACTTCTGGCACCAATAAAGGTGTTCCTATCACAGAATCGCTCACAACATGTACATTTTCCGTATTGTTGTATTCGATTTCATCCAAAGACATTAACTTCATTTCTTGCAACAACAAGATACAAAGGGTCTCTCCTTGCTGTATGGAAAAAATTAGAAGTAGTTTACACATTCAACACCGTTGTCCTCCATATATGATGTGTCGTTGCTTTCAGCATTATTGTCATCACATCTACAATACCGGTGGTGTATCGACATCATTTTAATCGTACCAAAATTCATCCCGCAAATTGAAGACATTCCTTTTTTCAAATTGTCGTGAAAAGCTGGATTAAATACGTCTTATGGGATCCTCAAAGGATATTTCTACTGAACAAAAGTTGAAATCCTTTTCTGCAAATACTAACCACGCCATCCCATTATCGAGATTTATATCTGAGACATGGCAAATAGAGGTAGCAGAAACCTATCATGCACAATATTTTTGTATGACAACCTAAAAGACGTACAATATGCAATATCATAACACGTAATGATTTGCAACAAAACCTATTACTATGGGGGGAGGTTCTTCTCTCAACTCTGTTGAATGCATTGCATCCTATTGCATGTGTTACCAAGAAAAATGTATCCAAGGCGCAGGTTTCGAAATAATCAATAAAACTGCTTTTTCATATTTTGGATTTCATTTTTTTTTCATAAACTTCTCTCAAACTCGGGCAGCTATCACATTCGCTTCATATCAGCAAGATGGTGATACACATTCGAGTCAATGCGCTTTGAATACCAATATACGTTGGTCCTGTAACAGGTAATAACACCTGGCGAAAGCGTTTTCATTTTCATTTGCATGCTACTAATGAACGTGATCAGATAATTTGACTTTTTATTCAACATGCATCACTAATGTCGCCTGTTAATTTGCCGCAATCAGTTCGGTTTTTACTTTGACCCTGTCATTCTGAAAATAATATGGGACTTCTTCAGGACCAAGAATTGCTGCAATCTCTTTTAAATGTCAAATGGTTTAACGAAAAAACATGTTTCACGGAAGTGGTGTTCCAAAGATTTTCCCTCTAATTTGCGGACATTTCGAGGAATAAGTCATACTTAAAACGATGATTAGTCGGAGGTCAAAGCCTTTGCTTGTGTAGAGCTGAAGTAAGCTGGTCCAGAGTTTTAATCTTTTGAATGACATCAGAGTGTGAACATTCATACACAGAAGAAGCAGTTGTTGCTATTTTTGCAATTGCATATATAAGTTTTATGTCACTGACGTTTGCTAGTGCTCCCAGTATTATCTCTGTTTTTCCGATTTTCATCTTCCGAGCATTTTTGTCTAGAAACAATACTTTCTGCTTCCTATCATACCTGGAATTATTTTGTTCCAAATAATTATTTTCTGCCACGTTCTTCTATGCCTCCCTTTTTTAAGTTCTTTGTCATCCAGTGCTACCAACATACCATTTTTACATTTCCAAATCTGAATCCTTCAACTCCCTTATTTCTTTCCATTTGTCAGACACTGTCACCTGTGCATCTTTGGAGTTTATCTCTTTGCATGATTTGCCATCAATTTTAAGTGATTAATAGTGAAAATTATAATCGATTATCATACATGTGGTTCAAAACGAGTTCTACGTGGCAATCAAGTGATTCTCCTTTTTGCGAAATATTGACGCTCGACACCTGACTTGGAAAAAAACCCAGGGCTTCTTAGATTGAAATTTGTAAAAATCCCAAATCGAGGCCAAAATAATCTCAGAATTCAATAGTTTTTCTAACAAAATCCCGAGGTTTATCATAAATTCATGATGACATCATTTCTTATCTCTATTTTAATGAATCAATATCGTATACACTCCCGGTACAACCAGGAGAATCAATTTAAATGAAAGTGGCAAGTTTTTGATCATTACAAATAATGTTGTTGATTCTTTAAAGGAAACTGAAAACTAAACATAGGTGATTAAAGACTAAGGAAATAAGTACCTAAATAAAATCAAGTAGTTTCTAGCCAAAGATTTTATCATCGAGATCAAAGTCGTCGGTTGCATTGACTTTGTATATTGTTTCTGAATTGAATTTTCTTTTCACATTGCTTGTTACACTGAAATTGTAACAATGTTCATCTCTCCATTTTAGGCCTCCATCCACAAGGATTAGTGCATCTGCGGTTGGACTTGTCATTTTGCTTCTCACCTTGCGTATAAGGTAACTCACTTTTTAGAAAATCTGCTCCACTTCAACGTTTGAGTAAGGGAAAAGGGTATTAGGCAAGTGCCAGTTGCGTCAAGTTGTTAAACTGTGACTCACCAGCTGCATCTTTAAATTCCTTGAAATGGTTCCAGAACTTAACAGGATCCTCTTTTAAATCTTCAGGAACATCTATCAACTTGATTTGTCGTAGCTTCTTGTGGATACTATCAATATCTGGAGATATGTTTTGAAAACGCTCTGCTAAGTAGGTCAAATCATTTACATGATATATCTGTTTTGGCTACATTTTGTTCATAGCTTGTATAAATTGTAAATAGTAGGGCATTCTCTGGAAGTCACAGTTGAACTTCCTCTATAGCTTTAACCAAGAATCCCATGCATCGTTCTTTTATTTCTTTGACGTCCACCTCTGATATCTTTAAACGCTCTGCACTGGCTAAAAATGCATAGCCAAAGTGAACACAGCTTACAGGCATCAAATCTTTTTTGAAATATTAGGTAAAGATATCTTTCTGAGTGACTTTTTGAAGCTTGCTTGAAATAATTACTAGATGTAAGAGGGATTGATAGAAATTCAGTAGATCTGGACCAAGACGGACAACGTCAGCATCTTCGAGTTCAAAACGATTGTTGATTTTTGAAAAATCCTTAGGAGTTCCTTCAAGGAACACTAAGTAAACATAATTCTTTGGATCTTGAAACATGCTGGAAAGTTACCGGGCAGTGTAGCAATTCTCCTGGCTTGAAGCTGCCATTCTGAAACATATCACGAATGAATCCCATTGATCTATTATTCTTTTTATGCAAGCATACCTACTAATCCCCCTTGTAGCGCTTAGCTGGTGAAGCTTTTCTGGTATCTTGTTAGTGATGGTTTTGTTGAGCTCTCTGTACTCATTGACTTTTGTGCTGTGGAGAACCAGTTATAAGATTCCCTCACCATAAAGTCAATATGTGCTTGCATGACTTCTGCTGCTTTGCTAACTGCCAGTTGTAACCTGTGGCGCACACACTTAATCATTTCAACCTCTGGCACCAAGCTTTTAAAAGATGTGGATACACTGTGGTGTATACCTACCATGGTGCTACACCCATCAACACCAATACCAAGACGTTTATCCAGGCTCAATCCAGATTCTGCAAGGGCACGTTTTATAGCAGCTCCTATGACATCTGATGTTGCAGAAGCACCAAGGTTTATCATCATAAAAAACGTTGTCCGCATTGCTTTGGTGCACTGTAATAACGTATACAGACTGCCAGCATCTTTTTCTGACTAACATCGGTGGATTCATCAACAATCAAAGTAAAGAAGCTATTGTCAATATCTCCGATCAGTTCTTCAAACAGGCAGGGAGAA
This sequence comes from Morbakka virulenta, assembly GCA_003991215.1. Lineage (NCBI taxonomy): Eukaryota > Metazoa > Cnidaria > Cubozoa > Carybdeida > Carukiidae > Morbakka > Morbakka virulenta. The sequence continues at coordinate 1,196,872 of RDPX01000222.1, forward strand.
ATAAGGTTAATAATGAGTCCGGTACACTTAGTGCGGTGCATTCTCAGGTTAACTGCGATTGTTGAATCTGGGAAGATTGTCGGTAACAGTAGCATAAGGTGATCAACAGAGCTTAAAGCTGTATGTTTTGCAATAAAAGCTGCCGTCCGGAGTTCCGCAGTTTTTCTCGACTCTAGTATTGTTGGCCTGAATGCTTGGTCGATTGGTCTAATCATTGACAAATTTTCGTTTTCTGTCACCTTACTTTTATGCTTTGCAGTAGATACATGCTTTCGCAAGTCGTTCCTGTGCGTTTTTAGCTCAGTTTTACAAAGTTTGCACGATGCTTTGCTTTTGTCACAAACATTTTTGTTATGTTAATTCAATGCAGTCTTGTCATTAATTTTTACCTAATGTACTTTTGCGAGAAATTCAGTACTGGAGCTTTTTGTTAGTTAAGAAAATCACAGCACTGGCTTGTAGAGACAAAGGCATGTAGTCTTAAGAACACGGCTTTTTTATAAGAAACCTAGCTCAGAGTCTGGTAGTAAAATGTTCTTAATTTTTTGTCAAATTTTAGTTCTAAATATTTCTTAAAAGTTTCTTAATTTAGTAACTAAAGTTGCAATGAAAAGGAAAGCAAAGCATTAACTGTAGCAAAACAATATCCACATTGTTTTTTTTCGGTTAATTCTATATAGTCTTTGCTGTGGTGGTCAAAAAGATACGGTTTTGATTAAGCTTCACGTTGTTTCGAAAGAGTGAAAGCTGGCACAGACATTTCTAATGTTTCTTAACTTTCTCCTAAAAGTTCTAAAAGTTTCTTAAATTTTAGGCTGTCTAGTAGTAGATTTCTTATAAACCGGTTTCTTATTTTAAAAAAGTGTACCCTATTTACGTTAGTATTGGGTCCCTTTCTGAATACTGAAGCGATTAAGTATCCAAATCTCTAAGGAAAATTTTTAGCAACTTTGCATTTGTAATTCAGGCAAAATAAGGAATGTTTGAATACTCTATTTCTTCTATGTTTTGCTATTTAATACATAATAACGCAAAACATAATACATACATAAATTATATAACGCTCTCATGAAAGTAACCTAATATTTCCCTCGCTTATAAATAAACTATTCATTCTCAATTGAACAGTTGAGGTTGCAACTTGGGTGGCTATACGTTTCAAAGTAATAGTTCATCACTAAAGTATAATTCATCGTTTTAATATTTCATCGTTGAAGAGCACTTACCTTTGAATTCTGGATCATTTTGCCATGCATATGAGAATTTCTGAGCACACCGGGTTTTTGTTTTTGGCATGATAATGAAATATAGATTGTATAGATTGTAGATTGTATTTTTTCAGGTATTGCTGTAGGAACTTGATACTTGCCTTCCGGTAATAATTCTTAGGTATTTTTCTATAAGGTTATTAATTTTCCCCCAGGATTTTAGTTTTTGGAGTAGCTTTGTTTGGATAAAGAAGTCAGATAGAGAGACGTCTAGTTTCTGGCTGTTGGATATAAGATTATTTTATGTGCATCTCAATCGGCGGGTTACATAGGAAAAGAGCATAATTCAATTTATATTTATCAGTAAAGTTATTTTAATAAATTGAATAGTAAGTGTAAAATAAACGAGATACGGTTCTATTCCATACAATCAATATTGCAGAAAGAAATTATAAGGGACTTCCAGAGTAGGAAAGAGGTTTGTCTTTTTAATAGGTTTTAATCATTCTGAACTTATGTAACTTGGTGTTTACAACATTTTTAAGATACCCATAATTTTAACGTTGACTTCAGAACTACTTGTTTTACTTATATGGATACATCTCAATATTTTGTGATCATTAAGTCTTATATACTTGGCTATAGTTTCTTCATACAGTAAGAAATATATATTATATATATTACATGTATTATAATATTATATATATCTAATATATGTGTGTATGCAGTTACTGTAATTTCTTATGGATGTAATTTATCAAGTTGATTTTTTAGTTACTACTACTTTATGTACGCATTGTATTGTTGTCAAATATTTATTAGTTTTAAAAATTGCTTTCGTAGGCTTAATGGTTCCCTAAGTGATACAGAGTAAAACTTGTGTTAAAGAAAAAGAATAAGAATCTTCTGTCATAAGGAAATCAGTTTGAAAAAAGCCTTCATAGAACTCAAAGATCCGCTTTAGATGGTATGCAACAGAAAATGCCGTAGCACACACACACACACACATATATATATATATATATATATATATATATNATGAGATAGAAGGTTAAGTTTCGATGGATTTAATATTACTAGGCAAAACTTAATTATATCAATTTTTATCGCTGTACGTCCGACAGGAACGTTCTTGAGCTTGTAATTTTTTTATGCAAAGTGCTATGTTGAAAATTTTTTTCCTCGTTTAAAGACATCATTTATGTAATTCTGAAAAACGTAAATCCACACTGTACTGTCTTATTGATCTTCTTTGGCAGACCCTTCAACTATCGATCGTACATCCGACAAAAAAATTAATAAAAAAACAGGTCCATTATAAGATACCCATAATTTTAACGTTGACTTCAGAACTACTTGTTTTACTTATATGGATACATCTCAATATTTTGTGATCATTAAGTCTTATATACTTGGCTATAGTTTCTTCATACAGTAAGAAATATATATTATATATATTACATGTATTATAATATTATATATATCTAATATATGTGTGTATGCAGTTACTGTAATTTCTTATGGATGTAATTTATCAAGTTGATTTTTTAGTTACTACTACTTTATGTACGCATTGTATTGTTGTCAAATATTTATTAGTTTTAAAAATTGCTTTCGTAGGCTTAATGGTTCCCTAAGTGATACAGAGTAAAACTTGTGTTAAAGAAAAAGAATAAGAATCTTCTGTCATAAGGAAATCAGTTTGAAAAAAGCCTTCATAGAACTCAAAGATCCGCTTTAGATGGTATGCAACAGAAAATGCCGTAGCACACACACACACACACATATATATATATATATATATATATATATATATATATATATATATATATATATATATATATATATATATATATTTGTGTAATTTTGTGTATTCGTATCAAAAAGTGCTCAATGCATATAGCAGAGCAATATATAAGGTAAAACACGAAATATAAGAACTATGATTGCAATTAATGATCAAAATAGCGTGAAACTATTAGTTGCAATCATAGTGAGAGGTGATAGCCTTATTTATTGTATACCTGGAGGTGGCTCTAAGAATAATGAGAACTTCAGAACATGGATAGCAATTTACCATCAAATATGGTGTATAACGACCATGTGGATTTTGTAAGCATGATAAATTAGAATACACTAAAGTCAATACAAAGAAAAACAAAAAGGACGAAGAGACGAGAAGTGTAAGGAAAGTAGGATCCTTAATGGGAGATGAAGAAGATGTAAATAGAAGGGAAAAATTTGCAAGTGTACCCATAAATAAGCTTTAGTCAGTATGGTCGAAATCGGACACAATCAAATACCGACAAGAATCAAACTATACAGAACACTAGTGAAATCAATATTGCTCTATAAATGCAGAACATGGGGTGTACCATTAAATATAGAAGAAAGGCTAGATGCATATCATCGTAGACAGCTAAGAAGAGTATTTGAAATAAGATTCCCGACTAGGGTATCAAATAAAAAGCTCTATAAAAGAACTGCTGGGGAAGCAAAATCTAACACCATGAGAAAATCCCAATGGAAACTGTTTTGCGATTTACTTAGAAGACACAGAATCATTCCTGGATTTAAAGGTATGGAGCAGCACCTAAAGGTACAGAGTTCCAAGGCAAATAAAAACAACTCTCCCAAAGTTGCTTAACGATGACAGAAAGATCTATTGTAGTAGTAGTATTATTGTATTATTACAAATGACCACCGTTACTGTTACCGCCTCAGGTTAAACACAAATGAGGATTTAGAAGAAATAAGAACAATTGCACAAGCTCGGTTTAAATGGAGGAATTTATCAAGGAGAATAAGAATGAAGATCGGAGAAGCAGCGACATCTGTTGATGGAGCAGCAGCACTTCAAAAAGCAAAACACGAATTCTGTTTGCTCACATCGAGGAAAATATTGTTGGTTACAAGTAGAAATGCTCCTTAAAAGGTTAGCAGAACATTGTTAAAGCACTTATTTTTTTGTTTATTAACGTTTAGGATATTTATCCGCTTTTCATTTGGGGTAGGTTTCCTTGGAGGGGGAACGCTCCACATAATTCAAGTAAGAGCTATTCATTTGAGCAGATTTTGTCTACCCAGATGAATAACAGGCACAAAAGTTCAAACCCCCCCAAAATGACAGAATTATTATTCCTATAACAATCTTTTTTTTTTGTTGAACAAGCTAAGATAAGAATATAAACACATTATATGTTAGCACCTCCAGAAAATGACGCAATTTTTCGATAAACAAAAAAAAACTGCGGCGATTTTTCGACCCCAGTGAATAAAGTCAATTTTAAGAAACCGTCAAAAATGAAATTTAATTATATTTCATCCCCTCCCCCCCCCTCTCCAAAAAAAAATAAAACAATATTTTTACAAGTACTCCTCTCCTTCTTCGCTATGTTTACTGATTTTATCGGTTTAAATCCAGTTACCTTCTGGCCAGGAGCCCAAGCTACGCTAAATTGGGAATGTTTCGCAATTGCAAAATCTGCTCCACACTGAAAAAGGTAGAACGACAGGGTAGACCAATAATATTCCCATTGAATATAACGTTGATTTTTGAAGTACTTCTTATTTTAAATCCTATCTTGCCTTCACGTCGCGAAGACTTAAACTAAGAAGTGGGTTGATCATAGCATAGGCTAGCTCTAGAGCAGGAAGAAATAATGTAACACAAAAAGTTATAGAAAGTGAACCACAAAAAATCAACATTGGCGGGCTTTGATGATTGTGGTAGCTTTTAAGAAGGCTTTCCTAGTTGTAAGTGTTTCTAGGACAACTCTTTTTTCGTTTCTTCACCATTTACTGGTGTTTGAACAAATTCTCTTTCACTTTGATCCCTGCAGCTTGTTGTGTTCCTTCTTTTACAGGATCGTGCAGTCTGAATTTGTTCTAATTTTTGACGATGATCCTGACCTACTTTACGAGAGATTTTTTTTTAGTTTTAACGTCATTTTCCCCCAGCTCTGCCCTACCATTTTGTTCTTCGATTCTGAATAACTATATCAGCGTAAACAACGTATTTTCTCAAATAACTTTTAACTCGACATGCATGAAAACCTTACTCAACTTTCACTGCTTTTGTTTTCGCTAGTAGTAGTATTTGCTGTTGCCCCAATTTGCACCAGTTCTTTCCGTTTCGCACTGCACGCCCCCAGACAATCTCAACTGTTTTCATTAGTGATCTCTCACAATATTCTTTCTTAACAACTAGAGTTAAAAATAAGCCATGTTGCACAACAAAAAGCTACCACACTGTTCCTTTACCTCATCATTTCCGTTTATACAATATCCTATATTTGTTTCTTCGTTTAGTGAAATATTTACATCAGAACATTTTGTTTTGAGTTCTTATGATGACCAATGACGTCTGGTTGAAAATTCCCTTTACAATACAACTTTATATTGCATTTAGTTCTCATAATGCATTCCAAAATCATAGTAATAAGAATTTCACGTTCCATTGATTCCATTATTTTAACCGGTGTCTTCCTCTCCAAAGATTTGCTTGCTGAGTTTAGTTCTTGCAATCCGTCACCATGATTTGGGAGCTGATACTATTAGCAGTGACAATTTTTCTGATAGGACAAGTGTATTACCATAAATATGTGAAAAACAAAGGTTTAATAAACGTTTCTGAAGATAAATCCAAGAGAGAACTTGGAATTCAAGAGCATTTTTTTCACCACTGCTTTAAACAGTATAATTTACAGATCGTTGCTGTTTATGTTATAAGATCAGAAATCCATTTGGAAGATGAGACCGTTTCTCGAGCTTTGCAAGCACTAGCAACGCGACATCCCCTTTTGCACATGAAAATTAAAGAAAAGAGTCAAGATTGCTTCTATTTTTCTAAAATGGAATCTTTTGAAACCAATTATAAGCAAAGCGAAGCTCTGGCTTCACAAAAAGAGAATTGGAGGAGGGTGTTTGAGAAAGAGTTAAAGCAGCCTGTTGACTCTGTAAATGGCCCTTTATGGAGAGTAACTAGACTACTTGAATCGAAAGGAAATGGAACGTTTACGAATTGCTTTTTATTTACTTTTCATCATGCCATTTGTGATGGAGCTTCTCGAATTCTGCTCTTCAAAGAATTTCTGGATCTTTTGAACACAATTTACCGAAAAAAAGAAATTGCTATCGAAAGACAAGAATTATTGCCACCCTGCGACACTTTGATCAGAAGTTTACTTTTTTCTTCAGGCACTTCAGTTTTGAAACCATTCTTTGCTGAACTGTTGGCAAGATTAAAGACATTTAACTTGTCAAAGGATATGGGTCAGGATTATCTTCAGAAATATTTCAATCTTTATCCACCTGTCATTGAAATGTTTCCTGAAACCGAATGTTCAGCAAAGGCACTATTCCACACGTTTGAAATTTCAGAAACAGAAAAGATCGTAGCAGCTTGCAAGAGAGAACATTGTTCTGTAACTGCCGCAATTACCGCAGCTTGTTCTATTGCAATGTCTAAAATTCTACAGAAAGGTCAACTGACGAAGGATAATGTTATACCGTCTTCTTTGGCAGTAAACATTAGGAAATACCCAAGTCCATTGACAGCCATTCCAGATATTGATAATTACGTAGGAGTATTTATTGGATTCATAGATGTGTCTTGCCATGTCCCTGCATTTAGTCAGCAGATATTACCTGGAGTTTTTTGGAAAGTTGCTAAAGATGTTACAATTAATGTTAAGCAAGCTATAAAATGTAACAAACATTTAAAACAGTTGTCAAACTTGTATGAAACGCCTTCCAAATCAGTTGCTATGGAACGCATGGATATGAATTTTTCCAAGTGCAACAGATTTAATTCCTCTTTGTTTTATATTTCAAGTAACGGACGCATTCAAATAGAAAAACCTAACAGTCTATTTCAACTAGAATATACATTTGCTGGTCCTAATGAGGCAAGGATAGGATCACTCTTCACCATAAGTCTTACAACTGTAAAAGGCAAACTGTGTTTTACCTTCATGTATTTTCCTCATATAACGAAGTATGACCAAGCTCGAGCCTTCCAGGAGAATGTGTTTTCTATTCTAAAAAATGTTTCGTTTATTAACAGCGAATGACAAATATTTTGTATTTATGAAATATGACTTTGCTTGTTAAGACTGCGGGGTTTTTTATTGCTAATGGTTTCACTTTTACCTGCTTTGAAATTTGAATTAATTTCTTATTTTACCTGGAGGTTACTAGTAACTTACATGATTACATGACCATGTTAGATCAAGGCTAAGAAGATAAGATAAGATAAGAGGATATGAGGACATTAGGAGTGAGGAGAGAGGACGCTGACGACCGCGCCAAATGGAGGCGATTGATCCGCTGTGGCGACCCCTGACGGGAGCAGCCGAAAGATGAAGAAGAAGTTAGATCAAGGCTTAAATGATCTCTTTGCGGCCTGAGAATTTTTGGGGCTGACTGGGTCAAAGACTTATTGCGTTTTTTAGAACTTCAACAATAGTTTGTAGTGTGTTGGTCTTCTTTCGGTAATTTTGTTTTTCCAGCAGTAATTTTCGAACGTTCAAACTAACAAAATAACATGAATGGTCACAGAAATGGACTTAATAGAGAAAAAGACAGCTAGACAAAGAGCTATAAACATGAATAGATACATAGATAAATGATAGGTAGATGGACAAAAAAATTGATATGTAGACAGACAGCCCGACAGATAAGACAGCAGTTGATTGATAGATGAATGGATGGATAGAGCTAATCTTTATTCATCTAAAAACTACGTAGCGTCTCAGGGGTGGGGGTATGTTTACTTTAGTTCCGAACTGTTACAAAAATCTATGGGGAGGTTAGGGTTGTCAACTCCTTTGTTGCGTAATGGATAATTTTTAAAAATTTGCCATTCCTTTATAAAAAGGCATGTCAAGAAAGGCTATCCCTCCTTTATGAAGAAACATATCCTTTGCTACATTTAATGAAACAGGTTTTCACTTGATGTTGTGATTGATGTTGCGATTGTTTAACGAATATCTGATGCATTACACTGGCTTCCCATATGATAAATCTTCAAATGAGCCGTACGAAATATGGTGCCAGGAGTACCGAGGCCTAGACTTCATGAGCTTTCTCCGAAAGATTACTAAATCATAAATTTGTTGGCACTTCGCAAACTCGTAGAAAAACCTTCGGCCTATTGTTAAAACCGCAGTTCCAAGCTTGTTCCATCAAAAAGGAACTGTATAAAATGATAAAATGCCGTAATATTTATTGCGCGAGCAAGCTTTCTCTCCCTCCCCACCCCCCACCCCCTCTCTCTCTCTCTCTCTCTCTCTCTTCCCTGTCAGATGATGTGGACACCTGAAATATTCTTATAAAAAAGAATCACTTTATCTCCTCTTAAAACTCATAGTGGAATAACTGTATAATAATTAATTATAACTTTCACTGTTAATTACATTCAACTTTTGTACTCACAGCTCGTTTTGATTCAAGAAGGACACCGGTGATAAGATGTTCAACCAAGGAGTTTGTTTATCATGTGTGAAAATTCGCTTGCAGTTGCTTTTTTTTGAGTTTATCAAAATGGTAAAAAGTACATTTTTGAAACTGTTTAAAAAATAAATTAAGACTTATAGTGAGGCACAAAAAGAAAGACGTTAAAGTTGTACAGGTAACAGTGCCAGCAGAATGAAAAGAGATAAGAAATTGAAGGATTCGAATTTGGAAATTGCTGTCGACGAGAAAATATAATTACTTAAAAAGCTCAGTGCGAAGAAAAAGGTACGGAGTTTGCCAATATGGAGCAGACGTATCAGCGGGATAACGAACAAGGAACATTCTGGTGGTGATAATGCTCATAATGTGTATGTGGAAGAGACTGTTATCCACAAGACTGCTGTAAATTCATTTCAATCGTCATCATCATCTGATCCTCAGACAAAGGTGCCGCAGGAAGCATTTGTGAGTGAGTTAAAAAAAACCAAAGCCAAAATAGAATTATCTAAGATAAAAGATAGAAATCGAGAGAAAACTCCTTCGTCTCTACTGTAAATGTGAACAAATGTTGGCGGCACTGGATGGCAATGTACTCAGAAAAGAGAGACAAAAAAAAAATAGATAATGAATTGAGCGCGACAAAAAATAATGGTTGGTGACAAAAATTCCTCCTGATATGATCGCAAGCAGAAAATATTGTTTCTGGATAATAATTCTTGGAAGATGAAAACCGGAAAAAGAGAGATAACACTGGGAGCGCCAATTAAAGTCGATAACATGGAACTTATATCTGTAATTGTGAAAATAGCAACAATTGGTTCTGCTGCGCATGAATGTTGATACTGAGTTTGAACACTTCAAACTGTGAACCAGCTTACCGTAATTTGTCATAGCGAAGCCTTTGACTTTCAAATATTCTCAGTTTAATTCAAAATGACGTATTCCTCAAAATGTTCATAAATTCAAAAGAAAAAAACATGCAAACACCGTAATGCTTATTCCCTTACAAAATTCTGAGCACAGTAGCTATGCAGTGGCCTTATTTTCCAGTTCGATGATTCTGCATTTGAAAGAGATCGCCGGATTTATTTTTCCTGAAGAAGTCATATTTCATTCTACTGATAATAGGGTGAAGGTTCAAATTGGAGTTACTGAGGCAAATAAACAGGCAGCATTAGTGATGCATGTTAAATTTAAAAAAAGGCAATTTATCCAGTCATGTAGTCATCATTGCAAACCAATACAAGCTGGTACCAATGGTTATTGGCAAGATGGAGGTGAAAACAAAAACGTTTTGAGATGTTGTTACCTATTCAGGACCAACTTATACTCGAAGGGTAAATTATTTTGAGTCAAGTACGTATCACCATCTTTCTCACAGGAAGCGAGCTGTCAAAGTTCGAGATAACAAATATTCAGAGGACAAGATAAAACAGGTTGTGATAGTGAGTATGATGCGGATGAAAATGTCAAGTATGGCTTTCCTTAGTAATGAGTTGGGTGGTGTTTCACTTCAACACGAAAATTTAGGAGCAAATCTGGATGATAAAGGCAGCATACTTGGTCCTCAATTTTAATTGAAAAAGTTCAAATATCCCGAAAAGAAATTTGGTGAAATTTGGAGTAAGATGGTCATCCATGGCTTTCCAGTAATAGCCGAATATATTAACGGTAGAATATCGGAGATCCTCCAAGATACAAGCGAGACGTGGATACCATCTTACATGAGGTCATCCAAATATTTGTTACAAGTTATTAAATATTACAATATTGTATGTTGTATGTCATTTAGATTGTCATAGAAAATGTTATGCAACAAGTGGATGTGAAGTAATAGATTGCGATACGTCACAAGGAATAGAGCTGATTTAAATGCCAAATTTACGAATTATGTAATTTTCGGATGGCCCTAGACATACGTTTATATAAATTTACTTAAATACATATACTGGTGGGTAGCCAGATAAAAATAAATTGATAAATTGGTACATAAAGGGACATGCAGGGGTTGGCTCTTCTTATCGGTTTCTCTTTTTACTCCGAACGTACGTTAAAAGCCTTTAATTCAAGATAGCTTAGCTAATACTGTAAGCAGTTTATCAACTAAAATCATTTGTTCCAGAGGACTTTACAACAGTGGTTCGCACATATTAACATTTGCAAAAAGCACCATCTTCACCACTATGATAGAAGAAAATTAAATGATCACTTAATAGGAAAGTCACGTCTTTTTCTCAAACTCTTCTACACCTTTTTTATTTATAAGGACACAGCAGCTTTAATTTTCTCTGCATTCAAACATTTAACATTTTCACCTTTGTTCTGCCTTTTCTTTCTTAAGTCGCTGATAAATTGGTAGTTGGAGAGTATTTTTAATCGTCAGCTTACCATGAGAGAGGTTCCCGATTCATGCATCAGCCAGATCCCTGGAAGCACCCGGGATAATTCCTTTCTCGGTTGTAATTGGTACAAAACCTAGTTTCCAGATATTTTATAAGATAGGGTTGGGAGAGAGAAGAAAGTAGCACAATGTAAAATCAGAAAAGAGAAAAGTAATACCTCAGTTAGGAAAAAAGACTCGTTGCACTTAAGTAGCTTCCAGCCTCATGTAGGATGACGGAAAAAAACACCCCATGTTATATATGAACCCAAGAGTTTTACCAGAGTTTTCTGTCTTCCTATTTCTAAAATACTGCTCACACTGCTCTAACAATTTTCCTAGCATTCTTACTTCTTCAAATTTTTATGTCTGTAAAATATGTCAATGGAAAACCTTGGGGCACACTTTTTACCTTTAATAAAAGAAGGTGACCCTCCCACCATAAGTTAGACTTGCTACATCTGATTGCCGCTTAGTTGCTCCTTTTGGAATGTGTCCCCTCTCTCCAACCACAGCGTTTTCTTTCTCTTGAAACGCTTCTTTTGCTTTGGGAATTTTCTCTCCATTTTCTTCGTAAAACGTTCAACCTGTCTTCTTATATCCTTCTGCTTGAATCCACTCTACTTCGACAGACAGGGCCAAGATATGCGATTTTTCAGTCCTGTATGGCTCTGAAAAAAGTTCTTTGCAGCCTTCACACCGTGATTCACAATTTGAACTGAATACCTGAACATCCAAACTTGGCTTTCTTTTAAGAAGTAACTAATACATGTGGCCTGAATAAATATTATTTAGCCGGGTGTTTTGGTGTTATTTCCCTGTCATATTGGTTAAAAGCAAGTTCCTTTGCTTTTTAAGGAAGATGATTACGTCTCAAGGGGTGTCCATGATGTCGCTGTGTGACATCATGGACAAAGTGTGACAGGAAAAGTTCTTTTCCTCTCTTAAAATTCACTCTGTGCACCAATTAAAGTCAATAGAGTCTTTTGTTAAAAATGGAAAATTTTACAGTTTCTTAATTTTTCTTGAGTCTGGTACTAGAGTTTCTTAAATCTTTGGCCATTGTAATACTAGTTTCTTATAAACCAGTTCCTTATAAAAAGGTGTAGACGTTATGACAAATAATATAAAAATAGAGTAATCAAAAGGAATTCAGAAAAACAATTATTCACGCTTTAATTCTTAGAACGGCAGGTTAATGTCAAGACCTGATACGTTTTACGTGTTAGCCTTCAGCCAAGTTCCTTACTGCTATTGATAATGGAAACTGTGACGTACGAGTATTAAAGTATTAACAATAAAATAAAAGATTCACAAATCAATACAAGCGCAGCTCCGGCAAATTTTCTACTTTAGTTAATTAGTAAATAAATTCATAGAAAGAAATGTACCTGTCAATTAAAAACCATAAAAACAATGTTATACTTATCTTATAAAGAAAACATTTCAAAATTTATTACATATAAGTTTCCTTACATATAGCTTTTCAACAGTAATTACAATCCAAAAGACGCTATTACAAAATAAATGTATGATAAGCGTTTCATGATCTTCAAACGTGAGGGCTTTTTCAGTATGTTAGACCTAAGTAGCAAATTTTGACATGTTTCTGTATCAAAAGCACTAGGGCAGATTTATAAACAGAAGCCTACTGATTAAACGGAAAAAGTGCTTCTAAATAACCCAAACCGATTGTAAATTACCTAACAAATTTTATATTTTCTTCGAGCACCATATATTTAAGCCGTTAAACCAACGTGGAGGATGCAAAAAAAAATTATTTTCTCAGTTAGATTGATGGTGACTGTGTCAACCATGTCTTCTCGGTTTTTAATCAGGGTGTTGGCAGAGAACCTCTTGTTTTCACTCAAAGGTACGTTTTAGATCAGTAAGATCGACTTTATCTTACATATGCTTTTATCAGGACATTGCTTATTTTAGAAAAAGGTTGTTCCTTATTTTACTTGCCTTTTTTGCCTTATAGTTGTTGAGTGGTAGATCATCAGTTTACCATGCAAGAGGTTTCCTGTTTGAGCATTAGCCACTTTCCTGGAAGTGAGTGTCCTTTTTAAACTGCAAGTGGCAGACTATTACTGCGACTTTGTGCTTTTCCAGAAACACAGTTCGAGAAGTTAGAAGAGTAATAAAAAAAGTTAAAAAATACAAAAACTTTAAATCTTCTAGTTATGGAAATTCCATACCACCTTTGGTTGTTGGGTTAGTTAAGGGCAGTATTAAAAACAGTCGTTTGTTTTTCCTCTTCTTTTTGCCAGGTTAATTTTGATTTTCCTCACAAACTTCATCCTTAGTGTTTTTCTTTGGCTCAAGAAAATGTGAAAATTTAAAAATTTGTAACATTCACCTCATGTCCTTGAAATACCAGGTTGCCTTTTTGCACAGTTTATTATGCCATATGCGGGGGTGGGGGGGGCTCTTTAGTCCTGGTTGGCAACTCTACTAGAGACAGTGTCTCTGTAAAAACAATGGTGTAGTGTCATCTCGGGATGTGGTAGTATTGGCTCTTCACAGGGCTGGAAAAACGTGTTATCTCCAAAAATACCCTCTTTTTAGCTTTTAGTAATGTTAAAGATCTTCGTTCCAATTTCTCTTTTGTGAAAGCTTTCCTTCATTCAGACTCGCCTCGTTCTTGTGATTTGTGAGACGAGCCTCAATGACAGTGTTAGTAGCAGGGGGTTTTATGTGGATGGCTACTTAGGTTTGGAAATCGGATGATTTTTCCATTGTTTCTAATTCTGTTCTCCATGATATCAAAGTAACTTTTCATTGGGTCCCACACATCTCCATTTAAACCATTGTATACATAAGCACATATCTTCTTTCTCCACAGACCGTCGAAAGAAGATATGTGTTTATCATCCCTTCCTGACAACATTACTGCGGTTGTCTTAAAGAATTGTGGTTTTAAAATTATCCTTTTTGCTGTCTAAAATTTTAATTCTTGGTCTTGTTGATCCCTTCTTCCTGAAAGTGATTTAATGTGGTTTCAATTATTAACAATTATGGAGAACCTTTTAATCAAAACATAGTACTGTCCTGTTAATCTGTTTGTACTCACAATACTACTTTTTATTCTGGTATTCCTTGAACTCCTTCTTTCCTGGAGTAATTGGTGACTGGTAACTTTCTAGCCTTGCAAGACCTAGTGCATGGAGTAGGAAGTGAAATTCTTATCTTTCTATCATTTAACTAAATTTTGGGCCTTTCTTGGGTATTTCTTGATCAAACCATTAGAGATAAGGTCCCCTTTTGAAATTGGCTGGTATTATTTTCTTACTTGATCTTTCCAAGAACTGTTACGTACAATGCATGTTATGCCTAGTTCCTTTAAAAATGGCTTATTTTACAGGTCAAGGTACTACCTCGCACTAGAGCCATTTTATATCTTTAAGAACATATTTTCCAGAATACTGCTTTCACATTTGAAGAGGTAAACAATGTTATAATTTGGAATCCCTTGACCGGAGCCAAAGTCAAGTATATAATTTGATTAGTCCGTCACTTATCTTAAAACCTCAACGTCTGTCATTCCAATGGGGTGTCTCCTTAGTCTCCTGTAAAACTATTAAAACGAAAATCACTCTAATGACCGTTATGTTTAGTATAGTAAAAGTCAAGATCAATTGACGCAAGGCCTGTCAATGTACTCTCCTCTACAATATCCTCATGATAATTTAGAACACCTGTCCGAAATGCCTTTCCTTCTTTCGGCGTTCTGTCTTTTGATATGGATTTATCTCCCTAGTTGACAGGAANGTACTTTATCTTTCCAAGAACTGTTACGTACAATGCATGTTATGCCTAGTTCCGTTAAAAATGTCGTAATTTACAGGTCTAGGTACTACCTCGCACTAGAGCCATTTTATATCTTTAAGAACACATTATTTTCCAGAATACTGCTTTCACATTTGAAGAGGTAAACAATGTTATAATTTGGAATCCCTTGACCGGAGCCAAAGTCAAGTATATAATTTGATTAGTCCGTCACTTATCTTAAAACCTCAACGTCTGTCATTCCAATGGGGTGTCTCCTTAGTCTCCTGTAAAACTATTAAAACGAAAATCACTCTAATGACCGTTATGTTTAGTATAGTAAAAGTCAAGATCAATTGACGCAAGGCCTGTCAATGTACTCTCCTCTACAATATCCTCATGATAATTTAGAACACCTGTCCGAAATGCCTTTCCTTCTTTCGGCGTTCTGTCTTTTGATATGGATTTATCTCCCTAGTTGACAGGAAATATCTTTCGATACTGCTCATCATTTTTTTCTAGTTTGACTGCCACCAGATGTTGGATTGGTAGCTTACACACAGGCACTCTGTTAAGCTGGTCGGACACCCAGGATGGGTTCAGACAGGTTAAGACATGAATGAAATCACACGATAGAGAAAGTGGTCTGTATACTTCTTGTGTAGCTTCAAGACGTGCTTTGTTACATCTGTTTGTGAATTCACTTATATTGGCTTGCATGGAGCTCTCAACCCCGCTGCTCTCCACGAATGTCTTTGCCTCAGATTCAAATCTCGCAGCAAAGTATTGTCGTACGTAGTAATTGATTTCCATTGCTATGTAGTACACGTCCCGTGAAGCTATCAAAGAATGTCTTGAACAGCTTGATCATAATTTGTGCAACAAGGATGTTGGCTTGAAAGTAGCCTCTGACCGTTTCAAACTCACTAATAACAGGCGTCAAAAAATGAAAATGTAAAAGATTAATAGGACCATTTAACATGTCCGAGATTAGGCTGGATTTTTATAGAATATCAACACTTGCTTCAAACTCTGCAATGGCAAAATATATACTCAATTCTACCTAATTTACCAGTACATTGTAAAGGATTATTTTGTCATACCAGACAACGTATTTGCCAGAGTTCCTGAAATGGGCTTGACAAGGGTGCGCTTCTTGTGGCTTCATTGTAGATATTGAAACGCTAGCTATATACTTCACGGTGTATTACACTTTTTGAGAACTACTTGGGCATTTCATGTAACAAGAAGTCAAGATGAGATGACATCTCCTCAAATGCCTGCTGGACACAGAGCACCAAGGAGTGACAGATGCACTTTATCAAAATGGAGTCTGGTGTTACAGCCTTAACTCTTGGCCACACTGAGTCTTAATACTCTACCATATTTTTTGCTCCATCGCTAGCAAAGCCAACACAGTCACTTATCTTCAAATCTGAAGCCTCGGCACAGACTTCATTGCTTCAAACAAATGATGTCAAATATGTCTTATGTATGTATGTATGTATGTATGTATGTATGTATGTATGTATGTATGTATGTATATATCAATTTGCCACAAAAAAAATTTAAATCTTTTGATAAGCTAAAAATTGATATTTGTAATGTTAAAAAACTCCAAATAAAAATCAAATAAAAATTATTACCCCTGGAAACACCCCTAAATTTAGTGGCAGGTATAACCTTTTTTCCACGGTGGTCTCCTCAGAGGTGTCTTCTCAAATTGTGAAATGTGTCGGAAAATTAAATGAAATATACAAATATCTATCAAAGTCAAAGTGATTCAGCTGAAATTTTATTTAGTGTTGCCATAATGTGATTAAAAAGGAGATATCAGTAGTTCACACATATAAAATCCTGCCTCTGTAAATTCTGGAAAAAGTTTTCTTTCACCTTACTTTTGTATGTGTTGACATTTTTGTTCATTCTAAGTCCGATGCCAATTTATTTCGTATTTTTGGCCCTAGTTAAGATAGATATTTTGGACCTATGTTACTTTTACTTGACAGGACATTCAATTTGAATTTGAACCTTTGTGTTATGTTACTTTTTAGTTGCTTACATGGAATATTTCGTCTACTTTAATCTAAAGTGACATGTATAAATTTTGCTTTGTTTCACCTTTTGTTGTAGAAGTCTGTTATGTGCTACAAGATTTTAATGTTGGGAGAGTGTGTTTTTAAAAAACAAAAATAAGCTGTAGTCCTAAAAATAAATTTAAAATAACCTAAAAATGTGCTGGATTTAGAAAATATGCCAAAACAGACGTTTTTTATCCAAAGAAATTTCAAAATTTGCCAATTATGCCACATTTCTCCTATAATATACCAATATGGCAACCCTGGTTTCTGTTTCATAGTACAGGTCTTATTTTATTTTGAATTCTGGTTGTTTGAATATTGTCGAACGTAAACAATCAAAAGAGTTGTGATTGCATATGAAAGTATTGTATGGTATTGGAAAGACTGGTGCATATTGAAAAAAGAACAAATACGGCTACCCGCAAAAATAAAAGGCGTCGAGCGACGAGCAAGGTAACGATGAAATGCGAATTGACATAAGGTGGAGTAACGAAGTTGTCTATTCAGAAGTGGATAAAAAAGAGATAAACAAATGAATAAACAGGACAGTTTCATTATCATTTTTATTTTCTACAATTTCTCAACATCATACCATGGAAACCGTTTAAAAATCGGTTCATGTATTGTAATAGCAATCCCTTTGTACTTTTCTTTGAGTTTATCAAACAAAACTTTAGCAAATTTCTGATCGTTTGTCACTGCACTGTCTTTGGCTGGAATCACCAAACCAATTTCTCCTTTTCTTTTGCCAACCACAACTGCTTTTAGTCCTGTTCTTTTCTCACCACTGATGGTGAGAAAAGAACAGAAAGAAAAGAACGACAAGATTCGCGATAACTCTATAGGAACATGTTCTACTAAAACATGTTCACGATCTGCAAGTTTATATACGCCCAGCGCATGTTTATCATATGTTCGTGTTTCATCCCTTGGGTCGAGTTTGCAAAGTAGTTTCTCTCCACAGACCGGTGACCAACAATCTTTGTAAATGTGTTGACCTCGAATAGGGCAAGAAAAGTCAACTATGTACATCATTTCATATTTTTGAAGCGTTGGACTTGATCGCGTCATCTTATCATTCAAACCACCAGAAAATATCGAGAAGAAATGAAGGCATTACAATGCAAAACAAAATTTTCACGAGAATTCGAACGTGATTTTCAAACACGCCGTTCGAATGAATACGTGCAAAACAAAAGCTTAACCTTGTGCATATCGAATTTATACATGCAGAGCATTCAAAAAGTTCTGCTGCTCGCCATTTCAACATTGATAGGAGAATGGTAGCTCGATGGGTCAACAATCGCAATCAAATCCAGGCACAAACAACACAAAATAACGGAAAGGAAAAAGAAAAGACTCTCTGGAGGGGGAAGAAAACCTGTGATATTGTATGATTGTATTGTTATTGTTATTGTTATTGAATGTGAGTTTCTGATTCCTTTGTTCTGGGTGGCGGTTTTTTAGGCGGGCACGTGGTGAGAGATTGGGACGGGAGGGAATTTTGAGTTGTTGGGCGATCATGATATTTTTGCAGGAGTCACGGTTTTATTTTGATGTACACTTTGTGGTCAAGGAGTTGATCGTTGGAGTCAGGATTTCACAACTCCGTTGTTATTTGTTGTTCACGGAAGTAGAGTAAACTTTATAGGAATTAACTTTGTTATTTGACCACACCGTTGTTATTTGTTGTTCACGGAAGTNCCTTTGTTCTGGGTGGCGGTTTTTTGGGCGGGCACGTGGTGAGAGATTGGGACGGGAGGGAATTTTGAGTTGTTGGGCGATCATGATATTTTTGTAGGAGTCACGGTTTTATTTTGATGTACACTTTTTGGTCGAGGAGTTGATCGTTGGAATCAGGATTTCACAACTCCGTTGTTATTTGTTGTTCACGGAAGTAGAGTAAACTTTATAGGAATTAACTTTGTTATTTGACCACACCGTTGTTATTTGTTGTTCACGGAAGTACAGCAAACATTATTGACTTTATTATTTGACCACAAAACCGTTGAGCGAAAGACTAGAAAACTTGGTTTAGGAGTGGGTTTTATATCGACGACAAAAAGGACTGCGAATATCTCAAACTCTTTTCAAAAGAAAGCCCCTGCTTTAGTTTAGAGAGATGAGAGATACATCTGAATCAGATTTTTCTGCAAGCAAAAGATGGTGCGAAAAGTTTATGATAAGAAATGGGCTGTCCTTAAGAAGAAAACCATCTGTTTGTCAAAAAGACCCAGACATGATCATAGCCAAGCTTGTGGAGTACATTTTACGAATTCGAGATTAAGGCTGCAACACAATTATACCATGAATAGTATTTATGCGATGGATGAAACACCTGTTCAGTGCGACATGGTTTCAACTTCCATAGTCGACCAAAAAGAATCCAAAGATGTCCATTTGACGTCAACAGGGCATGAAAAAATTCGTGTCTCAGTTTATTTAACAACGAAGCGAATGGCGAAGAAATGAAGCCGTTTATAGTTTTAAAAGGAGCCAAAAAAGATGTAGAAAAGTCAACCAAAGAATTGGGTGGAAAATGTTTGGTCGTGTCTTCATCTAACGGATGGATGAATGCCGAATCGACAAGCAAGTGGAAAAACAATGTTCTTGGAGGGTGATGAATATTTGGAAATCGATATTTGAATGTTGTTTTGAGCATTTCAATTATAAAGACACATTTCTTTTATTTTCAATTGTTGACTTGCTTCCAAACCTATTTTATCAAATAAGCACCTCCCTCGAATAAGCGCAACCTCGAATAAGCTCCCCCTCGAACAAGAGCCCACCCAGAGCCTCAAAATTTAAATAAGTGCCCGTGCGCTTATACGAGGCATTACGGTACTTCTATCTACAACAACCTTACTATTATTTCTCTTGTCGTTTTTGTACTGACACTGCATAGTCTGTTATGCATTCATTTACATGCGTCAATGTAAACTGGTTCTGTAATGTTCTTGAAACATAGTGTTAACATAATTATTGCTTTTTATTTTTGTATTAAATGTTACCATGGATATTTTTTGCAGATACATCTTGTGCAGTTATTGAGTTAATAACATTTGTAAAATTATTCCATGTCATGTTTATTGACCCAATGGCCATATTTGTTCCTTCTCTTCGTAAAACGTTGTTATGGTCATAAATTGCTGAGATATTATCAACATTTGAAACTTTTGCTTCTTGCATTCAACTGAACTTATCAACAAGCTTTTTTTAAATATTTGCACATTTTCTTTTATTTGAAAATCTGTTAAGAGTCTCAACAACCTAAATTTTAATATAGACTAATTATTATTTCGAGAAACTTACAGTGTTTCTGCCGCCCATGCCAATTAAAACAAACCGACAAAGATTCCCACAAAACACTTGGTCCTCTTGCTACACCTGCTCGTTTTTATAAAGTATTGATGATTTTAGATATTTAGCTAATCCAACAGGTTGTTTTAATCCAAAACTGTCAAAGTAATACTTTTTATTTCCATTTTTATCCCAAGCAGCCCAGTGAGTCCCACTCCTTGACTTATTATCAGGTTTTAATATCCCACACTCTTTTTTCGGTGACTTTTTGGAAGAAATTTTACACAGAAATAGACCTCAAAAAACGAGTATTTTCAAATCTTGTTCTGATTGATTAATGCAAAATTACTCAAGGGTTTGTTTGAAAAAACCCCTTTCTGACAGCACTAAAGGGCATATTGTTCGTGTCTATTTTTGTATTGATTACATTTCTTTTGTTGTTGTAGTTGTATGCTATACTACTTTGTAGTGGTCATGTGCTAGTGTATCTAGCGCCCCCCCCACCTTACCCCCATCCCCCACACATACACTAACATATCAAATTACTCTCTTGCCGCTATTTGCTGATAGAGATACCTTATTTACTTCCTCCGTATAGATTTCATGACCATGACTCCAAATGACATTCACTGTTTTCTGCTGTTCTTCACCTGAAAGTAATCATCTCTTGTAATACTCAAATGTATGGCATCTCTTTTCTTCAATTCCCCTAACAAATTGTATGAATACAACATTTCTCTTAATCCTGAAAACTCTTCAATACATTTTCTACCAGCTTCATCTTTGAACATTCTAACAACCCTTTTGTTTATGATCAGCATTATACCAGGAAAATGATCCCTGGGGAACGTTTTGTATCAAATATACTTATGACATCCCTAGAAATGTATTTATTAAAATCCTTCATTTCCATTTCATAAAGCAGACTGTCTGCCGTTTTCTGTAAAAAGCAATTTTGCCTTATCTTCGTAATTTAGTTTAATGCAGTTGTAGTGAAAGTCATATTACGTAATCACATCAAAGTTTTGCTCAAATCAAAAATACATATTCCCAAGTATAAAGGTTTGTCAGATACCAGCTTTATGTTTTTTACCTATAAGGCTATTAAATTCTGATTAAAATATATTACTGTGTTTGTAATATAATTTTGCAGTAAAGTTCTTTCTCTTTGCTTCATCATGGTCTAATCTAATGGCCACTCTGCTGCTGAAGTTTTTCATAGTTTTTCCAAATGCAGAGTTGCATACGAGCTTAAAGAAATCCTTTTCCAACTCATTGATTCCTTTCGCTCTAAGATCTGTATTCATGTCAATGTATTGTTGAGCCATGCACTTTCCTCAAACTTGATATCTGTACATCTTTGCAATATTCAATCCCAAACCCTCATACAATGTGAGTTTTTCATGGTGAAAAATTTGTTATTGAGATTGGAGACTGGCTTTTTCACTTTACTAACTTTATTACTCTCTGGCCAAAAGTCATTGTGCAAATCATCAAGGTGTCGAAGGAATTCCAAGTCAAGCTTGAACATAAAAAAAGTGATTCTTCCATTCTGTTACTTGGCTTTCACTCATCCATTAAAATATCTTAGTTAGAAGGGGGTTGCTAATAACACACCCATAAAAACTGTTCGAGTCAAAATAAGTATTGTATTTTGTTACCTCCTATTTTGTTGTATCTGGTAACCATATATGTGTTATTTGCTCTCGCATATCTATTCTATTACTTTTGATCTACAGCTCCTCCCTTATTCTCTTAGCAATCCTGGGCAAAGAGGATCTGCTAAAAACTCATGACTGACATTTGTCAAATTTAATGTGGAATCCCATGCTAGTTCAGGGGCTGAGAATAGACCTTATCATTAAAAACATTTGATATGGCAGCAAAAGCTTGATGGTGTGTAATTTTGATACTGCTTAATGTAACTCCTTTCCGATTTGGCTCACAAATATCAAATGATTTTATGAAAAACTCGTGCACAATGAAGGGCACTCCCATAGGCCCATTAAAACCGTTAAATTAAAAGGATTAAACCCTGTTCTGACATCTCGGTCTTGACCTCTTCATTTAAATAGCAGTATTCCCTCAGCTCGTTTAGTGATCTGGTAGAGGTGAAAGAACTCAAGCATCTCGAACAGTATAATAAGGCAGCAGTGTTGTCTTACTTCATCATCAACTAATAAGAAGTTTAATGTATCACATTTGTATGTTCATTTATTTTCATAGGGTATGCTCAGCTTTCTTAACCAAATGCATTGACAGAAAGGTTTTCGTTTATCCTTTTATAGTTGTTAATAGTTGTGCTTAACAGGCTACCCAGTGCAACTCACATTTAATACAGCATTCTTACTTTTGAGTGTTCTATCAATACCACCAGGGATTTTATCATTTCGATACAGAGCTCGAAATACAAATCAATTTAAAGCACTTACGATCATCGTCATTGTTCATAATAACGATTTGCTCTTCCGCCTAAATATATTACTGCACTACTAATTTTTAGTTTGTTCTGAGAGTCCTTCTCTCAAATCGGGTCAATCCGTTCAGCTGGTTTCTCAAGCTTTAAAGGCTTTGGTGCTTCATCTTGCAAACGTCATTTTTTCTTAACAACTTAATCAACTGCTTCTTCCCATACTGTGAATGACTTTTCCTTTCAGGGAGTGTTGTTTCTAGACTGTGTATTTTATCTAATGGCCCTGGAAAATATACTAAGTTACGATCAGTTTCAACTATTGTATATCTATGGGAGACATTGGAGCAGAAGCAAAAAAATAGTGTTTTGCATTACACCGTTTACATAACTTCAAGATATAAAAGTCAATGTTCACAAGTAAACTACTTATGCTAAGAAAATTATCAATATTTTCTGGCTCCTGAAAGTTGAGAGAATAAATGACATTATTAAACCATAAAATGTTGAAATCGAATTGGGTGGTCTAATATCTATTCCTAAAATAGGAACTGTGGAATGTCCTTTGTTTAAGATGAGAACACACTTTAAGATGTTGGTAGAAAGTATTATGTAATGTTCCTTATTAACAGTATTTTAATGCCCGTTTTGACTCACTTTTTGTCGAATTTAATTATTAATATCAATGATGTAATAACTATTCTAGGCTATATGTTTCAAACCATGAGGCACCACTGTCTGGTGGGAACCGGAAGTAATTATCCGTCGCATAAAAGTTTGAAATGAGTAGTAGGTCTCGAGGTTAAGAGTGCCATTTTCAATTTTTCTTTTCATCAAGCTAAATCGGAGGGTTGTATCTTCTAACAACCCGCGCCTTGTTATTGCTCATGTAACGGAGTGTGAGATGTATTTAGAAAAACACTATTCTTCTCAATTTTTGCTTTTCTTTTATTCCGTGTAGTAACCTTTGGCTTAACATCATACTAAAATATATAATTAATCAACATGTAATTTTTATCCGTCACACACCAGTGTTTCATTCTTATCTAACTTTGTTTTCAGTATCTAAAATAAACAACAATACAACACCTTCACATTCCCCTGTCCTAAATTTCAGTAATTGAAATTTAAAGATCAAAAGATAATGGAACATTGTTCTGATTCTCTTGCATCGTGTTATTTTACAAAGAGAATTTTTAATTTATGTACAATCCGTCATCACAGTCTGACCACCGCTGAAGTTTGCTCTTTATGTCTTAGCAGAACCTCCAAAATATAACGAGTGTCATACTAATTAGGAATAACACAATTGTTCTCAATTTTTGCTTCTCTTTTTCTCCATAAATATACCTTCAGCTCAACATCGTATTAAAACTAATCATTGACATCTAAATATTATCCGTTATGTCCCATTATCTCATTCTCACTTACCCTAGTTTTCAATATTAAAATTTTTAAAAATACAACACCTTGCACTTACTACAATCTGAAGTGAGCTTTTTAAGGATTTGTGTTTTAAGCACTTCCATTTTTTTCAGCAATATTTAGAAATTGAGTACACCAGGTATATAGTAACGAAGTCGCTCGCATGCTTGGGGCATCAAGAATTTGTCTGATCCACTCCTAACTTTTCCATTATTTTTCTTACTCCTTAAACCAATAACCAAAAAGCCATGCAGTTTTTCCCAAGCGGCTTTACACAACTTTCTAAATTCATACTCAAGCATATCTTCACTAACGTAGTCCTTGTAGATGTGACTAACATTTTTATGGTCTTTGGGAAAAGATAGATAAAGTTTGTATCTTGTCTAATTTTTTAGTGGAGTAATTTGAAATAGTATGGTGACATGTAAAGACAATCTAAATTACTATGCCTTCAAGGAATATAATCAGACTCACATTTGCTCTGCTTCTCAATGAGAAAGTGATACAAAAATATTACAAGAGGGCCTGATACAACTTTAGCTAATTCATAAAAACTCCATTCTTTGTCTGATTTATCCCTAACTTCTTTTGCTGTCTCTTTAGGAAGTGTTAATGGTGAGACATTCAACCATATTACTACATCACGCAAGTGAAACAAGCGCAAAATAGCTCCCTGTGGTAATTTTTTTTTATAGCTGTGTTGAAGATGCGATATCCTGGTTGGAACAGATTCTTATCGAACAGACTTAGTTTCTTCAAATCTAGATTTTTTCAACAATTGATTTGACTTCTTGGAACAATTTTCAGCCTTTTTTCTCGCAATTGGTGGCATTATTTACTGCAATTTATTCCCCAAACTATAGAAATCACTGTGCAGAAGGAAAAACCACTGTCAAAACTATAACGACATTTTTAGCCTTGCCTCCCCCGGCTCTGCATGAAGTAAATTGTTAATGCACCGATCTTTTTATGAATAAGCTTTTAGCTTGTATTAACTCAGGTATTTAGAGAAGTGTTTAATTTTTTTATTTCTACAAAGTCTAAAAACTTCGGAGAGTTAATATTTCTTTGGCAATACGAAAATTTAGAGGTCCCCAGCCTAACAATATATGGGGCTCCCTTACACAAACGTTCGACTACCTTTTCACAATAAATAGGGTTCTGTATAGTTGTAAAATAGTGCTTATAAATTTTTGGAAGTTATTACTTTAAGTAATGTGGCAATTTCAGGATAGATGTAAGTTATAATGTCTGACTTGCATTATTACCGACAGGTGCCTGTAGAACTCTACCCCCTTCCTTGTAGAGAGCAAAATAATACATAGATATTCAATCTGCGTTCTTCACAGTTCTTAAGTAACTCACCCATCTATTTTTCGATTTTGTGTATAAGATTACCCTAAATATGACAAAAGACACCCGATGGAACACAAAAGCTCCGGTCCTACCAGGCTGGATACAATTTGGGTATGCAGGATATTTAGAAAACTAATACGAAACGAATATTTTAAGTTTCACTCAAATGAATTGGAACGAGATATGATTAACATAATTGATTTTTATTAAGTCACTTATCAACTATCTTCCTTTAATCCCTCTTTAGGCTCCATAAAGAAACTAATATTACGTATCGATATCTGTACAAACAAGTGACAAAGAGGGATAAAAACTGCAGAGGCCCAAATGTCAGTGGAGCCTTCCATGTCATGGAATACTGAGAGAATACGTTTGGACAAGTGTTCACTAATCAGAAGCCTTAGTGTTTATTTCATTCAGGCTCAAAGATGGCTCAGGGAATCAGAAAAGAGATATAAAGATTCTTTGTATCGAGCTCATTGAAACCACGAAACTCTTTAACTGGTATATATGCCTACTAACACATATATATATATATATACAAGGACGAACGATGCCATCATCTTTTAAACAATGTCGCTAATACGAGCCAGTTGAAACAACTAAATAGTGATATTGCAGAAACTTTAAGGTTTTGTAACTTACAATATTTCTACACTCCGTTGAAGGAACATTCCACAATTAGAACCGGAAAAGAAATTCTCAAAACTTCTTTCAAATGTAAGTCTTTAACTTCAACCAAAAGAGCGCTGGTGCCAAAAGATAGAAAAAAATTCCAGTGGTAGAATAGGTAGCTGTCATTAATGAGTAAAGTTGTAAAAATTTGACTAATGCAAATGGCAGTGAATTTTTAAGCTATTTTGGTACCACCTACAATTTTAATCTGTCAAATGGTTACAAGTTACCATTGTTTCTTGTCAAATTAAAAAAAATTGATATAGAAAATACAAACAATAGATGTCATTATTTCACAACATGCTTCTAAATACATCTAGATACTAATTGATAAACAAGAATAAGTAAACGTTCCTGTGTCCGTGATCACTTAGCTATGCCCTAAGATATACTATTGCACTAGCACTAGCGGTATCTTCTTCCAAGGATGTATTATGGCTTACTGCTTGCTCTACCAATGCCACTACAATTCTTATCTTTACTACATTTAAACTAGGTCTTTAACACTGGTGCTCTTTGCGTAAACAATTTAGCTTGTTAAAGAGGTATTTTACCATCACTTAATTAACGCCTCAACATTTTTGTCACAGGAAGATATGGTCCCCACGTTATTCTGAGGGCCACAAGACTACGAAATAGCTTTGGATTTGGCCACTTAAGCGCTCATAATCTTAGAATTGTTTTATTAAAAATTTTTAAAAATTTCATTTAAATGTCATTTTTAATAACTCCAGGTTTCGCATATATTTTTAGAAAACTTCAATAACTTCGTAACCTGCACCTGTGAACAGAATCACAACAAATGCTGTTGCTACAGGCTCTTTGAAGAACCTGAAATATTTCAATTTATTCACCTTAGCAGGATATTTATACTGCTTCTTTAAGATCCTCAGATTTCTTCATTTGCTTCCAGCTGCGATAGCTTTGCATTTATTGATCGTTTATTTACACCTGTCCATGCAATATATTTCTTTGAATTTCTTCTAGTCTCATTAGATTTTCTTCTATAACTTCTTTTTTGTGAAAATATCCTGGTGGAAAAGTCTTGGAAGGATTATGCCTTCCCTAGCTTTTGTGGAAAGTTTTTGCTTTTTTCTAAATTTATGTTTTGTCGGGTCCTTTTAAATGAAAAAATCCCCGACTACTTGAATCTAGCCCTTTCATTGCTTCAAAGTTCTGCAGTCAACTGATTGGTTGTTGTCCTATTTGTCTCAAGGCAATTACTTTGATAACATGTTTCTGAACTTCTGCATTTTTAATTAATAATTTTAAATACAATTATCCTGTACGTTTTTCACTCTTAAATTTTGTCACCCCATTTTATATATCTAATATATTGTTTGCGGTAGACCAGGCCTTAACGAATAATATACTATAAACCAATCCTCTAAACAGATTCGTCATCAGTTATTCCAGAAATACCGTCAACAATAAACTGTATTGTCAAAGGTGATGCTCTACTTACTAAGCAGGCTTTTCTAGTTTTTGGTCTACTTAAGCTACCCGCAGAAAAGAGCATGCTTAACTCAAACGGAATATGTTATTAGTACGTTTGAGCTGATCTGTGAAGTCCATACTTAAAGAACTGCTAAATCATCAAACCATTCAATGAATGACTTGCGTGTTCAGAAATAACAACAGACGGAATGTCAAAGTTCACGAAGGTATCTTTCTCGGTTTGATTTTCTAAATAATTCAAATAGGTATCTCAAAAACAATCTTCAGTTAAAGATAATCATTTTTTATTATAATGCAAAGAGGGTGGAGAAAACGTTAATTTTTTTTAGTTTTATACTACCAGTAAGGAACAAAAGGAATGAGACTGACTTTCGTTGAGGCGACTGTGAAATCTTTGCTTGACAATAAACCATCTTGCATCAAAAATGCTTTCTATTTTATTATTATCAAGCTTAATTACATGGGTACGAAGTAGGGAATATACGTTTTGCTTTAGAATGGCAATCAGAAAGAAAAGCACAGACAAATTGTGTAAGTATTAACTGGGAAAATGGCAAGGTACAATCGGCTTAGAGACCATCCATATACAGTATGACGTCAACAATGAGAGGAGTCAAGCCATAAATTGGGATTGAGAGATTTGTGATGTTGTTTGGACGTCCACTAAAACATAAAAAATTATAAAGTGATAATGAGAGGAAAACAATTACATTAGGGAACAATTTTTCAGTAACTTTGCATTGCATTGAATATTTCGTGTGATTCTGAAGGCGTTTCAGGCGCTGATTTCAAATCTGAAATTAGTTTTTCTCTACAAGCTCTGGTTTATATGCCATTTGAAGTTAATGAAATTGTACAAATTTGAACTTGTGTAAACAAGGTATAAGCATTTTCTCGTTCATATATATAGATAGCGTCTAATGTTGTGATCATTCTTCTTTTGTTCCAGTTCAAACATGGCTTCCGTAAGGAGACATCATCGCAGAAACAAGTCTGATGCCTTCTGCTACATATGTGTGTATGCCACACACTCAATCGTCAAAGACGTAACATATCCTCGTTCATCAAGGCATATTTTGGAGTACATCTTGTTGATCAAGACAAGCAATGGGAAAGGAAAACGCAAGGTCTGCCTTTTGGAGTTCCATTGATTTGGCGTGAACCCACTAACCATGTAACTGACTGTTATTTCTGCATGGTAAACAAAATGGGTGTTGGGAAGAAAAACCTACATAAGATTATGTATCCGAACATTCTCTCAGGTATTCGGCCTGCTCCACACTCTGAAGAAGCTCCTGTTCCAGTTTTTAAAGGCTTGTCCTTATTGGACGATAAAGACATTGGGCATGATACAAGCGATTAAAACAGTTGTGACAGTGAATTGTTAGAAAAGTGTTCACAATAGGAGGACTGGATGACTGTTCTTCAGACACTGAACCTTTACCCATACCAAAGCCTCTTCCCCAGGCTGAAATGACTGATTTAGTGCGGGATTTGTGTCTTTCAAAGAAAACAGCAGAGGTTCTGATCAAGATTACAAAGCAGAAATCTTGTTGACCACTCTGTTAAAGTATCATATTTCGGAAATCGTGACCAGCTTTTTGTAACCTTATTCAGAAGAAGGTTACAAAAAGCTGTCATGACAGTTTGTTTACCGTTATGACATCCCAGGCCTTCTCAAAGAACTGGGTGTACCTTACTATAGTCCTGCTGAATGGAGACTCTGTTTAGACATTTCAAAACGCAGTCTAAAGTGTGTTCTTTTACATCATGCTAATGTTTATAGAGCTGTATTTGTTGGTCACTCAGTGCATTTGCGGGAAGACTATGATGACATGAGAATGGTCATGGAGTTATTAAGTATTATGAGCACAATTGGATCATTTGTGTAGACTTAAAGATGGTCAGCTTTCTTCTTGGACAACAGAAAGGTTTCACCAATTTTCCATGTTTTCTCTGTATGTGGGACAGCCGAGCACGAGACAGACATTGGGTCCAGAAGGACTATTTACTATAGAAAAGTTTTAAGTATTTCCCGATGTTATCCGCCCTTAATTTTTAAATGACATAAGTGCAAACACGAAGGACTTTATACATGTGCTTTTTTCACACTTACAAAAGTAATACTTTTAAAGGACAAAATTATAATTGATTTGATTAATGAATATTCTCCCGAGGTTGCAAAAAGTATACATTTAAACAACTTTTGAAGATGTATTTCAGTAAATATCCGAAAAATGAGAAGTAACATAACGTAACTCGTTAAAAAGTTTTGCTCAGAACAAAAATTTCAACACAGAAAAAAGAAACTCTTAATATTAACATGTTAAAGATAGTGAGGTGCGAAGATAAAAGGTGTTGTGGTGAGATACTCAGGTCTTGGTATTTTCCTCCATGATTACTTTCTTCTACCACCAGTACCAATGCCTCCCACTGAAACAGGAAATGAAAGTGCATTTCCTGTTGTCCAGGGTACTCGTGGTGATGATCATCGTAAGTTTGATTGCAATGGCAGCGATGATACCGAGAGGATTCATGTGAACAGAATAAGGAAGAAGACAAAAAAAAATGACAATCCTCAACATCTGCTAAAAACAGCTTTTACGGAATTGGTACAGCCAATCAAGATGATATTTAAGGAGAACAACAAGGCTTGTAAAAGGTGTAGCTCTGATAATCATATTACTTCAAGAGAATAAATTTCCCTCGGTTCATTTGAAGTACTAAATTTTGTAATTTTTACTCTCTTTGGCAAATTTATAACGAAAAACTGCATCATCTACAAACCAGTTATAGGGTTTATGCACCTGTTAAAATTTTGAATAAGGTTTGTTCTTTTCATTCTTTGATAAAATAGACAGACGTTTGTTTTCATTTTTGAAAGAAAACGCAGAAAAAAATGTACGAAATGTGGATAGTCTTTAATGCATTCGGTCACGTATGAGTTTAAAAATATATTTAAATCTTTTGAATTCTCTTTTCATTCAATTTTATCTGCTTGAAAATATTTAAAAAAATGCAAGCTTATTGTGGTATGCCGAGGGCACAATGAAGCGTTAAGTTCAAATGGCCATCCACCGGTGGAAGGCAATGGCAAACCATCACCATAATCTACCAAGAATGTCATGTTAATGCACAGGGAAATGGTTACCACTAACAGGGTGAATGGGGTCAGTCAAACTAACGCCTCACTCGGTAGAAAGGGCCATGTTCGACAGGTGGAATCCGATCGTTATCGAGTGACTGTCCGAAACAACGAGCGTCTTAGAATAGGAACTTGGAATGTACGTATGTTATATCAAGCTGGAAAAATCGCAAATGTAAAGCAACAAATGGATCGTATGAAGATCAATATTCTAGGCTTGTGTGAAACTAGGTGGCCAGGCTCAGGCAAGTTTGATCTCGATGACAAGGAGTCATACTCTGGTGGAAGTAAACATGAAAAAGGAGCAGGAATCATATTTGACAAGGCAACCAGCAAGGGTTTACTAGACTACTGGACTGTGTCAGACAGGGTTATGATAATAAGAATAAAAGGCAAGCCCTTTGACATCAGCATAATTCAAGTGTATGCACCGACAAAAGAGAGCAGTGAAGAAAAGATAGATTTGTTCTATGAACAGCTCGAAGAAACAAGAAGGCATTGCAAGTCACAAGATATCATTATTATTATGGGCGATTTCAATACAAAGGCTGGAAGTGAAGTGATTGCACAAGTAACAGACAAATATGGACTTGGAACAATTAATGAAAGGGGAGAACGGTGGGTTGGCTGGTGGAAAGGTAGTAATCAAGTGATCATGAACACCTACTTCAAGAACCAAAAGCCACATCTATGGACATGGAAAGATCCAGCAGACAAAGTGAGAAACCAGATCGATTGTTTTACCATCAACCATGGATTCAGAAACGCAGTCCAAAATGCAAGAGCATATCCTGGGGCAGATGGTGACAGCGACCACAGTCCAGTAGTTTGTATTTTGAAAGTTCGTCTCCGCAAAATGAAACAATCTGCACCCGATGCAAAATTGCAATGGAACCTTATACAGCAGTCGCGGTGCAGAATCGATTTCATGCTCTAGAATGCAAACAAGTGAGTAAATGGGAGGTACTGAAAGAAGCTTTAGTTGATAAAGCCAAAGAGCTAGTCCCACAAAAAAGAAAAGACAGGAAGAAACAGTGGATGAAAACATAGATTTTGAAATTAATGGAGGAAAGACGGAAACAGAAAAATAGACACCTCAAACGATATCAAGCACTGTATCGAGAGATTAGACGAAAGTGCAGAGAAGCAAAAGAAGAGTGGGTAAATGACCAGTGTGCAGAAATCGAAAGATGTAGGATATCAGATCCCTCAACATTGCACAAGAAAATCAACAGCCTCGTGGTCAAAATGATATGTGTTTTAAGTGGATGCATCAAGCGAGAGATGGGACCTTGTTGATGGAAAAGGAAGAGATCACGAAGAGATGGGCAGAATACATCGAAGAATTGTTCCTGGATGATAGACAGGGAAAACCCATCATCAGAAAACCTATCGAAGGCCCAAAGATTCTAAGAAGCGAAGTAAAATCAGCCATTCACAAGATGAAAAGGGGCAAGGCCACAGGACCAGAGAGCATTTGCATTGAAATGATTGAAGCACTCGATGATTTTGGAATCAACAAAGTAACGGAACTTGTCAATGAAATCTATGACAGTGGAGAAATTCCTTCAGATATGCTAAAACAGATATTTATCGCCTTACCGAAGAAGCCAGGAATAACCGAATCCGAGCTCCATAGAACCATCAGCCTCACGAGTCACATAACAAAAATATTAATGCGTATTATTATGGGAAGAATCCGAAGAACATTAAGACCCGAAATAAGCAGACATCAATCCGGCTTTGTTGCAGATGCAGCCACTCAGAATGCAATATTCATCACGAGTATGTTATCTGAACGAGCTATAGAAATGCGGCAAGACATATCTTTTCTTTGTCTACTATAGCAAAGCCTTCGACAAGGTTAAGCATGAAGCAATGTCAGACACCCTTCATTCTCTATATATAGATGGGAAAGATATACGATTTTAAGGAATATGTATGGGGATCAGACATGGCTGCGCATTATTACCCCCCATCCCCTGTTGTCTGGAAAATTATCTAATTTACCATGGCAAGGGTCCGCTCTAAAGCTGTTGTGGTTCTTTCATCAAATGCATGAAGGGAGCAATTACCATTTCCAGGTGTGACATCTTAATTTTCATAAGGTGCACCATCATACAAAGGTCAAACAATATCAAAAGAGAATCGTGCAATTTTATCAGAATAGATTTTTTCAAACAGAGCAGAGCATGCTGCACAAAAAGCTCAACGGAGAGGAAGCAACCGACCTTGCACCTGAGAAAGAGAAAGCGAAAAAGGTTTGGAGTGACATCTGGAGTAAAGAAGTGAAACACAATAATGATGCGGAGTGGTTAAATAAGATAAGAAAAGAGCAAATGGAGAGATGTAATCAAATGCAAAAAGGCTGTAGAAATATTTCTAAAGGAACAAAGGTCTTGCTGTACATAGACATCAAATTCTCCGAGAAGCTAAAAGAAGGAAGGAAAACCTAGCAACAGCATGGATATATTAAAAGGCTTATGATAATGTTACTCACTCTTGGAGCCAGAGTGTCTGCGTATATTTGGAATAGCTGGCAATGTAGTCGGTCTACAAGCTCAGAAATTGAAATCCTGAAAAACCGAACTAACATTTGGAAATTAAGTACTATTTGCAGTTAAAATTATGGGAGAAATCTTATTAAGGTGGCACACTATCACCACTGCCCAGGTGTTAGCAGCCCGCATAGAGTTATAAGCAAGTGCTAACAAAGTCATGTTAGGGTTCCTGCTTAGTCAAGTGGCAAGATTTAACTATGTTGAGTTACCTTAGTGTCACTGATTTATCTTACTTACTTACTAATCCTTTTCGAGCCACGGGCGGCTCATAAGGCGTGGCAGCATCCTCCGATTTCTTTCTTTCTGTCTTTTGCCATGTTCCCAACTTTGTTCCATGTTTGCCATCCCAGGTCAATTCTTTCTCCTTCCGAAGTTGACCAAGCTCAAGAAAATTCCTGTGCTATCAGAATTGCTACTTTCCTCATGCCCTTTCAATGGCAACTCAAATGCTCCAAAATGTCTTATGTAATTAATAATTGAATAAGGTATACCTATTCTTTCCCACGTTTTTCTTTGTGTTTCACAGATGATACGCGCAAAGCTTCACTTAGGAGCCGCTTTACCTCAGTCTTACCAAACAAACCAGGTTTCAAGGAATTTTCCACATTAACGACACTTTTCGTGCTTTTTCACATGTTCTGCCAAGTGTCGTCAATCGCTTACACCAAATTTTGTCCATGATTACGGGGAAACAGTAAACTTTGCTGCTTCCACTGCAGCCTGTGATCCGTGAATACTAGTTGGGGGTAAATCTTCATTTTGAATTTGATGTTAGTTTCTGATCTTTCAGCACCGATTCATTTTATTTAATGCCTTTCTATTAAGATTCCCTGTCTCTCTGGCAAGGACCTCTTGTGATCTCACAGGCATTTAACACCGTCTGTTTCAATTATGGACATGTTGCTGAAAATTTATCCCTCATAAAGTATTGCATTGGATCCCTGTTTTTGCTAAAATAGGGTCAAATCAAATCTGGCCCCAATTTTTCTGTTTAATCTTTTGTTTTCATTTACTTCGTGTGCGATTTGCGCATGCTCAGAAGGCACCACATTTTTATTCATACAACGTAGGGCAATAAACTGGGGAAGGCACAAAATCAAAATTTGACTGAGTACATGATGGTAGAGTTATTTAAATGTCTCTTAATTGATGTATCACGCATTTAAAAATAGATAAAAATAAAACAAAACTTAACACAAATTAATTGTAAAATTTGGCAGGGCAATACTCCTTTGAGCTGTTTGCACCAGCGGCCACTGCCACGAAGGAATATATTCTGTATGGAAGATCATGCTTTAGTATCCTCGTTTTGGCTTCGTGTTTCAAATGCTATTCTTGCTTAGAACACGGTATTCACACGAGGCTACGGTCTCTGTTATCACCATTCAATATGGTTGGCGACTGCCTGCCCTTTCCCACTTCTGTTTTAACAAAATGCAAGAAAAAAGGTTGAATCTTAGATCAAAACCCAATGAAGTTCCGAATACCTAATTTGAATACCTTTCTTACTCAAAACCTGGTCACCAAGATAGCCAAATTTGCATCCTCCGACAGGTGCAAACAACAGAATGAATTTACAGAAAGAAAGTAAAATATTACGAATACACAGAATTTGCGAAATTTGAATTTCCTAAAGAATTTGCTTAAAAGTTGTGATTATTTCAAAGTCCTATGTGTATCAACTGAAACCTTTCTCAGTGCCGAAATTTGAACATATATATATATTTATATAAACTCTTACAAAACTGGTGACTAACCACAACGCTCTGTAGCCAGTCATTATCCCGAAAGAAGAAATCCAGTTACGTTTTCTGGGCAGATCATTTCAAGGTCACCAACAAAACCAAAACCTTTTAGCTCATTCTGCTGTGAATTCCTCTGATACAAATCAATTTTAATTATAGTGTTCTGCCTTTCAGAGCATATTCTAGCATTTTCAGGAGTACCAGCTGTCCTCTAAACCTTCTATATGAAAAATGTTAATCCTATTTCTCATGATGTAGTAAGTGAAAAATAAAGCAGCAAATTTTGATGTCATGATTCAAACAAGCCATTATTAGAACGAGTGNACTAACCACAACGCTCTGTAGCCAGTCATTATCCCGAAAGAAGAAATCCAGTTACGTTTTCTGGGCAGATCATTTCAAGGTCACCAACAAAACCAAAACCTTTTAGCTCATTCTGCTGTGAATTCCTCTGATACAAATCAATTTTAATTATAGTGTTCTGCCTTTCAGAGCATATTCTAGCATTTTCAGGAGTACCAGCTGTCCTCTAAACCTTCTATATGAAAAATGTTAATCCTATTTCTCATGATGTAGTAAGTGAAAAATAAAGCAGCAAATTTTGATGTCATGATTCAAACAAGCCATTATTAGAACGAGTGACTGTTTTGTCGGCAATAGGTGGCAAAGGAAAACTATTCTCGTTAAAAAATAAATAATGTCGTCTGAAAATTTTTTTCCCAAACATTAATGGGCTTTACGAGTTATTAATAGGTAGGAAGGGTAAATTACGACTGACTTTTGTTGAAAATGTACAACACTGGTACCAATAATCACATCAATCTAAGCTCGACTGAAAGGCAAGGATATCAAAAAAGAATCAACTATTACAAAAAAACCCAAAGAAACTAGCTTAAAACCATATTATGACATGGTTTTGGTTGATCAATTAATTTTCCAGCTGTACACCAAAACAAATCTTAACATCCTACGTTTATTTCTGTAAGTGACAGAAAACAAAATATGGCAAAGTAGCAGTGAATATGAACTACAGTTCTGGTAATAAGTAATAGTAAAATTACACAAGAAAGCAACGACAGCGTGAAGAGAAAAACATTGCAATTTAGGTGTAGTCAGTGAAGTCTGTAAATGATATTTCTGCTGGTTTACTAGTTCCTGTATTTCCCTTTGATGTAGCTAAAGGTCCTCGCTGTCTTGGATCCAATGAAACTTTGGAGCGCATTCTTTTAATTTGTTTCAACCTTTCCAGCCAGTTACAGCCATAAGCAAGCCCCGGTTTTTTATCTTTTTGATGAATAACAGTGACCATCTATAAAGGCAATAACAGTAGTGAAAGTAACAACTTTTAAAAAATAGTCATATGCGTATGTGAAAAAAAGTTTTTAGCAGTTCAGTTAAATTACCAAGTCATGCATATTTTCAACTGAATTTCTACAGAGATATTCACGAATTTAAAGTAAATGACGATGAAATTTTTAATGTTTAGTTTCGTTATTAGCTACAGGTAACAATCTGCTGTGTGGTTTCTGACGTAAACGAGCAGTCAAAACAGTTATCATTTTCCTATTAAATACATATAAATGCAATTAAAAATAATTTCATATTCAAATATACCGGTTTATTGACTCAAAATTCAAGTAAAAAAAGCCAAACAAGTAATGAAAGGCTTGAACGTTCGAGTCTACAAATAAGATTTTCGGACTAACATTTATATTAGATATTTTGAAATTGTTGGGTGGGAAAGGTTTTTAGTTCCTATCATACCTCCTATTGTACTTTGTAACTTTCTTTGGCAATGAAGACCTGAAAACCTTGATAGCCAATATACAGGCAGTACATCAACTATCCAAAGGCTGTTTCTATTGTTATGCAGCATAATTTACAACTGGTTATGATTGCAAATCATCCCAAAAAACTAACAGAACAGGTTTCTTTATTTCTTTTTTTATTGATGATAATGGTGAACTATTGCATCCCCAAAGTTCGATCTAGGGGGCCAGAAAACGCAAATGGATTTAGAAAAGGCGTTATGCAAAATACAGAAAAGAAATTATGTATGTCGTTGTTTGCAACTGATTGTCTTGGAAAAATACACTTACAATTCCCATAGATGCACTGACTGACACCTTAAAAACAATTAATAAAAGAACAAAATTAAAGAGGTGGTGACTCTTGTCTTATCTTCTTGTTTAATCCTTTGGGTTTACCCGGACGTCCTCTTGGCCAGTTGGCGGGGTGATTGCAGACCAGGCTTAAAATCTAATCTAGGAGACGGAAAGTCTAGTTTGAAACCACCGGCCTCTACATGTTGGGAGTTAAGCACAGGGAAAATGACCCTATCCCATAAAAAATTGTTATTGCAACCGACCAAAACTGTCTAAATAGCTGGTGTGAAGTGGGAACTGCCAACAGTGATAATACGATAACGATGGGTGAAAACCTTCTGCAACCGCACAATTGGACAAGATCCTTAGTCACACCCTGACCAAAACTTACCTTCAGCTTCTAGAATACACAGTAAATGTACAGAGAAGGGAGAGCAGCGTTGATTGCGAAGGAGTAGGAGAGTTACTAGCTAGGTATTTTGGGTAGCAATGAATTCGGGTGGAAGAAAGAGGGCAGCATGCAGCTGGCTGACGGCCAGAAAATCATCTTCTGTTGTGACGATGAAATACAGAAAGCTGGGGTTGCAATCATAATCAGAAAGCAATCACAAAATTCGCTCATGGAATGAACGTCCACCGACAGGATCATCACAGCAGGATTCTACTCAAAGTGTAGGAGAGTGACATTCATGCAAGTGTGAATCCCACAATGAGAGAGAAAAAATAAGCAAGAGTTGGTCGACCAGGAACCACTGACAACATACGGGTGCAAGAGGAATGACATTACAACTATCAAGGTGGCCAGGATGGCGACAACAGTGGTTCTGAAAACCCGTGGAAGAGGGTTACAAAGTGAAAACGAAAAAAATGCTGTCTGAATTTTGTCAAATTAAGGGGGAATTAAAAGTAGTAATCGAAATACAGATTTGATCTGATATGCAATGGTAAAAGGGTGACCAAACAATGAATAAAAGACCTTAGATGCAAATTTCGAACATCCTCCATGATATAGCCACCCAAGTAATTGAACTTGTCAACTTGTTGTATAGGGTCACTTCCAATATACAACTTGTCTCTGGGGCTTTGGTTTTTACTTATCACTGTACATACTGTTTTCTAGCGATCTATTTCCAGCCCTTTTCCTGTCGTAGTCATCCAATGCAAATGACAACTTTGAAAACAATGAACATTTTCTTCTACTTATCACAACCACAAATGCAATTTTATTTAACAAACACTGAATTATTCCCAACAAGAGTAAAATTCCAAGAATATGTTTAGTGGTGCCAGAGCTTTTATTTCTTGAAATTTCGGAAATAGTTAAACATTTTAAAGTTCACGATGGTCAACATTTGATTTGAAATAATTTAATTAATAGTTAGGCTGTAGCAAAATAATCCCTTGACTTTGTAACAGTTATCCTCACTTCGCTTGGTGCAAAACATATGCCAGAAAACGACGGCAATAGAAAAAACACTAAAATATGATCAGATAAAATAACTGACAGCCAACAGAGGTATGTATCAAGGTTTATTTTCAATCAGGACTGACTAACAAAAGGGTAGAAAAACTCAGTCTTAAATGCCATGGTCAAGGAAGTACAGATCCAACATTATAAAATTAGCAAGGTTTATTTCATGCAACTTGTACGGGGCGTTGCCAAAAGCATATGAGAATATTTATGGGACCAAGAATATTAGTTTTTCGCTTGGTAGAACATGTGCAAACAAATTGCCATTGAAATAAATGAAAAATGAACCTTTTTCCGTAACACTTAGGTGGTGCCAGTAGAACCCTCAATTAAATCATTGGATAGCGTTCAAAATTTTAAGGCGAAATATTCTAAAAATCATCAAGCAGTCTGGTGTGACTACTGGAGTAGGTGCAGTTCACGGCATGACCATCTACCAACCAAATTAAAATTAGAATATGAACAGTTAAATGATCTATTCCGAGCAAAAGTATAGGTTCTAGAAACACCCATCAATGAAAAAAATATGAATGTCAAAGTGATTTTTAAGTTACCAATATTTACTTACAAAAATCACTGAAAAAACTAGATCTGACTTGTATGTAGTATGCTGTTCAAAATAGAAACATTAAATAAAATGCATCTAGAGTAGAATGCGATCTTCACATCTGTTAGGTTAGACTTTCAAGACAGCTGTTTCATCTCTTGCAATATTAGCCCCAGTCCACAGAACATTACAATGTTTAATAAACCTCAAAAGAATTTTACAAGAGACTAAATAATAGTTTCGTTTTTTAAAGAGGATGTGAGATTTGATGACAACAAACAGGGTATTTCCATAAGATACAACAAACTGGTATTTCCATAAGATATTAAAGCCTCTGTCGTACTTTACTTGATAACGGTGCCTTCAAAAAAACCTGTTTAGTCTGTGAATCAAGTGCTTTTATACTCTATTTCACTAGATTTGCAACTTTTCAATGGCATGTTACCTAATATTTTTTACAACTTGCCCTTGCTATGAACTTCCATACATAACAAAAAAAAATAACATAACTATCAGTACTATAGGGATGACAAATTTAAGTTACATACATTATAGGTGCCACAAAATTCATTTATTACTTCTTCATTTGTTTGAGTGGATTTAAACAATCTTCACGGTGATATGGTTACCATTCATAACCTGATCTGTACCACCAAACAATTTTTGTCCGTTTATAAAGGACAAAATATTTTTTTTAAGTTTCGAAGCTCTAAAAACCACAAAAGGTTAATATATTACTTTCTTACCTGACACGAGTACAAAATTATGCAGAATCGCCTTTAAGAATGAAAGTACAGCATGTTTCAGTATGTTTCAGTATAATGGTGATATCAGACTTGCAATTGACCAAACACGCCATACGCTGAAACAGTGAAGTGTGAGGTTAATTTCAAACAAAATAGGAGCTTTCAAGCTCTTTATTAATTGACGATATTTCCTTCCGAAGTTTTTGATCTTCAGCTCTTGTAATAAGCACATAACCAGCTGCCTACGGAATTGGTATTGGGCTCTGTACTAATAAAATTAGTGTCCAGAATATCTGTCTCTTTTTTACCTTCAAACACAAATTTCATACAGATCTCTTCGGGTCTGAAATATAATGCAAACAAAAACGAACTTGACTAGGTATTTAAGTACCTAATACGATAAAAATTCCAAAGTAAGGCAACTTACATTTACATGAACTGCTATTTGCCGTACCAAAAGGGGTAAATTTTCGTCAGATACAACATGAGGCCCGGTGTTTAGTACAAGGTCTTGTAATTCTGGCTTCACCCTCACTGTCACTGTATTGCTTCCATAATGCATAGGTGACACTATTATTTCTCCAAAGTTAAATTGTCCCTAAAGCAAATAAAAATTTAAAGAAAGCATCGAATTTTGATAAAATAAAAATGAAGGTCTAGCAGGCAAGTGGTTTATTATTAGTTTTTCCATATTACAATGTTTAACAAACTAGATAAAAAAAGCTGTACGATATTATCTACTACATTTTCTACTTTGATTTTAACATCCTTTTTCTAAATTTCTTAGGCTCGGGCGGGTCCTTTTTAGAGATTTCATTGGAGCAGCGAGGATTTTCATGCCCGGTTGCCATCCATGACGCCAACCAATGGCTTTTGGTAAGGTGTCAAAACTTACATTACTTCGGGATGAATGTACAAAAGCTTTCTTTGCTTCGGAAACCTAAGATCAATGGATCAAAAGGGAAACAATATTTATGGATTTCAGTTTATGTTACAATTGCTGAGAAATTAAACAAGAACATTAACTCTTTTGTTGTAAGGTAGCATGGCTTGAGTCAAAAGGGCATGGAAATACTAACAACATTCACATCAGATACAAGAGGAAAATGCTTTTCTGACAAGGAATTCAAATAACACTACAATTTCTGAAATTCAGAAATGTATGCCGTTTATGGTCTGCAAAATCATCAATTGGCGTAAACTATGGTCAGAGTGGCTAATGAAAGAGACCCTGCACTAAGTTCCTGCTATTGATAATTCTCCCTAACATAATCTGGAAATAGTGTCATGAATATGAAAAATATGGTCAAATTGTATTAAAAGGTCATGAAATATTAATAAACATTTATTCACTTTTTGTAGAGTATCGTCATGTTTATACAATTTATTTCTATTAAAAAATGTACCCAGAACACTTTAAAGCTATAAGAAACCACATCAATAGACAACAATAATCGAACCCTCGCCATTGCATTTTTATGCCAATAAACGAAATGCAACGAATCCTAGAGGTACAAAGTTTTGGGGATGAATTCTGAAATTAGAAGTGATAATCAAGCAGAATTCGACTGAAAACTTCAGAAATACCAGACATGGTTCTAGCTCCCAAAGGAGATCGTATTTCAAAAAAAAGTTTTCATCAATACAAAACGGGAGTGTGTGTTTAAACAGTCATTTCATTCTTGCCTGCAAAATCTTCCAATAAACACATGTAAAATATAGCTTTCAACAATACGTTAAAGTACCGTTGCAGCTAGGTAACTTGTTGCCGCGTGACGGGTCTTATAGCCTAACCTGGGTGCAGCTTTTCATCAGCTGTGAATACAACTTAAATGCAGCGGACGAAACACTTCTTCAGTGAAGAGAATAAGGGGAGCAAATGGAACAATGATTGATTTCAAAACCCTCTTACCCAAATGGCATACCACTATAACATGCAGCAAAGGTGTTTCTTAAAAATAAGTTAAAACAAGAAAGAGCCCTCTCCTCCCCCCGTTAAAAAAAGTCAAAGTGACTTGTGACTTGTAAATCTTACTCTAGCCATCAACAAGCTTCGATGATGTGCTGATAATTTGTTTACAGCATGTTTCTACAGTCAGGAAGAAGGTATACCGAGTCGCAAAAGATTTCTTAACGAATGGTTTCCGAAAGGTTTTAGTTGACGACATTGAAAAGAAAAACCTCGTCTTTGGGAAAACAGTACTTAGCTGCTTGCGAGATAAAGTGTCAATTGTAGCAAAAACAATTTTATCTCCCGTATTGTGCAAAATTCGAATGCAAGATATATCATTATTCAAGCGCTGAATGTTCCTAATTCATTTAATAAAGTTAAATCATGCAAAAGATTTGTGATATCATGTTATCGTGGGCCAAAAAAGTTGGAGTGGTGATTTACACCAGCACAACAATGCCTGAAAAATACCTGTTGTAACATTTTTCGGTGAAAATAGTCTTATCGAGAACTTCAAAACATTGCATTTACAAAAGGAAATGGAATCAATGTCAACCATCTTAACTTTTTTTGTAGACCATCAGACAACTGGTAGAGTTACAACTCAACACGACATTTCAAAATCATTGCCACGATGAAAAGCCAACAATCCGTTGAAGCGCTTAACCTGGCTTAAAATAGAGAATCCGAAGAGCTATTGTCAACTTATGCACCCTGTTGCATATAATGAGGTCATTTTATTCATATTTTCTCCTTAGTTTGCAAACAAAACAGATGGATATGGGTCTTCTATTCCCTTCCAGTATCCAGTTCTTGTGGCACAATTGTACCCTTCAATTATATGTCGGGATTACTAAAGAAACCGCAGTCCTTCCCCTAAAAATTTAATAGCATGTACCTACTGTCTTGAACGTCCATGCTCAGAAGGAAAATATACTGGAGAATAAAAAGTAAAACTAGGGGCATGACGAAACACCATGAAAGCCAGCCAAACAAATGCGTTGACTTTAATAACATTGCCACTGGTTTGTTTACTAGTGTTCCCAATGCACTTCTAGCAGCCTCTATCCATAACGTATAATATTCTGGTTATATGAGTGCACTGCATTTAGTGCAATCTTACGAATTCCACATTTATATGTATGAATTTATACTATAAGATACAACAGTCACCGAGGAGTCTATTTTCTCTGTTGTTGGCACCATTTGATTTCATTGGTGTAAACCTGTTTTCAATCTGCATGCCTCACAAAGGGT
The DNA here is from genome assembly GCA_003991215.1 of Morbakka virulenta. NCBI lineage: Eukaryota > Metazoa > Cnidaria > Cubozoa > Carybdeida > Carukiidae > Morbakka > Morbakka virulenta. The sequence goes on from RDPX01000222.1 coordinate 1,239,922, forward strand.
TTTGGAATTTAAAAAGTTTTGGTTTTATGGACTCAGTGGAAGCCATTGATGTAGAATATTTATCATGTCGTGAGTTGTAAGCTGTGCTACTGTTTTGACTATCATTTGTCCAGAGAGTTCCACATACGAATAGTATTTCCTACAAGTGTAGTATAAAAATAAATGGAGATAAATATTTACCATTATTATTTATTTCTACTGTTGTCATATAGTATAATTTTTGTCGTAATTTTGACATGGATGATAATGCCAAAACACCACAACTCCGTAAATCGCCAAATACACATTTTGCCTCATAACAAAATTTGAAATCTATGAAACTTAACATGCGCACAATTTACCAAATAGAATGCAGCATAGACAAAAGTTAATGCAGAAAGTCAACATACCAACATGATAGGTCTTTACAGCTAAGGCTTTAAATTCTGCACTGTGAACTCACTTTATATCACGTACGTACCCATGGTTTTACGTGACCAAACACTAACAGTGATGTGAAAATGTAATACTAGCTGTGTACAAGATGATTAGCTTGTCATGCAAGGTCATAGGACCGGAGGCAAAAGAAAAACGTATGCAAAACGAGTGGATTTACCTTGGATTGAAGTAATATCGGTCAGACAAAGGGTAGGAAAAGAGACTGTATGACGAAAGGAGTGGATTTACTTAAAACTTAAACAAATTGAGTTACAGGAAGGGCAGGAAAGGAGAAAAAAAGCCAAGATGGTAAACAGATTTCCTTGTGTGTTGAAGCACAACGGTATTGCGAGCTCACGAGAGCACCTCTGGTGGGAATGAGAAAAGCAAAAACTAAACCTGGCGATATCATGTGGATGCAGAAGGTAATGTGGAGGTGAAAATATAAACAATGCCCCGGATGTTAAATTACTGTAAAGAAAATGAAGATGATAAATATCTTAATGGATATTTTTCGATTCTTGTTTCAATATGCGGTGGGCCGAAAAATAACGGCTGTGGTCTTATTTTACTTTTCTTTCACTTGCAGGATTGAGCAAGAAAGGTTTTAACCAAATTTGAGACTTTTCTTTGAAGATGATTAATAATTTCTAAATGAGAAGATGATATACTTGTCGCAGAAAGACAAAAGTATTCCAGACAAGGAGGAAGTATGTACTGATACTTAAGGAACACCAGTGCTAATAGAATACTCAGGAATAACATCCTTCAAGGTCAAACACACGCAAACTAAAGAAAGAAATGATCTGACAATGTCAAAGACTTTTCCACCAGGACCATAAGCAGATAACGTACGGGGAAGACTAGCGCGTCATACCCTTGGTTATATCAAGAGGTATGACTGGGCCTTCCTTATTTATTTTATAACACGTTAGACGCAATTTGTGATAACAATCAGTAGATCAGTAGTTAAGTAAGTGAAGCCAAAGCTACACAGCACATAAATAAAGAAAAGAAAACTCTAAAAAACGACTGGATGACATTGGTAGCCATTAAAAGGTGATAAACGGGACGATATTTGTATGAACAGCCTCACTAATATTCTTAAAAATCAAAATAATATTAGAGAGCTTCTTACCAGGTAAAATATAAGACTTAGCAAAACACAAGTGAATAACGTAAAGTGCAAAGAAGACATCTTGCAAACACACTAATTTAGAAAAACCATAACAATGTTGCAGGACCAGATACCTTCGGTAGATTAAATACCTTTTACCCTATTGTGATAGGTCAAAGCACAAATGAATCAATTTGTCTGTCCAAATTAATCCAATAAATTAGGCTGATAAATTTTTTTCAATCATTGGACAGCAGGCACTTTTAACTGAAGCGCAAGAGGGCAGCTGGCGTATCTGCTGCTCACCCTGTGTAATTGAATTAATTTGTTCCTACTGTAAATTTCTCAAGGTACCATAATCCATGTTAAATATTCTTACCGTAAAGACGCTGTGCTATCTCATGTGTTTTAATAGTTACAGATAGAATTATTCAACATAACTGAAACGACTTCATTCCACAGGAGGATTGAAAATTATAATAGTTTAACATCACTGAACATCATCACAATCACCTTTGCTCGCCGATCTGTGTTCAATAAAGACTTAAAAAACCGAAAACAATTTTTTGATACTTTGTGCGATAGATCGGCTTGAAAATCCATATCCTCCATTGTTTTATTATTGAAAGCGTCTGAAAGAAACATCGGAAATTCAATTTAATGTAACGCTTGTCGTGCTTCCCCATTAGAGACAACAAAGCTCCTAAATGGAAATAGCCAAGGAGTATACAATTTTGGCAAACGTAATTTTTTCCGCTTGACAAGGTAGCTGAACATATCAGCAGTTATCAAATGTAAAAATGTTAATAACCTGTGGTAAAAGGAATTGTCATTCTGTGAAAATAGTTCCGGTATTCGCCAGGTCAATCAAATGACGGTGCTAAATTCACTACTAGTACGTTTACCTTATATTTTCACAGTTTTAAAGACAAGGTCATACATTTTGATAGTGGTAACAAATATTCGAAATTATCAGCGATTTCTTTGTATTTTGTGGTTTCAAAATATCAGCTCCAAGTAACTAATTTCAACATTTCACACTCCAAACTAGGTTTTTTAAAAGTTCTTTGAGCATAACAGTTGACGCAATTATAAAAAAGCTGGATTTCAGGCATTCCAATTTTTTTCAATAGGAAAAAAAAAAAAAAATTAGGACTGCGCGTTTGAAACAGAATTTCGGTGGAGCTTTGACTTCCAAAATAAGGAAAGTAAAGACACTAATACCCAATGAAATTGACTTGATGACTCTTTAACCTATCTGGGTTCTGCATATGGATGTGGTTAGTTTTAATGTACGGGTGATAGGCTTCGTCAGTTAGTTAAATAATAGTGTAAAGTTTCCACAGTGTGTGTTAAGGATTTTAGGTATAAAATGAAGTGAAAGCAATAAGAATGAGGATGTTTAGAATTAAAGTTGACTCATTAAAATGATCATAAAACGTCAAAGCACTTTATTGGACTTTCGGCATTTTGGTACTAAAAATGTAACAAAGGCTAGAAATTTGAGAAGCAAATTACGTAATAAACTCTGTCGACACATCTAGCGCTAAGGGCGATAAAGGCACATAGTTCCGCCGTTTGTCGAATTAGAAATATATAAAAATAATGATAAACAGAGTGCAAGAAATTTTCAGACTTGCGAAGTTTATCCTTGTCACAATTGGTACAATCGTGGATTTGTGTGTAAATCGGCCACGAAGAATCAGTTCCTAAGCTTAATCTGGAAACTGAAAGTAAGAAACAAAATTTTGGAACCAACAAAAATGCTGTGAATTGGAATATCTAAATCAATCAATCAATCAATCAATCTATCAACCAATCAATCAATCTATCTATCTATCTATCTATCTATCTATCTATCTATCTATCTATCTATCTATCTATCTATCTACCTATCTATCTATCGCAATCAGTCAAATAATCACTTTTATCTGTCAGCCTGTCTCATATTCACACCGACGAATTTCATCTCAAGGTATCTTAGTATGGTATTCACGTAAGATTTACGAGACTCATTTTTGGGTTCGGCAACCGTTTAGAATAATATGTAAATATACCTATCCAAATAAATTTATTTGCTGCTGAGAAATCGTGATGATTTTGCATATGTGTCTATATAAAATTTATTAAGAAATATAACATCTTAGAATTCTTTTCTCAAATCTTTTTACGACATCCCTTCTTTTCAATTCTATCTTTGTCCAAGCCTTACCCCACTGTTACATGACGTTTTTACGTCCAAGGTCCATGGAAAGCTGTCATTCTAATCACTAATTAACATGGGGATGACCAACATTTGCTGAAAAATAATGATGTTACCCAAAGGATTAAGAAAAATAATCAAGATCAGCAACTAAGATTACTTAAACGATTCACATAAGCTGTTAATTTTGTTATATACGACGACTGGTGGCAAAGAACTACAAAAAAGGCATTAGAGTAAAGATTATTTCGGTGAAAAACACTACATTTTAACAATTCACAAACAGATATAAAGGTGGATTGGAGGATCATATAAATCAAAGTCATGAACCTTTTATACCCTGGCTTTGAAGAAGGAAACAATATATCAATAAGAAAATTTTACACAGACTTAAGGAATAGTAGACAGTTCTTTGATCGAGTTATTCATCAATTAAACTCGCACAATTTACTCAAAGATCAAAATCCATATTAAAAAGCAAAATATGCATTTATACTATTTTACCTTCATAAATAAAGTATAAAGCTTTAAGTAAACTGATTGATGATTGGCAAAATATACCCAAATTAGCCTGTGATAAATAGCGTACGAAGACAGCATAATGTACCTGTATAAATCCCCCAGATAAAATAACTTACACCTGCAACATAAGCTTTATTTTTGTTACTAAGTCTAATAACAAATATTTGAAGAAAATCTCTTTAACAGTCTATAGTATACCACGCACACATATGTGTACGACGAAATCCAGTCACGTTCGCGATTATCCAAAGGTGAAGCACATTAAAAAAGATACATGCACATGTAAAATTCAACACAGCTAACCCAAGAAGCACAGCCAAATTAAACTGGCGAAATTCACAAAAAACGGAAGACAGCTAAACAAAAACACAGCGAGAAATGCGACATTAGAAGGAGCNAAGTAAACGTATTGATGATTGGCAAAATATACCCAAATTAGCCTGTGATAAATAGCGTACGAAGACAGCATAATGTACCTGTATAAATCCCCCAGATAAAATAACTTACACCTGCAACATAAGCTTTATTTTTGTTACTAAGTCTAATAACAAATATTTGAAGAAAATCTCTTTAACAGTCTATAGTATACCACGCACACATATGTGTACGACGAAATCCAGTCAGGTTCGCGATTATCCAAAGGTGAAGCACATTAAAAAAGATACATGCACATGTAAAATTCAACACAGCTAAACAAAAACACAGCGAGAGATGCGACATTAGAAGGAGCCGCATATAAAGATTGCCATAGTAAGAGCGGTACGGTGCAAAAATTAATCTGTTAATGTCAGTAGTCCACCAGAGATAACGAGGACAATTGAAAATTCTGCTAAATTTAACCAGTTGGACCTCTGCAGCTGTCGCAAAAAAAACTAGTGGTGTAATGTAACAGGAGAAAAAGGTAAAATTGCAAATGTCATCAAAGCATTTCACATAACAAGGGCCATTGATTTAGGTTTTAACGGGATTCAGCCCATAGATGTGTGAGATTTATCAAGACGTGAGTCATCAGCTTATACTGTGCTGCACTCTGAGGGATACTCTTTCCATTCCACTTAATGTCACCAGTGCAGTTCTTCCCCAACAAACGTAAGAAAAATTCGGAAAAAGTCAGTTTTAATGTTTCAGAAAACAAGGTGCGCCTTATTGTTTATTTTTCAAGTTTATTTTTCAAGCTTTTTTAGATAGATTTACAAACTCCTATGTTAGCTCGAAAGTAAAGAACATCTTTATTCTTATTTTGGTTTACTAATTAGAAAATATATACTATATAATTGAACGACTCTTAGATAAGATTTAATATTTGTGCAAAACTCTTGATTGTTTCCATTTTCGATTGAACAAACTCTCGATATAACAAACTTTTTTATTTCCCTTTGAGGTTCGTTAAATCGAGAGTCTACTGTAGTTGATTTGAAACGTGATTTGATGATATTCCTGTAGTTGTTGAATATTGATGCCACGATACCATTACTTCTCTGTGCATTTACGCTGTATGAACGAAAGGCCTAAAATGTAAACTCAAAGTTTCACTTTTCTTGAAATTTATTGGGGGGGGCGGCCATCCCCTTCACCCCCAAATGTCCGCCGCTGCAACAGTTTTAGTCCAAATTGGTCATCAATTTTATTGATTGTGAGAAAGCTTTTAATAGTCTACATTGACAATCGATTTGGAAAGTGTTGGAAAGTTATGGACTGCCTTTTCAAGTTGTTAACGTTATAAAGTCCATGTATGACCATCCAACATGTGCAGTCCGGACAGCAGCAGGCATCACTGAAAAATTTTAGCTAATATCCGGAGTGAGGCAAAGGTGTATTCTCTCACCTTTCCGTTTCATATTGTGTTTAGACTTTGTTATGAAGAAGTCCATGGCCAACCAGTCCTTTGGGATACCATGGTCAAACAACACGATGATCACAGATCTAGATTTTGCAGACGGCATCGCATTATTAGCAAGAAACAATGACATACGTCAAGAAATGACAGGCAGATTACAGGAGATGAGTACCAAAATCGGATTGAAAGTAAACGAAGGCAAGAGCAAAGTAATAATTATACCTGATTCTGAAGTACCACCTTTAGGGGTCAGAGGGAACCTTCTCGAATTTGTGGATCAGTTCCCATACCTTGGGAGCATTGTTACCAACACTGGAGAGGTTGATTCAGACATTAACAACAGACTGGGAAGAGCCGGGGGCACATTTCGATCCATGTCGAGAACCTGGAAGTCGAAGCAGCTAAACCTCAAGATAAAACTATAACTTTATTCTGTTATAGTTGATTCCACAACCCTTTGTACAAGCGAAACATGGAAAACTAACAAAAATATTTAGCAGAAACTAAATGCTTTCCATCAGCGCAATCTAAATTTTGGGAGTATCGTAGAGAGATAGGATACCAAATGAAGAAATACTGAGGAGAACTGGACAAAGAGAAATCCGCAAACTGGTAGAGGAGAGAATGTGGCTGGGCACGTGCTAAGACTTCCAGATGGACGACTGGCTCACCAGGCGCTTACATGGAGTCCGAGAGGAAAACAAAAAAAGAGGTAGGCCGGAGAAAACCTTGCAAGCCACATTCCAGGAGGACCTTCTCGCTGGGCAAATTTACTTTCGCAATGTACAGGTCCTGGCCGAGGAGTCCTGACCTATGGCGTCGTCTTGTTGCCCAGTGTCTCCGCAGAGATTGGAAGGCCCAAGGTCTAAGGTAAGTATTTTTTAGATAGTATGTAAAAATGGAAAGATTGGAGCAACTCGAAAGCGTTTCCTGTGATTACAGCGAATCAGTCTTTAAAGTAGTTGGCGACTTGTTCGTTCAGGTATACACGTTGATCTGATTGTAGCAACTGGGCAATGACAAGAAAGCTCGTTTGGGATCATCTGGTTGTAGAGTAAAACTTTAAGTGACTGGAAAATTCAGCAATCTTGACCTTTGTTTTATCCAGACGTCGACTGGAGAATAATATTTCCATCTGTTACTCTGATAATCTTGAAAATTTTAGAGGGCAAGAGGGTTCAAAAAACCCCCAAAACGACGAAAATATTTATCATATTAATTTGAATACATTGTAAATTTACTTCAGTATTTCCAAGTACTATCCTCATACAAGAAAAACGAATACAAATTTATTTCGATTTAATACAGGGCCGCACTAAAAATCACTTATTATAGCACACAAATGAAATGCTGTTGTGTGGTCCCTTGGCTTAATATATTCTTGGATATTAAAAAATTATGGTAAAACTCAAGCCAGGTACAGTAAGACAAGCAGAATAACGCCAAAACCACCAAAAAAAAAAAGATCGAATTCAACGTTGGAGTTTTATTGGTAAGACAAATCAAAATAACTTTGAATAAAAACTGTTACGATGTGGCAATGAAAAACAAAGATTGTTCATAGCTATGGGGGTGCCAAAACAAATAGTAAACAATAAAATAAAAGGTTAAAACTATCAGACCACTAAAAATATATGAATTATCGCACACAGAAAATGGTCCTGGTATAAAAAAGAAAACAGTTTTAAGTATAGAGCAAAGGAAAAATCATACGAACATGGCAACAAAGCAATCATAAGATTTGAAAAACACACTTCACTGGCTCGTAACTTTTGTCCACGTTAACAAAAAAAACTGCAGCTTTTTTGACAGGTAATCACAAATATTTATTTCATTTTTGAGGGCCAATAAAAGTCTATTTTTATATCAATTTCTTAGACCAATTCTTATTCAGTTCTATAGATCATTAGCAAGTAAATCAAGAAATTACTCGTATTCTCCGCTAAAATACAACAAATTGGTACAACAATTCTGTGTGGCGGATAAACTGTTAGGTTTTAGGATAGAAGCTGTCTCAAAATTCACTCTGGTTTTGTTCTTTTACATTCGTTAACTCCGGTGGAAAAAGTAAGTAACGTAACTAACATGATATTTTTCGATATTGTGAAATTAACTAACACATTAACATATATTTTGCATCGAACGAAATATATCCACCCCCTTTATGGGGATCAGTGAAAAAAGCAATGGAGCAAATACTACTTACCTTAATGGTGCCAAACTGATATTCCCTCTCTGAATCATTGTACACAATAGTGACAAAATTGTTTCCAATATGTAGCTTCTTTGAATGACAAGATGGGTCTGAGGTCTTGTTGGGCATCATCGTTGCAATGTGAAATATCACTAAGAAGGGAAAACAATAACCAAAAAAGTATACTAAACTAAAATTTTGGCTCTTAGAAACTAACGTTCATGCAAAAAAAACCCACCCCAAACCCTCCAAAAAATAACAAAGAAGGGAAAAAGAGCAAAAAATTGCCTTTAATTTTCCCCAAAGCCAAAGCACTATTCCGTTAAAGTTGTGTTTTAACTTCGGTTGTAAACAAAGTACCTTACCTATTATCATGTAGCAAACAGGCACTGCATGGAAAGACTTGTCGTCAATGTAAGAAGGAAGGACATTTTGCAGGATCGAAATATTGACGTTGACGTACTTTCTGCCTCTACCTCTACAGCCGTAGATTATTTTGGCCATGACTACTGTTTACAATGAAAGTAATTATAAAACCCTAAGTGTAATGCCGTAATTGGAGGTACGACTGTAACATTTTTAATAGATTCAGGCGCTGTGGGTAATATTATCGACAAAAACACTTACAGTAAGCTTCACGATGTCTGTCTGGAACCAGCTACTAAACGTTTGTATGCTTTTGCACAAACTTTACCGTTACCACTTTTAGGTCAATTTCAGGCAAACATTTCTGTCAGCAATGTATCTACTCACGATACTATTTTTGTCTTTGATGACAACGCTTGTAACTTGATTAGTGCTGATACTGCTTGTAAACTTCGTGTTATTAGTGTACAAATGTTTGTAATGTAGCATGTAATGATGATTTAGGATCTATTGTGAGGGACTAATACCCAGAATGTCTTAAGGGGGTTGGGAAACTAAAAGGGGTACAAGTTAAGTTGCATATTGATGAGACCTGTGAGCCTGTCGCTCAGCCAGTTCGCTGTTTGCCTTTTAGCTAACGTAGTAAAGTTGGGAAGGCATTAGACAAATTGTTAGCTGAGGATATTATAGAGCCGGTTCAGGGTGTAGGGTCTACTTGGGTTAGTCCACTAGTTGTTGTTCCAAAGCAGGGGGATGAGGTTCGTCTTTATGTTGATATGAGGAGAGCAAATACTGCTATAGTTAGGGAACGTTATCCTGTGCCAACAATTCAAGAAATGGTAGTTGAGTTAAATGGTGCTCAAGTATTTTCCAAGTTAGATTTGAAATAGGGATCTTTTCAGTGTGAGCTGGAGCCATCTTCACGCAGTATTGCTACATTTGTCATGTTGGGTTGTTTCGAATGAAAAGGTTAGGTATAGGAGTGTCGGCTGCTCCAGAGATTTTTCAGTACACTATTCAGAAAATTTTGAATGGGCTTGATGGTGTTTTAAATATGGCAGAAGATATAGTTGTCTTTGGCAAGAGTCAAAAAGAGCACAACGAACGCTTGTTAAAGGTTATGTCACCCTTATCAGAATATGGACTGACACTAAATGATTCTAAGTGTAGTTTTGGGAGAAATCTGTTGCAATCAAGTGGTTAAAGGTGCACCAAGACTCTTTTAGGAAAGTCAAGAACCTTATGAGTGCTACTCAGACACTTGCTTATTATGACAGGAACGCTCCAACAACTGTAGTGGCAGATGCCGGTCCTGTTGGTGTGGGTTGTATCTTGTATCAGGTCCAGAAAAGTGTGTCCAGGATTGTAGCTTATGGATATAGACGCTTGTCTGATCTTGAATCCCGTTATTCTCAGATATAGAGGGAAGCTTTGGATTTGATGTTTGTATGTGAACATTTTAAAATGTATCTGCTGGGAACTCAGTTCCGGCTAGTGACAGACCACAAGATATTGGTAAGCATTTCTGGGAATCCTAGTTCTAAGCAAGCTCCTAGACTGGAGAGATGGAGTTTACGGCTTCAGGCATTTGACTTTGTTCTAGAGTACCGGCCTAGTTGTAATAACATTGCTGATTCTCTTTCGCGTTTGAGCATAACTAAGAGTGAAGTTGTAAAACTGTCGTATGATGATACATTTATATTTTCAGTTGCTGAATTGGCCGTTCCAAATGCGATGACTTGGTCTGAAATTTAGGAAGCACCAAAGTCTTGCAAGGAGAGTGAGATGAAAAACCAAGCTTTTAGCTCAGGAAATTGGAGTCATTGTTCTGCTGTTAAAAAGTCTGTTCGGAATGAGCTGAGTAATTGTGATAGTGTTGTTCTAAGAGGAAATCGCATCTTTTTTCCTGAGAGTAGGAGGCAAAGAGTGTTGAGCTCTGGTCATGAAGGTCATCAAGGTATTGTGAAGAGAAAGAGGAGATTGCGTCTCAAGGTTTGGTGGCCAGGTATAGACCGTGATGCAGAGATTTTGTGCCGTCAGTGCTTGTCATGTCATCTTGTCAGTAATAGTGAACCCCAACTTCCTATCACACCTACTAGGTTGTTTGATGGTCCGTGGAAGTTTTGTGGCCTACATCTTCTTGGTCCTCTTCCTGATGGTCGTTTTGTAGTAGTTTTGGTTGATTACTTTAGTAGGTTATTTGAACCATATTATCTGAGAAACACGAAAGCCGAAAGGGTTGTTTAGTTTCTTGAGGACGTCTTTGCACGGTATGGTTATCCAGAGATCCTAAGGACTGACAATGGCCCACAGTTCGTTGCTAATGAGTTTCAGTCCTATTAAGTCAATGTGGAATCAAGTGGATTTCTACTACTCCACTTTGGCCACAAGCAAATGGCGAAATTGAGAGGATAAATTGCACCATGTTAAAAGTTTTGAGAATTGCTAAATCTGAAGGTAAAGATTTAGGTAAGGCATTGACAGATTTTTCTATGGCATATAAAGGTACATCACACACTGCTACAGGTTTGACACCTTTTGCTATGATGTTTGGACGGGAAAAGCGGACAAAATTGCCCATGTTGTCTTATGAAGCAAGTGATACTGCTGACCAAGCTCGGAAATTTGATGGTCAGTACAAAGAGAAGATGAAAGATTATACTGATAAATGGGCAAAAGATCATTCTATTGGTTCAGGCGACACTGTAGTTTTGAAGCGTGAAGCTAGGGGTAAGTTAGATAATGCTTACAGTCCAGAGGGTGACTCAAACCCAGATTGCCATTTCCCAGCAACCTCTACTGTTTTCAATATCTGTAGTTTTCAAAATTTTTTAATGTTCAGATGGAAATACAGTACATCAAGACACTTGGTCGATGACCGCTAGAAAACAAAATTGTACAATTCCCATTTTTGACATGTTATTTCAAAATTGTGCTTTCCTCGTCCAACAAAAATAATTCACGACATAAATACACACGAAGCATAAATTCTTTATCTTATAGTGAAACAAAATACTCTTTTCTGTGTAAAGTTTAACTAATAGAAATTAACGTTACGGGAAAATGTACTGACAACTACATCAAAAAAGAAATAAGCGATAATTTGTATTACTAGACACTAAGGTTCTTTCAAAAAGAAAAAGGTGTACATACATCTGTCAAGCCTGAGCAAATGTAAAATTAACTCATAAATAGTTAAACACATTCAAGTCATGCAAAAGCTGTCTTGGTGGCGTACGTTTTTCTGAAATGCATATTAGAATATGTGGATTGAAATCGTGCTATTGTGCCTGTCCTATAAAGTGTACAGTAGAAATAAATTACACTGCTAAACAAGGAAAAATTTTTTTCAATGACATTGAATTTAAGAACAGTTTTAGACTTATTTGAGGGCGATTAATTCAAATCTGATCTTGGATTTTCTCCATCACATCCGGCTTTGCGCTATCATATTTATATTTTTTGATGAGTTTTTAAGAAAATAATATCCGGTCAAATAGTGTAGCAAAAAAGGCCGGATTATAGGGTTCATTTTGGTAAATTTACTTTTCACTTAGTCTCCCAATAAACTGCAGAAAATTTTTGTTTTCTCAGAACATGCGTAACATAACCATTTCTTATGACACGAAAATAAACAAACAGATTCCAACTTACACAATACTCGTTTGCAGGTAGCGTTGGGTAGAAATTCAAGGAACAACTCAGGTAGCTAACAAATTTTTTCTTGTCTGCAGGCTGTGTTACTGACCCAACAATGGCCTCTACATCTCACAGAAGACAGTGCTCAAGTGATTCAAATATTTTTTGCTACATCTGTGGGAGCTTTACTTTAAAGAATCAGAGGTGCAACGTTACTGACTTTGTTAAGAGTGTGTATTTGGCTTACTTCAAAGTACCACTTGGAGACCAAGACAAGCATTGGGCTCCTCACAAACTGTGCACAACCTTTGTTGAGACCTTGAGATCATGGTGTCAAGGAAGGAATGCAAAACTCAAATTTGGGGTGCCTATGGTTTGAAAAGAACCAAGCAATCATTTAGATGACTGCTATTTCTGCCTTGTCAATGTAAAAGGTTTCAATAAGAAAAACAACCAATATTTGCAGTACCCAAGTATCCCTTCAGCTGTTCGACCAGTTGCCCACATTGAAGAAATACCTGTACCAATATTTACTGAGCTTCCAAAAATTGATGACACAGACCTCTGCTCACCTTTTTCTAGTGATAAAGAAGACACTACAGATATTTTTCAGCCCTGTGATGAAGATAGTGACAAACCAATTCTGTTTACTCAGCAGTCTTTGAATGATTTGGTTAGAGATCTTCATCTACCAAGAGTCTGCTGAACTGTTGGCTTCACGACTGCAAGAGAATCGAATGTTGAAACCCGGCACAAGTGTCTCATTTTATCGCAACAGGGAAGCAGAACTGTGGAAGTACTTCCATTCAGATGGCTAGCTTGTCTATTGTACTGATGTAGAAGGGTTACTTCTCTTTATGGGACTTCCAGCTTATGATTCAAGGGATTGGAGGCTTTTTATTGACAGTTTCAAAAGAAGTTTGAAATGTGTTCTGTTACACAATGGAAATAAGTATGGCTCAGTACCAATAGGTCATTCTGTAAAACTTAAGGAAGAATATAACAACATCATGATTGTTCTAGAGAGGTTGCAATATCATGTTCATGGGTGGATAATTTATGTGAATTTGAAAATGGTGAACTTTCTTTTCGGTCAGCAAGGAGGGTACACAAAATACCCCTGTTTCCTGTGTTATTGGGGCACTAGAGCTACAGCAGAGCATTGGGTGAAGAATGAATGGCCCCCAGCGACAGCAGCCCAAATTTACTTAGAATTCGTTTAAAAATCCTTTGCCAGAAAAATCGTGTTGACCAGATTCTTGACTGTAGTGTAGTTCGACGATCGTTAAAGTGACATAAAAAGTGAAGTTTAAATATGTATGTATGTATGTATGTATGTATGTATGTATGTATGTATGTATGTATGTATGTATGTATGTATGTATGTATGTATGTATGTATGTTTGTATGTTAAATCCCATAATGCGTCGGTCCAGAACTGGCGGGTTATAGTAGCGTGACCTCTGTGACTGAAAGGAACTTTCGACATGTCACTGCTTTCTTTTGTGAGAAGAAAACTCAGAAAAACCTGCAGTCGAAGTGGCTGCCAGACATCTTGCGCCAGCTTGTCACTGGATCTTGGTCACTAAGATTCAGAGGGTGGTGTTTGTGTTGTACAAGCACACATCACCCAAATCCACTGATGTTCAAATGTCTTGTCATCTCATCTTGTTATCACATCATTACTGCTTTAAAAATTCCTTTGGCGATGGGAGAATGGCGTCGTAGGCAGACTTAAATTAATTATACTTGGGGATTTTAATGCACGTGTTGGAAGACAACACGATATATGGAGTGCAATAGGCCGTCATGGCATTGGAAAAATTAACAATAATGGATTGAATCTCCTTAACTTCTGTTCTGAATTTTGCTTGGTCATAGGTAACACGGTTCCACCCAAGATCTAAACATGGTCACATGATTGATTTTATTATTACCAGAAGCCAGGATCGAAAAGATGTCTGTAGTGTGCGTGTACTATGTAGTGCTGAGTGTGATACCGACCACAAACTAATCAGAGGCAAGTTTAAGCTGCAAATTAGGAAGAAAATACGCATGTATGGAACCAAGATTCCAAAACGCATTAATGTGGAAAAACGTAAGCTGCCTGGGGTCCATCAAGAACTCATAGATGCCTTTGACAATGTTGAATTTGATGGTTCTTGGAAAAATTTGAAAGAGGAAGTCTATTCTACAGGAGTAAATACACTTGGACTGGTTGAGAAAAAACACAAAGACTGTTTTAACGAGAATGACACTGCTATCAACCATTTGCTTGAAACAAAAAACTCACTGTACCAGTCCCTTCTAGATCCAAATCTTTCCTGCAGGTCGCAGGTTGTAGCATCATTGAAGTTGCATAAAGCAACCTTGCAGCGGGCTTTAAGAGATATGAAAACGCAGTGGTGGTCTAATCTATCAGCTGATGTTCAGGAAGCAGATAATTAGCACAATCTAATACGTCTTTATTGCCTCTTAAGATCTGTTTTTGGTCCAAATTCAGTCTCTGTTGCTCCAGTAAAATCAAAAGATACTTCTGTATTAATTAAAGACTCTCAAGGGATCATGAGGCGCTGCCAAGAACATTTTACAGATTTGTTTTTCAAGCCTTCTTTTGTTGATGCAGCTGCTGTAGAGAGCATTCCACAAAACGAATTGATCACAGAGTTTGACGCCCTGCCACCGAGAGAGGAATGTGACCTTGCCATCAAACAGATAAATGCTGGTAAAGCACCTGGTGCAGATGGTATACCAGTAGAAGTGATCCAAAATGAAGGTGAAAACGTTCGAACTGCTGTATATAGGCTCATTTGTGACAGCAAGGAAGGAATACCAATCCCCAAGATTGGATTGATGCTATCCTTGTTTCTCTGTTCAAGGGCGAGGACCCAAAGTCAGAGTGTGACAATCACAGAGGAATAACACTCCTGGACTCTGTTGGAAAAGTCTTGGCAAGAGTGTTACTCAACAGTTTGATACTGTATGTTTGCCCACTCATTATATCTGAGTCACAGTGTAGTTTTCGTTGACGCTCATCTTTCTATTGAAAAGGTAGTCGGTAAACCACACTTGTTCATCCTCCGAAATTCCAAATTCTGGAAGCTTATCCAGGATGGAAGAATGGCTGATGGTGTCAAATGCTTTGCTGAGATAGACAAACAAAATAAGGTTTCCATGGTCCATGGCCCATGGCCCTGTGTAGATACACTCATCAAGCAACAGCACTGTTGTAATCTCTGTACTTATTTTTTTACGAAAACCATACTGTTCTGAGGAAAGTAGATTATCCGATTCAGGATGGTTAATAAGTTGACTATAAACACATCGTTCTGAGATTTTAGAGATGGTTGGTAGCACCGAAATTGGTCGATAGTTCGTAAAGTTAGATTTCTCACCCCCTTTGTAGACAGGTGTAACTTTATGAGTTTTAAGGTCTTCTGGTATCCGAGCAGTCTTCCAAGAAAGGTTGATAATATGCGAAAATAATGGTGCAAGGTCATGCGCACAGTCTATGAGAATGCAGTTGGGAATTCTGTCAATGCCTTCCCTTTTTTCTTTTCAGTTGTTTCATATGCTTTTTCACTTTCGTTACCAATACGTGTAAAAATTTGAAAACGTTTGCGTTCGTTGGTCGTTTCTTTGGACGGGACCATACAAAATCTTTGAGGATGAGACTTGATCGCTTGAGTTTCGAGGCTACTGTTTGACAAAAATTGCAGAACCCGTTTGCTATTTGCTGTCTGTTGTTAATTTGTTTACCATCCAGCTCAAATTTCGTATTGATTTGCTGGGAAACAAGCTTTTCATACATTTGCAAAATTGCTTGGGTTATGTACTGTTTGCTTCTAGTAGATTTTTGTGGTATTAAGCTTTCGATTTTTTGATAGGGTTGTTAACCCAGTTTTTTTGTCTCTTGTACACTTCCCAGTAGGTTTTTTTCTGAGCTTTTCGGTTCAGTGTCACGAAAATTCATTTCACACTTTATACCCTCGTTAAGGCAGGGGCATGGTTTCCCTTCAATAGGTTTAGTAGTAAATCGTGTGTGAGTATCTGCAACGTGCGATAATTTTCCTCTAAAATACTCCCGAGCAATAGTTGGTTTGTACAGGCAAATAACGGATGCCAATCTGTATTTTCAATGTCGGATTTAACTTTTGTTTTATTGTACTTTTATAGTTTCTTGAGCGAACAGTTTTTGGTTGATATTTAAGCTGAAAATCCTGTCTTATTGCGCCGATCGTTTCGTGGTCGCTGAAATATGTTGTTATTACATATGTTTGTGCGATATTCTCAGGAAGATTGGTTAACAATACTTCAATTATGGTAGCAGCGCTTTCCATTATTCGTGTTGGTTGATTAATCAATTGCTTAAAACCACTCAAGCTGAAAAGTGATTTTATTTCGCGATAACTTTCGGAATTTGCGTAATAATTTGCGTGTTTTCAGGGCAACTTCTCTAAATGGAATCACTGAATCATCGTGAAAAAGAGTTAGGAACACAACTGAGTCGTATGAAAATGTTTTACGTAATTTTTGAGAAGGTTAATTCTCCTGGTTCGACTCGGACTTTTCTACTTCTTGGTCTACCACAACTACCACCATAAGCAACATTGCCAAAAATAATCTTTTGAACAAAGAACAATGCGCAATGAAAAAGAAGCCCAGTTTAAATGTTTACTGATTACTGCTTCTGAGCTACAAACAAACTATCAACACCTTTACTATATCTGGTACTGAGACTTCGGGCCAGATAGATAAAGGCTGTTTGAAGCCAGTATTCCATATTCTTTTAACGGAAAGGGTTAACTTAATGGGGTTTCATGTCTGACAAGGGCTAGAAAGAGATATAACAATGAGGTACATGTCTACTATTTGGGTGATTATATCTAAGTACAACTCAAAATAGAACAAAAACCGCTTATCCCAGCAAAAGTATTCTGGGATACTTACTTATTCGCCGTAAGGTTAATTAATTAGTGTTCTGGGCGGGGTATCGTTTTTAGATGCCGTATCAAGATAAAATCTGCTTTCTTAAAAAAAACATCGTTTTTCAATCCAGGTTTAACTGCTGCGCATTTAGCAAGTTTCAATGCCAAATCTATTCAATACAAAAAATGCAATTGGTAATTATGTTGGCTAGGCTATTTTCACAAGCCACTACATTTTCTGTGCGATTTCATTTTAATTGCAATTGGATTGTAAAAGTTTGGTATGAAAAGTATCCAGTCAATTTATAACTTCCAAAATTTGACCATGTTCACACTAACTTGACACCCCTGGGCTAGCCTGCTGCAAATCATGGTAATGTGATTTCAAAACAGTTTCACTGTATTCTGGAACAAATTGTACGTACAAATGAACACAATGACTGACTGGGAATCATAACTTTTCAAAGTTGCATGTAGTGAATTAAGACTTCCAAGGAAACAATGTCTTGTAAAATATCTCCCTTTCCCGGAAACCAAGCGATCCAAAAATTTATCACGAATGGCAAGGTTAAAGAACTACATGTGCAATTACTTTCTCACGGTACGCCAGTTTTCCTGGCATTGGGTTTTCTTTCAACTTTTGCCAGCTCTTACTTGTCCAAGCAACACTGAAAGACCCGTTCTAAAAACCAAAATTTCGTTAATTTGTCATGCTCTACACTTTAAAAGTTTAGTTTTATGACCTATTTGAACACTGAGACTCACAAACAGTCATATTCCAATTAACCGACACGAAAGAATTCCATGTTACATGGTATATAGATCCTTTTAAAGAGAAAACATCAACACATTAAACCATTCAGGCTTTTAAAAATACAATATAACATTCCTTTAAACATTCAAGTACAACCCGTTCTCTCTTCCCCAGTCCCGGGTTCCAGCTCATAATTCATGCCACAAAGTTACAATGTTGTTGCTAAGTCCGTTGCCACCTAGCAAACAACTTTCGTAGGAGCTTTAAAGTTGAAGTGTCTTTATTGGCCTTGTAAAGATACACTGTCTTCTTCACAAATATATAAAACTTGATGATTTCGAGAAATGCTCGATTGTAACTATTTTAACGACCTTTATGTCTAGGATAGTATCAAGTAGAACTTTAAATAATTTCTTCAAGACGTTCTTAGCTCCTTAGCGCATACAGTCTGCGAGTACATTTATGAAGCAGTGAGAGTTTTTCTGTTCAGTTCCGTAACGATTTACGAAATAGACGCGTCGGATATCGGCCAGTTGATCGCATACTTTCGCAAACTTTTTGAAACATAATAGAGAAAAATATAGTAAGTCCCGAACGAGAGGCTCGCGTTCCCTTTTGGGGCAATCGTTCAATTTTTAAAAATATATGGGGTAAGCTATGAAAAAGAAGATGCAAGGTTTCTTAAGTGCTATCACTTGGAAAACGTGGAGTCAATAACATGACTAGGGGCAAAAGGGAGAGGCGAAGCATTTCCAGCAAAAAGCACCAAGTCACTTTTCTGTTGGTGAAGAAGATGCTGCACAAAATGTTCCAAAAGTGAAGAGATTTTCAACATTTTCCACCACCGTATTATTGCGAAAATTGCTAAACGAATGCATCCTCTCTCATAGTCATTCAAAAAGGCCGAGTCAACTTTAAAGAAATTCAACAGGGTTGTCGACAGGCGTTCGCTTATGAAAAGCACTGCTGTTTATATTCAAAATTTGGTTTCTACTCAGCTAAATGGGGCGTAATGGAGCGTAAACATTTTGGTTTGTCGTAGTGAGCAACTTTTCCCGAGGGAAGCAACTTTTGCATAAGAATTGCTGAAAATCGCATTATGAAGCAATTGAATTACATAAAAAGCACAATAGAACTTTCTTTGTGGCAAAAAGACAAGGAAATAAAATCATAAATTAAGCTTCTGAAGAGAAACTGACCTGTTTGTGGCTAAAGAGAAGGAAAACAACTGATTTCCATTACAAAGAACAATAGCTATTGACCAAAAATCGAGAGTGCTGAAATTTCAGTGCACTGAAAAAAGGGTTATTATGTTCAGTCTATTAAATTTGTTGAATGTCAAGGAGTTTTACCTCCAATTTTTAATCGGCAAAAGGAATTAGCCTTTGTAGATATGGAGATTATTTCACTTACGAAGAGGTTGGAAAAGTAGTAGTCCCAGCAACTTTACTTATGAAGATATGAAAGAAATGTTTAAGGAATAAGCAGTGGAATTTCATTTTGGCATTTAAAATCAACAATGAAGGATTTAAGGCACTTAAGTTCAAAGACTGGTTGCACCAAAACTGATGTTTGGTCAAAAATATGTAGTAAATAATGTATGCCTAGTATGCATATTTTTAAGTTAACTGAGCTGTCAGCTCGGGGACTAGGGGAAAGGCAAAAATTATTATGAAGTTTTATACAGGATGTACAATCCAGTTATAAAAAAACTTCTACAAATTTGTGTTTTTACTTTGTGTACAAAGATTGCACTACACAATTCTGGTTGATGGCAAAGGTGTCAAGAATTAGAAAATACAAAACAACTGATACTTTTTTGTTTAAAATGTCGTGAGGTAGTTGCCTACCCGGTACTTGGAGAACTTATTTTTATTGTAAAATAATCCAGAAAAAATTTCCATTTCTGAATTCCCATAGTAAAATGATCAATGTCAAGAATAACACAGACTTCTATTTAGAATTTAGAATTCAGAATTTAACTTACTTATAAAGTAGAACTCCGCAATATGAACATCCTATAAATATGACCCCCTCCTTATTACGACAAACGACCACCTTTTGGAGTCCTGAGACACAATTTTCTTTACAAAATCACCCCATTTATACAAGTCAAAATGAATGATGGGGCGGCTAAATGCAAACAAGTGAGGGTGTACGCACTTGTTCTCATTTTTTCTTTTATTGTGACGTGCATGCTTTTGTTTATGTTTAGTGAACTAAGTTTCTGTAACCTGGGTTTGTTTATTGTTTCTTAATCAACATTCATAAAAAATGGGATTATTTACACAACATTTTCTTCCAGGAGTTTTCCTACTTAACATCAATCTTCCATCAACAGCTATTAATTCATTATCATATAATGTTGTTTTGACATTAATTTTGGCCACAACTTAATGTAAAATATTTAATACCATTACTTCTGCATTAAAAAAAGTAAAAATGCTCACGGATACCATCCCTACAATCTTCCCTATTTACCTACTTGGGTTAAAGACCAGAAATTCTGAAAATTATTAAACTTTATTAGAGTCAAGATAATACAGTGTTTCTGTCCTGCTCTAAACCACTTGATCGTATTGACTTTTTGACTAAATAATCAGCCTAATCTAATCCAAATCCTGTTGATTGGATTGGTTGTAAAAAATGAAGTTACGTAAAAGTAACTCCACCTTGTTAATATCTAAAAATCATAACTGTATTAAGCCTTACAATGGCCTTTTTCACTGCTGTATTTAATTGTGCTCTGCAGTGGTACCAGTGTATGTAGAAAAAACTTGAATAATAAAAATTTCTTCTGGGGTCGGAGGTTTATTTTATACTTTCTTTGCTGTCAAGACTAGTCTAAATTAATATACATAAAATAAACCTTTTTTGCTTACATAGGTATATCAATACTCCCAAACCCTAAATAAATAAATAAAACTAAATCTTTGGAGGTACATATAATAGGCCCACGACTACAATCTCCAAAACGAAAAATCAATGGAAAAAAAGTTTTAATACATATGGACATTTTGATACAAAATATTCCTGCTAAATCAAACATAAAAATCATTCTTGCTCTCATCTGCTTAAAAGATCTATTAAAGTCGACCGGCGACAAAGTAATGTGGTTATACACTGGGAGGCATTTTGTATGCATATTGTTCCCTTTCGAGAAATATGCACAACCTTCAGCTTCTTCTGTCTTCTAACGTCCTGCAAAATTCCAGCCACCATATTCCTCCACAGATACCAATCGTTTACTATCCTCGATAATCTCGGCTCGCTTCTCTGCATCCATGTTACTTAACTATATGTGTACCTTTCTCTTCTCTTGCATCGATCGCTCTTGCAGTCTACTGCGTCACCTTAATGTTTTCCAGCTATCGCTTTCTGGTCGTATCCAATGCGACGCCTTACCGCACCATTTCCACTTTTGCACTTAGTCATTTTTCATGTTTTGTTTGTTTGTTGTGGGTTGTTCTTGTTTTAATGTCCTTTTGCTCATTCTCTGGTTAAGGGGCTTCGTTGGAACAGTGACGAATTTCATGACTGGATGCCCTTCTTGACGTCAGTCAATGGCTTTTTTGTCAAGTTCCAAAGCTTTTACCGCTCATGAAATCAAGCCTTGAGCCTTTCGTGTACAAAGCGGCTGCACTAACCACTAAGCCACGGCTCCTCTCATTTTTTGTATGTTCTGCAAATGGTATATTGTCCGTTCTTTATAGCGCGTGCTTATAATATACAGTATTGATAATTAGTAATTGAAAAGATAAGAATAAAAAGGGGTATATCTTAGGCTTATTGAAAATACGACGGGTCACACGTTCTGCGTTGTTTTCTTGAAATATGATCTGCATACTAATAGATATTTTATTTACAACTACAGGTATATATCACGCTAAACTTTTTTTATGTGGAAGGTTCTTCACCGCTTTATATTTCATGAGGCATAGTCTACCAAGTGTCCATGATTCTTTACTACCTTCAACCAGATGTCTTCAAACACTGCTTTGACAGCAAATTCCTTAATACCAATGTAATACTGCAATTTTAGGCAAAATTAATCGGCTAAAACAATTGCTAAATTGTGAGAAACAGTCCAGCTTAAGAAAAATAGCGCTTTACAATCATACAAGGGTGGCAAAAGGCACTGTCTGTTAAATATGATTTTAGTCTCAGCAGTTTGGTCTTCCTATGTGAAACGCTTATGGCATAGGCAAACAATTCATATGACGTTGCTAGGGGTCGAGTAGCAAGCTCATTTCTTTTATAGAGCAGTCATTTTATATGTAACTCCCCTAGTTAATGATGGCGACGTTCGCCAGCTTGCAAGTAATCTACAATGAACTCACCATCAGTTCCAATTCACACGTCTTCTGCTTTTTCATTTTAACACACAGTTTCGTCTTTTCACTAAGATTATTTATGTAACACTACTCCTTCAAGTAGCTACTATGATACCTCTTTCTCTCTTTATGGTGATTCCTTGGCATATTTCAAAATAAATGAAAACCCATGTTTGTTCATATCTCATGTTGTTGAGAAATGTGGTTAATAAATCTACCAAATTTTTGGTTCAAAATCCAAATTAACTCTGGCCATTTTGTAAACTGTTGTCCACAATTACATTTGTCTTCCATTATCTTATGTTCTATGGCTGACCCTTCCTTCATTCTTATACCATGGAATATATTATACGGAGGTTTTTGCCTTATACAACTATACAAAACTATACTCCTTGGAAAATATTTAGGTGAATTAATTGTAGAATATAGTAAAGATGACAATTTTCTGTCTGCAACCTAATTTCGTCTCCATCTTCATCTCGATTTGAGGAGGTGTATTACCTTCAAACAATTGCCTTGCCAGACTAATGACAGTGTACCTCAGGATAACAATACACTTCTAATAAAACATATTATTAAAAATTATATTAAAGTGGAGTCTGGAAGGCGAGTGGTACATTAGCAAGGGTACTCAGAAACTACAGAGGCGCTCGCAAAATTCCTTTTTCACACTTCAGCGTCAATGATATTTTCTCTATTTCTGCTTTTGGAAATTTTACGGTCCATTCGTGTTTCAAAGTGTACTAGACCAAAAAATTTCTATGTGTACAATATGTTAAACAATCAAACATATAAACAATCAATAAAAGGAAAATATGATCCCAACTTGGGGTCAGATGTTTCTATTTGGGTATGAAAGCCGTGCTTGTTTTGGAGGCTGAGCACTGCATGTGTCGATGTGAATGAACGGTCGCACGATTGGGAGTTGGGTCAAGAGTGCGCCAAAATTTGGAAGACTCATTTGCAAAAAAGATTGGGCTGAAAAAAATTAGCTGCTCGTCAACGTAGTGCAGATAGATGACTCAGTTGGTACAGAAAATAGGAATGCAATCCAGTGGCACTGGATCAAACACAATTCCGTGCAATATATTTGTCACCAATTTTTCATTTATTGTTTTAATCCTCTTTTTCAATATTTTCACAATTAAAAATTTCTTTACCACCAGCCTCAATTCCTTTATATTATTCTTCCGAACATAATGCACCCTTTTTACACTGCCAACTGCTTTGGGTCGTATGTATCATTGAAACCGAACTAAAGACTACTTCCCCCGGAAAATATAACCTCGGTTCTTAAAATGAAAACCCTCTGTTGAAACTCAAACATACTCGCATAACTGGGCTTTAAAATCTAAACCTTCGACAAGCTAGCTTGGATACGGAACCAGTATTGGTAAGACGGTCAATTTGCAGCTTTAGCCTTAAAAGTACACTCTTCCGAATCCCGAATCCCCGGGTTTGAGAACCTAGTTTAATGATTTCCTTTACTAGGAGCAGTGACTTAAGTGGCTTCTGGAGCACAATAACCCAGAGATTCGTTGCCTTAATTCCTAAAAATGGCAAAATAACTTGCAAAACGCTGCGCGTTGGTGTAAGAAAGAGAATCCGATATATTATTTATGCACAGAAAAAAGTTCTATACAGTGAAATTTACTTCCAAACACAACAGAAAAAAAAGGGTCTTCCTAGGAAAAATTGCTTTGCATGTTATAAAAACAGTACCGCGGTTTAAATAACCAAAATTTAAGCGTGGGAGATGCTCCTGAAAACAACCCGTCATATGCCGGATATTAAGCTGTAATATACTGATGTAATAGTAGAGTGAGACAGCTTCTCAGTGAACGTACTGCAGTTACTGTATGTCCTGAGAAATCAATAAATGTAAACAATTAACAACATGTAGGCATAATCTAGCAGTAACTAGTGCATCTAGCTGGGAAATCTAACTAGAGAAAGACCTCGCTGATGGATTAGGGTGATAAATAATAAAGAAATAGAGCCATGTTTCAAAAGTGTAGTGTCTTTATAGTACATAGGTGTTCAAAACCGTCAAATATTTGATAAGAAACGATATTACAGTTAAAAATTTTATGTTGTGTTTCATGTTAGTTAGACATAATTAGCATCCCACCATTTCAAGATTAATAATTAATTTAAACTGCCAGCACTCACTTCTATGATGCGGTCATTACAAGTCTGCTTAAAAAGTTCAGTACTAATCCAGGTTATAGTGGCTTTACAATTCACATTGCTGTTTTAAATTCAAAACAGCGCCTTTTAAATAAAAATACTACCAAGCACATAGGCATGATATTAAAAAAAATCTAACAAAGTGAAAACAGAATGTAATATCAATATTCTTGTTTTTCGCAAAGATTGGGTGATTTATGATAGGCCAAGCTAAAACCATAATATCATAAGATGCAAAACTACAAGCAATGCCTTGCCATTCTAACCACCTTAGGTGTTTTAAGGTTTTAAATGCTGAAAGTACAATGGTCAATGGAATGTTCCCGTAAAACGTATCCCAATTCCCATTTAAGAACCATGGACCTTCCGATATCTTGTTTTAAATTTTAATTTAAACATTTTGAATGGGAGTTTTTTATATTATCCGCATCAAGGGTAAAGCACTGAAGTAACAAATTTAACGGTTTTCTTATTGCAAATTTTGGCGTGCATTTCAATTTGGAGAATGTAAATAAAATGTGTAAGTTGCAAATGCTGTGTCAGAGGTACCAAATAAGAGAAGGGAACTAAACAATAAAACTTGAAAAAAATTTCCATTTTTGCTATAGTGTTACAATGTTTCGTTATCAATTGGCTTTTAACCAGTACAATATTTAAAGTTACAAATAACTATTTTTCGTATTTCGTTCATGACAGGTGTATTTAATTGTTGCACAGCATGCACCAATAATTGGAAATAATAACAATGAAAGTCAAACTGTGTTTTCTATAATCGTCACAATAGCACTATCTAAAGTTGATCATACAGCAATAGAGGTATCTCCATTTACATGGCAAAAAGATTATA
This sequence comes from Morbakka virulenta, assembly GCA_003991215.1. NCBI lineage: Eukaryota > Metazoa > Cnidaria > Cubozoa > Carybdeida > Carukiidae > Morbakka > Morbakka virulenta. Next base: position 1,265,270 of record RDPX01000222.1, read on the forward strand.
ATTGACTGTCATTACTTATTCAACAAGTTAAAAGCACCGATTAAGCCAGCTGTCCAGCTCACATTTAGTAATTTAGTACAGAAAACAGTGTCAAAGTCATCATTTATCGCAAATTTACAAAGGAAAACTACAAATGGTCCGTAAATGACAGGCTTAACGATGGCACTAAATCCCGGTTTCTCAAGATTTTTTCCTCGCGACCCCAATTTGATATAAACAGTGAAAGAAGCGACCCCACTCAGATTCAAAAATTTCAAATCTGAAGGATCTGTCAAATTTCACAACAGAAAGAAAATTCCTGATTTTGAAGACTTGGATTCATAAAGACGAATACCACAAAATTACACATTTCAAATGAAAGCAATGAATATAAGAAGGAATATATTTTATTGCTTCTTGATAATCTTTTCGTACCGAGGTTCGTAAGTGGTTAGGCAACACACAAGTTTGTCAGTCAAATGAGCATCAGCTATTCGCGACCTGTACTTTGTTTTGAGCTTGACCATGTGAGAGAAACCACATTCGCATACATAGGTAGTCCCAAAACGCACAAGTGAGCTTCGAGTCTCTCGTTTTATATCCTCGTATTTGTCATCCAGATTGAGCCAGAAGTGTGATACATCTTCATCACTATCATACAGTTCACGAGCGTTTTGGTCCTCCTGAATATCTGCCAAGTGTAAGGATAGTGAAGCAGATAACTTCGATACGTCAGCTGTGAATGGCTTCATGATGTAGGAAAAATCTTCGTTAATATCCAGAAACCTTTCTAGAAAATTATTTTTCAGTTTGATTATAGAAGTCATAAGCTCAGTTATGTGATTCGAGAACCTAGCGAAGTCGAAATTTTCTGAGAAGACATATTCCGTGAACAACGGAAAATTCGAGAAATACCCGCGTTCAATTTGAGATTTCAGAATGTTAAGTTTTTTCAGAAATCCTCTCAATTTGGCATGCAGTTCAAATATAAGTTTCATCCGTCCTTGCAACTCCGTGTTTAGAGAGTTGATGTGTTTGAGAATTTCCACCAGTAAAGCCAAACTGGAAAGAAACTGTTGATCTTCAAAGTCAGGGGCATTTGTGTGATTCTTGTCAGATAGGAAAGATTTTATTTCATCCCGAAGAATAAATATTCGTTCGAGAGATCTACCCCTCGACAACCAGCGAACTGTATTGTGAAGTTGGAATGACGTGTAATCGGCTTCGTTATCGACACAAATCTGACGAAATAAACGGCAGGTAATTCACGTGCCTTGATGAAATTTATGACAGACACACAGATAGACATAATCTCCCCAAAATCGTCGGGTAAATCTTTGGAGACCAACGCTTGTCTGTGGAGAATGCAATGATTAGTTTTCACATACGGATGCTTTCTAGAAAGTATTCCTCGAAATCTTTATTACGGCTAAATATTGTTGGGCACCCATCCATGTTAACTTCAATTATTTTGGCCCAGTCGATCTCATTGTTCTTAAAAAGCGTGTCTACAATTGTATAAATGTCCTCACCTGTGGTCGTCGTTTTAAGAGTTAACGTACAGAGCAGTTCCTCTTCTATTTAGTTTGAAGTTTCATACCGTCTATAAAAAAGAAGCTGGGCATTTGCCGTATTGTCCGTAGACTCGTCTACTGAAGAAAATTCAGACATTCTGAAGTCCTCCAATGTCTGTTTAGAGAGGTCTGCAGCAACACTCTCAACACTACGTGTCATAGTATCATTACCGAAAGGAATTTCGGCCACTGTACTTGATAAGGTTTTCTCGTAACTTTCGTCTTTGAATATTTCCACGAAATTTTGCAACACTGGTTTAATGATACTCTCTCCTTCCGTGTAGGGCCGTTTACACTTTGCCGTCAAAAAAACCCGTTTTATGGGAGAAAATGTCTATTTTTCCCTGCCGCGTCAGTGTTCTCTTCATGATCTGTCGACTTTTGAAGACAACTTCATTCTTCCTCAAAAACACTCTCTTGCGTGCGTCGTCATCCAAAGCTTTTATATTCTTATGAATGGTATTTAAATGTCTTACCATCTTGTTTGCCTTTAATGACTCAGCGGGAATTTCTTTGCAGCAAAGAACACAGAGTCCGCTTCCATCTAGGTCAGTTACCCCATATTTGCAAAGGAAATCTGGATTCACACGACGTGTCCGTTGTCGCTCTGCTTTATTCTTACACGTCTGCGCTTTTGATGAGGCCACACTGGAGACAGTTTCATCATCGACATGCATAGAACTTTTAGGACGACACGAAACGTTTTCATCCGATATATCTTCTATTCCTGAGGTTTTCTGTTTTTTATTAGGTTTAAAAAATCGATCCATAACTTTAACACTTGTGATAGATCACTTGAAAGAAGAAATCACTCTCAAAAGATTACATGACCAGACCACATTGATTGTACTAATCAATATAGCCAGCTCCATGAGCAGCAAGACGAAACAAAGGTGTGAATGGGGGGACGACACATTGCAGCGTTGCCAAATTACGATTTGAATACATTAAACAAAATCTGGTTTTATATAAGTATTAGATTAGCAATGATAATTAACGATGGAATATTAATTGATATAGTCAAAATTGGTAACAAATATTTTTAAATTAGCAACATATTGAAAAAAATCAGTTGGCAACCCTGGAGCAGTGATGTCCAGGAAATTTCTGTCGCAATTGTAGGTGGGTTTTTCAGTTTTTAACTTGACCATATCTAGATTGTGATCGTCGATGGATATTGATATTTGCTGAAAATTATATTTTTCGCATCAATATGTCCGCGACCCCCGCGACCCCAAGGCACCTCCGTGACCCTGAATGGGGTCGCAACCCCGCATTTGAGAACCGAGGGTTTAAACGATAATATTTACTATTCAGTTAGAATAATTTTTCCTCCAATAAAAACCCATCTGACGTCAAATATCTTGAGGAGCCTCAACCATTTTCTAAATCTCTTACATGGGGAGGTTTTTATTATCCTACTTTGGGCGGGGTTGCAATTCTAAACTTCAAAGGATAATAAGGTATTTATGCAGAGAAATAAAATATCTGTAAAATAACATTCGAGCTTAAAGGAATTCGGGGAAAATCATTTGAATTTCATGTCGCTCTAAATTGTAACCATTTGCCAACAAAAATAGAGTTTTTGAACAGATACAAAACAGAATTTTACTGACATTGTCAAGGAGATAAAAAACCTTCCTTCCAAAGGGTCCAGATCTTTCCGTGGAATTCTAGTTGTCTTCAAAAGTGTTGTTTTATGGATGTAAGCATGGTTGAAAAGGCAAGCTTCTTTTCTATCCTTTTTTTCTAAATATCTGGTGACTCCACTAAACAAGGTTATAGAAACTGAGATCAGTGAATTAATTACGTGTTTGGGAGTACAAGTGGTTTTGGGGCTGAAATATGGGGTCAGGTTACAAAAGAACCTTGAAGGCACTGTCTGTAAGTAATGTATTTTCTTTAAACGCTTTCACAAATCAGAATACAAGCCTACGTTCTCGTCTCGTTGCATTGTCTGCTACAACAGAGTATTTCAACATTTCAGTACCAAAGCCTTACTTTAACGAAAAATCTAACACAAATGGTTTCTATCATTCCTTGTCTTAATTTTCTAACATTTAAAATTTAATTAAAAAAGATTTTACTGTTTTTTGTATTCTCAATTACCAAAACTACGTCTTGCCTGACTGGTTTTGTAGGCGGAAAACAATTTTTCGACAGTAAGTTAAAGTATCAAAATATTATCTACTCTTGTTTGTCTCATGTTTTGTAAAATACCAGGTTATGATTTGATATTCTAATAACAAAAAAGGCCCTACCTTCTGGGTACCCTTGAGCAAGGTGTAGTACAACAAAGACTTACAGTCTCCCACCCCCACTAATGTCTGGATAACATATCAGCAAGCACCCAATGGGTCAAAATTCGCTTTTTGTCACTTGTTGTGAAGCGAAACTGTGAAAATTTCAAAGTAGTGACATAAAAAATGCAAAGACATGTCTTCTTTTGTACCCTCTTCCGGTATGCGTTCGGGAATAATTCATGATTCAATAATTCAAATAATTCAATAATTCAGTTCTGCCTGTTAAATTTCTACCGACACGAGTATACTGTGGAAAATTTTTATTTACATATGTAATATTATTTATTACAGCTGGTGATAGATTTCTTCCCATAACCCCAGTAACGACCACCTCCAACCACCAACGTAAAAATATGACGAAGACTTGCGATTCGCTGTAGCGATTAAAATTTATTTCTTCTTGTTCATGTCTTCCTCTCGCTCATTTTTTCTTACTTGGATTTCTAATTGAGTCGTTTTCATAAGTCGAGTCTTAATTGTTGTCAATAACCACCCATCTCCCCCACCCTCCTGCCTTTGCTTACACTTCCGTGGAAGTCAAACTTACTCATCAGTGAACAAACATAACCTATTAAACTTTTTCTTGTCGAAAATCGTGTCACTTATCCAAATGCCTGTTTTCACTTTAATAGTTTTACTGTGTTCTCAGAAAAATTGATTTTACAAGCCCATACGATAGCATTAATTGAAATGTGAATGAGGTCGTTTTGTGTAAAACTATTTAAGAAATTAACCTGTGCTCAAAGTAACTGTACTTGTTGTCGATATTTATTGTTTCTCTGGGAGACCATTTGCAATGACAATGGGCATTAGTAAAGTAAAGAACCCGACAGTCAACTACTGAATTTTTTCTTGACCTAATTTGACGGCAAAAAAAAGCCTGCGGCTTGAAACAATAGATAGCCCAATTTAGTGGCGGGTAAGACAAAAATCCTTGATAAGAGTACAGTAATTGTCAAACCTACAATTGAATTGTTTGCAATTAAATCAATGCAGCAAGTCAGAGAATAGTTTAAAAGCGGTGTCGTCTGTGAACAATACCAGAATTTCCTAATGGAATAACTTACAAGAACTTGCTTCATTGTTAACAACAAACGCCATTTCACTTATGCCAGACACTACTGCTTCTACTATTACAAGTAAGCCTGCTTTATTTCAAAATGTTATATTAAATTCCCAAGTTCTTCTTTAATGTAATACCGAAATTCATCAGCTGTTTGTGAAACATATAGCTGTATCGGACCAGTTTTATTTTATTGCCGAAAAGCCATAGCACAATAGCTATTGAAAGCAGACATCTCTTCCTACTATTATATTGGCATTTTATCAGTTCACCATAACCATAGTGATCCAGTGACGATTCATTAAATAGATGTAATCGAGTTTTATGTCACACGTAAACAGGTTTGAGGGGAAATTGATCATCAGATAAACTGAACTCATCGTAAAACAAATATGGGAACACAAAGCCATTCCAGTGACATATTTTTAATTCAGCCAAATTCAACGACGCCAGGAACAACAAGAAACTGTTCGTTGTGTTAGGTGTTTTCGAGAAGAAAAAAAAAATCAATTGAGAACAAGTAAAACCATTTATTTACAGTTTGAACAAAAAAAACGTGACAGCTAAGAAGGTAAGTAAACTTAAGCTATCTATTCATTGGTAGTGTGTCATAATATGCTGATTAATGGGTAAAAACAGGTGGATATTTTGTTGACAGAAGTACCGTACTTCATGGCGGTTCTATTTTCAAACCTTCAGTGATGGGGATTTTACAACCCATTCTGGAGGATTGTGTGCTTTTTAGCAACTCAGTATATGGATAAGATACCAATGTGTATTTAAAGAACGTGGGTGTGATGTACAAATGGTACAGAGACGCGAATACGAAAAGATGAGGTAGTTTACATTAATTTTTCTGTCTACAACAATAATATATTATTCCATATATTGTAAAAACTATTTTCAGTGTTTGTTATCTGTCACTAAAATACTTCAAAGGCGAAAAACCAATAACAAAGGATATTATTTATTGTACATAGGCCGCATATTTTTGATTAACAACCCTTTATTCTACACTTTTATTTTAAAAGTAGGTATCTAAACGACCACATGCTTGATTCTACTTGATTTGACATAAAGGTAGAAAGTGGTCAGTTATATACTAGATTTTCATTCAACAGCACCTTGTTATATTTGTGGTCTTGACACAAGTACAGAGTAAGAGATTTGCAGATCACAAAAAAAATTAGCATAAATTTAATTAGAATCAACCTGGTTTAATATAACTGTGGCTTAGAGATTATGAGAACTAAACCAAACATAATTTTTTAAGTGCTTAAGAACAAATATCTTTATAGCTAACAACACGAAAAACAAAACAAATAAACGCCAGACCTGGTCAAATAAAAGGCCCGGCTATTCTTGTTTCATTGTCGTAGATAGCTTTTACGTCATGTTAAATTAATTAATATAATGCTCACCTTTCCTTGCTTTTGTACCATTTCAAGTATTAGTTAAAAGTATAATAGGTAGTCCATAACCTCATGCTTTTAGTTCTTTCAAGAAAAATACTTACAAAATTGGGAGCGAAATTAAACAATTGCTTTTGTTTCGCTTGACTGGCAACTCTTGCACAAAGAAATTTTGCCAATGATAGTAATTTGCTCTATTTCAAAAACTAGCCATCACAACGTACGTCAATAGTCAACGAATGTAGGGGTAAAATATACTGGCTTAACAGCCAAAAAGGTCTAGTGTAGAGTCTATAGTGCGTTAACTTTCGACATCATATCCCATACACGTTAAATATCAAAACAGAAACGATGAAAATATCCAATGAGCCGCAAAAAATTGTTATACACCAAAGCGACCATTAGGGAGAACTTAGTTTCAAAGAAACCAAGTTGTTCGTACCAAACTCTATAATCACAGAAAAGTTACGAGCTACAGAAAAGAGGATACAGATAAGAAAAAAATTGTTTAAGTTTAAGGCCTGGCTGCTGGATACCTGTTGCTAAGAACTCTAAACCAATTAGGCACCTTGTGCCAGAAAATCAATAGGGGTGGAGTGGGGGTTAAATTTTTAAGATTTCCAGCTCTATTTTGTTTTCTCATAGATAGTTGTAAAAGCATGTTTAAAGTGTAAGAATTTTTTTCTGGTTGCAACAGTCAAGTTTTTTTAAAATATAAAAAGTACGCATTCTAACGCTAAAACTTTTATTACATTGATAAATATAAAAATATCGTTCAAGAGTAATCGAGAAAATCAACATTAATATTAAAGCAACTAAAAGGCTGTGAGTAATTCTTTTTTATAACTTACAAAGTTTTTTCAGGACACAAGTCTCAAATATTGCGGAGAAAACAGCTAAAAAACAATATATCTATTGGTTTAGCACAAAAAATATAAGTAGATCAAGGACTCGAATTAAAATTACTTGGCTCTTAAGAAAAAAGCGTCCTGGTTCAGATTTTGCAATGACACAATGAAAAAACTAAGTCCAAGGCTCCCTGCATAATAGGAATATTGAAATTGGTGGGGTAAAAAACACCCAACGAACGCTTAAAATTACCAAGACCTACAACTTGTTTTACCTCTCAATGATTTTACTGACAGTTGCAAGATTCATCCCTTACTTCGTTTCTTTATTTCTTTTCTTACTCCTGATCTTTCCAGCTTCTGAGGTTCAAGTCGAATGTAAACAATTACATTTTGCACCAACTCTCAAAAATTATTTTTTACGACCAAATACTGTCTAGACCAGCGTTCTTTTCACAAGCAAACTACACTTTCTCACTACTTTTGCACCCCAATTAGCATGGCGAAAAGTAATTAGTTGCTCAGGGTAGGGACGTAAGTTTTGAAAAGAGGTCAACTAAACAAAGCTGATATGACTTCAAACTGATATTAATACAACTGGCAAACAAACTATCTCGTCTCGTCTTCATTGGTCGTTAGTTTTTCGCTTTAAGCTGATCGCAGTCTGGTACTGATTGTTTAAAACAGAATTATAAACAAATGATGCCTGATATAATAATCAATACAAAAATTGAAGAAGAGCTTAGTTTTACCGTTCTTGTCCATTTTTCCTTGCTAGTAACTGGAGATATCACATAATCAGTTAGAGCGCACGACAAATGCGAACAGTTAAAAAAAAACAAAAAACGAAGAAGGGCATGTCTGATACCTTCAACTTTTGTTAAGTGACTTTGACTTTACATTAAGGTGTTTTTTCCAAGAATTCCAATACGGTATGTTACTCTCAGCAGTGAGTCAAATTTTATGGTAATAATTACCTCTTAGAGTCGGCAAGGCACGTCATTAAAGTTCTCTATTTTTGCCCAAAGCTGCTCCCAGGCGGTGGGAGCACAAAAGTCAACATCGGCATTTCTCGCCCAACTCTTACTATTTTTAGGCATAATAGTTATCTCGACATGCGTCACACATTAAGTAAAAATAATTACTACTTGAATTGTTATTATTCAGTACATGGGGAAGCTTAATTGTCAGCTTTTCCGTCCAAGATGACAACTAATTTTGCCTGGCCACTTTTATGACAGCCTTGATTCAAGTCGAGCCTTCATTTGTAAAAAGGCCAGTTTCAAGTTTATTGCCTGTTTCTCGCATGACACTGGAATTCAAGACCTTGAAGCCAAGAATGAAATACCTACTTTTAAACCCGAGCAAGTATTGCCGTGCTTCTGCATCTTTGTATTTTCCTTGTCCTTGTTCTTGGACGATTTATCCTTTCGTTATAGACAATTTACATAATGGGGGCATCCATTTATTATGTTCGCACTGAGGACGGGGAGGGGGTATCCTAAAATGCGAACAAAAGCGAACAGGGGGGAGGTGGTGTTCACAAGGTGAGAACACTCACCTTAACAATTTTTTTTGCTTACAGCTTTCACAAAGTAGTGACAGCAAAAGACAGGTGTGCAGGTGTAATTATTCTTATCTGCTTTTACACATCTATTTTTTACATAGAATTACTTCCGTTTGTATTCGGTTTGTATCTAATTATAATTGCTTTCATTTCTCACAATAGCCTGGCGTCAATTTTTTACTGTTGTAATTCAAGCACGCGAGCTTCTGTAAAAGAAGAATCAGTGACATAATTTTCAACTTATTTATCGAAATGGCAACTACTAAAGACGGTCAAAAATGTATAACGTACGTTCGCAAGGTGGGATGAGGGGGGGGTACTTGCCTGCGAACAGGTGCTAACAAGGCAGGCAAGGTGGTCGTAAAATGACCAATTTCATGTGAACATAACAAATGGATGGCCCCAATAATAGACTAGTCTTTAATGCGTGCCCTGCGTGCGTGCTCCATTGTGTAATAGAACAATAAGTTTGCCAATTCTGAGACTGAGCTGAATGTGGGCCTATATAGACACTTCTTTGCTCAGTAATAAAATAAAATAAATAAAATACAAGGCTCGCGCTTATTGACTGAAGGTTTTTCAGTCTTGTTCTCATTTTTGTTCTCATTTTCTAATTTTGAGCCACAAACGACATGAAATCTTACAGAGTGTTCTTATGGATCTTCGTAAGCTTAAATCACACATTACATGACAGGTTGCAACAATAATTGAATCTAAAGCAAATGCTTGTCTTCCCTGATTATCATTCTCGATCGCCATATACTCTGATCTCCCCCTCACCCCATGACAAATGTCATCAAACTACAGCTTGTGTTATGTTTGGGAGAGGAAAGCCATTAAAGGGGTAGGGCCTCTGGTCAAAGGAAATCTGGGGTGGTTAGACATTTATGTGCACTTCTTTGTTTTACAATTTGTTAGTAGGCAACTTGACCATAACAGAATTTTTCTGTAACTTAAGCAGCATTGTATTAGCAGGAAAAACACTATATAAGAAAGATGGCTTGTGTAACCATGGAAACAATATTTAAGCCAAAATATTTGTAGGACTTATCCCCATGGTTATCTTAAGTTGATCTGGTAAAATCACACTTCTTTAGTAAATCTCCGGGTCACCTGCCATGATTGATCAACTTTCTTTGGTTACGGCGTCCTCGTATTCACTACAGTCACGAAGGGATTATTTTTGCTTAACCGTATTTTATGTACAGCTAAAACCTTTTCAATGGCTTTCAACAGTAAAATAACTTTACATGATGTTCTGATCTTGCAACAGGTAGATAATAGGTGCAAATTGGATGGTCAGAATGCTAAGGAAAAGGTAATTTCTGTCAAACTGACCTGTTTAACCGAACATTTAAAAATCTTAACCATTGGTCTCACGACTTTTTCATTTACTTTGGGAATTCTACACCTGGCATCAATCCCATTTAATTGGACTTAATCAACCTATTTTGTCAGCATTTATAAAAAAAACCCATGAAAAAACAACCACGCTTAGTTAAAACCGATTAAAAACTCCATGTTTCCTTGAAATGGTTCATAAAGTGTACTTTTTTGTCGAAAGGGTCAGATCTTATTCATGGTTTTCATTATGAAAAGTTGGCACTGGTGATAATTTTCTCAGTTTCGACTGGTGAGGCATCTGTGTGTTCAGCTGCTCGGACAATTAATTACATGCTAGTGTATTGTTTGAAGTATCAAGTTATTGAGTTTTGAAGAGTTAAATTAAATGAAGTTCAATTTCTGCAGGCCAGATTACTAATACCAGGAGAGTGCATTTGACATAGCAAATTTGTCAATGTGGTCCATCACCTGTTTTTCCTTAAAATTCACAGCATGTGACCAATGCTTTTAATAAGGGATACTGATCAGTAGGTTGGTATTAGCAAGTCAAACTCAGATTTGTTTATCTCAAGAGCCCTACAAACCAGGGAGTAGGGTTTTTTTTGTATATCACCAAGAAATGCCAAAATTCCTGGTCCAACCTTATTTAGTGCACCACTGATGGGTTCCTCGGCTATGACAAAACATCGTTTAGGCTATTACAAGCCACAGTAATACGTTAACAATAATTATGTTATTACGTCGCCTGTACTTCAGAAGAATCCCAATCACACACAAAAAAAATCCCCAACAAACTTGGGATAACATCAGTGTAACTAAAATCCTAAATTTTGGATTTCCTTGTATCACGAACAAGTTGACAATAGGAATGACAGTGGAGACTTGGAGTGACTATTATTCGAACTTGATGAAAAAATGTAATCGGAATTAGTGATTTTTTCCCAACAGGATCTTACTTAAAAACATTGCAGCGTATCCTACACAGCCCATAACCAAATTTTATGATACTTGGTTACGATGAAGAAAAAATTCATTTTTCGTGCAAAGTATGGTGATCAAGTGTTGCCAGGGTCCTCTGCAGAGATTCTGAAAAAAAGCTTGCTTGCAAATTCCTTAATTTCCACGGGTCTGTAAATATAATAAGCTCAATGATATTATGATCGCGATCATATATATTTACTACCAAATAAACCTTAATTTACTCATTCACAGCCAGAAAATGGTTACTTCTTAAGACCTAGATTAGATGTAACTGTTACTATAATTTTTGCTTGGAGTGGGTGAGAGAGGGGTTTTAATAGAGAGAAGTGGGCTTAATAGAGCTTTTACGGTACGCGAATAATTTGTTTCCGATTGATTCTCTATTCAACAGAAAAAAATAAAGAGTTTAATCAACAATTTCATATTTTCACAAAAAACACAAACAGGTAAGTCTTTGGTGAATAAAACTCTATCGGGGTAGCATATCTATAGGTTTATTGTCTCAAGTCTTTTAAGACCATGCCATTAAATGCTACACCTGGCAATTAATTATTTATCTACCTTATTAAGTATTGTACAGTAAACTGTAAAACGTAATGTATAATGTATACGATAACAAATAATACGAGATTAACCTTATACAGTTAACTATATCACGGTTACAACAAGAACACCAATTTGACCATACTTGTTATTCAATTTTCTACTCCTCCCCTCATTATCATGACCATTACTCCTGTACTCTATTTTAGGACAAATACCTGTGGATGAGCATAAGCTAGTCCTTCTCAAAATATGTGTCCTAAGGCCGAGTGTTGGGTCACTTACAGAAACAATATTGAATTTAACCCAAACTTTCAAGCGAATTATGGATATGAAAAAGGGCGAATATGATGAATAAGCTTTCCTTTTGCTTTCTCTCGCTGTGAAATACAACACTGGTGAATCAGAAACCAAATTCAACACTGAAATTGTATGTAAATTAACGTGAATTGCTAAAATCAAAGCAAAACTTTACTTTTGCAGGGCATGCTTAAACCGTGTGTTAAAGGGTGATCAAGGCTAAATAATTAGCAAAAAAAGCCACTGAAAATAGTTTTCATTTGGTACGTTTATTGAAACATACCGAAGAACACGATTGAATGAAACTTTTTTTCACAAATTAACCAACAGCTGTTGTTGATTCATGGCGACAAGGTACAGTCTTCATTCTGCTTGTGTGCCACGCGGAACCTTGTAAATTTGTCAAGTTTAATGTCAAATCTTATAAGAAGTAAACAGTACAACGTTTGCAAATGTTCCCAATATCATTATAATTATTAATCACCAATTGATCACTTACATTAGCTAAAGTTTCTTTTGAATAACATTTTTGGAATTGTAATAATTGTTAGCGATAAAGTACATTGGCCATTCAATTAAATATTTTTGTAAATATATAAAAACTATTTTAATAATCTTTTTTTCTAATCATCGGCCCTGAGATACATTACGTGGTGTAATCAATCTGAAATCCATTCATCTACCAAAGTACTTTTAACAATTCAATCTACTCAATACATTTTGTTATCTATGTATCGTACAATTTTTCAATATGCTCTGTGATTGCATAGTATCCCCCAAATCTACCATTATCTGATTACTCTCCTAATAGCAAGTCAAATAAAACCGAGAGAACTGGTCCCAAAACTCACCCTTCCTTAAACAGCTTCACTCAAAAAGAATTAGCAATGGATAAAACGTCCGTCAAAGATGTATGATTAATAAGTTCTAGGCCTAAGGCTAAACGCAAAATCTAGACATGTTTTCTAAAGCCAAGTACTGTTTATTGCACTGACAGCTCAAGGAAATATCCATCTTTTTCTGTTCCAGATAAATCAAAATTTACAAGTGTGTAATTGCTGAGAAAATAGGCAACATCGCTCAAAGGGCAGTTAATTCCACATACTGGTTTGAAGGTATGGTACCAACCTTAGAAGAAACTTTCCTTTCCTATGCCATAGTGAAGAAATGGGCGGCAAAATTCAAAATGGAAAGGGATGGGGAGAGCCTGAAATATTACCCCGTTCAGGAAGACGTGTTAATGTCGAGGAACAGAAGATTGCTGATAATATATGTGACTATGTTAATTCACAATTTTGTAGATCGTAAATTAACACAGCATCACATTGCTATAGAACTGGGAATCTTAGAGAAACACGTTCATGCCTTCATGCAGTTATCCATAAGAGTCCCCAGATAACAAATCTATTAGTTCGTTGGTTCCTAAAACTATTTTGGCTCAAATGACAAGCATTGTAGGCAGTGAGTGTAGATGGATAACCTTCCAACTTCTGATGCGGATCGCCAGGTCTTGGTACAGCGACTTGTAATTAAGAAGGTAGCATTGGTTCACCACTTTCAACCTGAGACTAGAAAGCAATCCAAACAGTGAATGCAATTGGGTCATATGCGTCCTTGGAAGTAAAAGACCTAGTGGGTTACTTGTACAAGGATCCAATTCTCACACTAGATTGTTATGATGACCTGTTACGGCAACTACGAGATAAAATAGAAAATAATGGGCGATGAAACGACAAAAGGAGTGTCTTTGCACCAAGAAAACAGCCCAGCTCACAAGTTCGTAGTTGCAATGGCCGCTATCTACGATTGTGGATTTAGAGTAGTTAAAAATCAAGCCTGCTCTTCAGATATGGCTCAGTTGTCGCACTTTAATACTGATAATAACGTAATAGCTGCTATGAACTAATTTTGTTAGTACTATGAGGGATTTGAGTTCTTCATGGCCGTTGGCCTGTGCGTGTTAAACCGCAAAGGGAACTAAGTTGAAAATAAAACTATGCCAGGATTTCAAATAAGTTTTTTTACTTCAGGTCAGGAACATATTGATCATCTCTCATAGTCAAATGTTGGCTTCTTTCAAGGCTGTTGTCCCCGAATTATTTACAAATTCAAATTTGAATTGATTCGTAGAAGATTTTGGAGAAGGTCAAATCTAGTGTGAGTTTGTGAGTGGGGTTTGATCATCGATTCAGTCATCTACGATGTTTCAACTAAAAGTGGTTAGTGCGTTACGCCAAACGACAGTTGCCAATAATAAGCAGTACACGAAAAACATGCTACCTTTTGTTATACACATTTTATGACCTACTCTTCATTTAAATAGCTTTCATTTCACTTTGTCACTACCTACTTTGGCGGTAGTTGGGGTGGAGTGGTGGTTTCTTTCTGAATATTCAGATTGCATGCTCATTTGTTTACTCGAACTCCTAATCGTCCTGTATCTTATTAAAAACGTTTGGAATAAAAGTGTATATATCATTCGTTTTCAATGCTTAGTTTTTTCCTTGCATTTTTTATTTTAAGAGTCACTTCATAAACATGCCCCAAATAAATAAATAAACAAATAAATAAAAAATATAAATAAATGTCTAATAAATGTCTAATAAAAAACCCTCCTATTTACTCAGTTCCTAACGTAAACTTATGACACAGGCATTTCAGCTCGAAGTCCGATGTGTCTACCGATAGTGATCAATATCCGAAGGTTAATGCTCAACAAACCGGATTAATTTCAGTAGTTATGCCGAAACTAATCTGCCCAGTTAGCCAGTCCCCCAAAATGTTACGGATAATTGAGATATGAAGTCTCTTGGGGAGGCAAGGATTACAAGTTTCTGGAGAGCAATTCACTTCTTTTTTTAGGCTTGCTGTTTTTCAACATGTCTGGCCAAATAATCTGTTAGTTGGTCAAAGTTTGAGCAAAAACATACAGGTGCCTCTATTGGTTCTGCCATCTCCTTTTTAAAATACTTTTCAAAACAATTAACAAATTCGGTCTTAAGTTTTCACTTTATATCCGCAGCATTCATAAGGCTTCCCTTTTACAAACAGCATGAAAACGGTGTACTGAAAACTAAGATATGGATTTTTACTGTAGAAAACATAAAACAATATCAGTGTACTTCTTGTTTATTGGCTATCTGAAGAGCTAGTCTCGACTAAGAAGGGCATTACCCTATTTGGCAGATGTCGTTTGATCATTTATCTTTGAAGGGCAATGTGGGTTTTCTACAACATATGATTTGTCAATTGCTTTTATAAAGGTACAGTGTTTCCTAAGAAAAATTATATATGAGATTAGATTTTTCAAGGAAAGTGGCTTTATGAGTCGAATTACTCTCAAAGGCTATATGAAAATAGTGAAAAAATTTAATAATAACAGGTCCAATTCGTTTTGCAAAAACTAGACTACCGCTTTCAGCTGAAGTTGAACAGTTAAATATAGTTGGATTTTTAATCGGAAAGGCAATGGCGTGCTACATACTTAACATTCACATATAAAGGTAAGAAAATTATCAAGTAACTCATTTTTTCAATTAAATTTCCACTAAAACTATGCTTCGTGTTCTTAAATAAAATACAAATTGGTCAGATTTGTTTTCGGTTTTAAATAGGTAATGACTGACAAAAACTATATTTGTAGATATACCGAGTTTTCGTTATGTGGTATTCTGTGTTATGGTCATGCAATCCAACAAATAATGTTTAATCTACAATTAATAGACAGTTTTGCAAAAGCAAATTTTTGAACTTTGACATAAACCGTGCCATCTGAATTTTATAATTTTTGGTTTAATATATTGAAAGCTAGCTCTATCCTTACGTTATCCCTATAAAATCTGTCACCTACTTCCTACCTACCTACCTACCTACCTTACGTTATATTGCATTGTTTTATTTCATGCAGAGCTCATTTTGTGTCAATTGTTGCAAGATAAATTCCGAACGGCTATACTAACCTTTACTCACAAATGTAATGTCCTCAGATAAAGTGGCGTTGATAATTTACAGTAAACTTGTTATGGTGATATTTCACTCAAAAAAATTCCAAAGTTACTCAAGAATGTGTCAAGGCCTCAGCTAAGCTAGATATATGGTTAATACTCTTTAACCCCTCTTTTATATTTTAAGTTTGAAACCTCAATGCTGTATTTCACTACAGTAGGTTACAGCACTACTAAATCTAACAAATATTCAATGCATTCTTTTGCGCTTCCAGACCACTACAGCTTTCTCACTAGTTTGTTACTAATGTGACGTCCAGGAGTCACTTCAGACAAGACTTAATAACTGTAATAAATTAAGGACAGCTTATTTTTTTTCTCTTTGAATTTTTACATGCTTTGATTATATATTTTTGGTCATTATTCCGACCTTCAATTTTTCATCCCGGTGATCTTATGTAGGCCTTCACGGCCCCGCCTTATATTCAGTACTTGAATGGTTCTTTCCTCATTCCGAAACTGGTATTTTGTATCCTAATTCCCATACCTTACATTATGACAAGTGATCTTTTTGCAGTCTGTATATAAAAAAATAATTTTGAAGTTCTATATTTTCTCAAATAGCTGTCCTGTGCGCTTTATTTCCCCGTGCCCTAAAAATATCTGCCCTTATCGAGGAGAGTTTATTCGCTTAAAGGTGGGTGTTCACTAAAAAAAACCCACACCGTTTCTGTGAAGTGACGGCAAATTTTGCAAGAATAATATTCAGTGGTTCGAATATGACAAAAAACGACACCAGAAACCCTAATAATGCATGTTGAATTGTATTTCTAATCAAGGTGAAAAAAAAAGGAATTAAGCTCCTTGCCGAAAAGCAAGTTAGCAAACGATGCTTATGACTTAAAATCATCGCGAAAACCAATAGGAAATTTCTTTCAAAGAAATGTCAAAGTCGAGTTGGTAGAGAGTAATTTAGTAGTTCTTAGTTGTTCCCATAGACTGTGCCTCATTAAATCGCTATGCCAATTTTATCACCAGACTTTGCTTCGTCATTATTCTGGCTCGAAATTGACAAGGTATGTTGCACTAAGCTCTAGTTCTTTGACGGTATACTTTAATGATCGTTCACACTATCGGACTATTATCCTGCAGTACCACCGTCAAGAAAATTTGAAATATGAATAGCACAGCACCTAGTAAAAAGCAATGGTGTGAACGGAAAGGCTCGAAAGGGGAAAAACATTTCAAAGAATTTAAAAGAATATTCTGGAGTCAACCAAACGAAAGGACCTCAAAGGTGATTTTTTTTGTCTACAAACAAATAGACATTTCTTAAATTATTATTTTGTATATAAGTAATTGTGACGCAAATAATTCAAAATATCAAGTTAAAATTGTTTGAAGTCATATTCCTTTGGTCAGTCAGCAGTATTTACATTTACGAGATATATTAATTTGTACGGTGGATAATACTACTTTAATTTGCGGCAAACGTATATTACAATTTGATGCAACTGTTAAGAAAAACAAATATTTAATTACTTGTACATCAGTAGTGCGTAAAAGGTTCTTACAAATCAATTAAAAATCATAATAATCCCGTTTCTCTTGTTATTTCTATTCTATTCCAATTCTTGCAAGGGCGCCAAAAAATTAAGTATGCTACAACAAACCGACATCTATAAATCAACGAGTACTCTAGCAGATGTTGTTTTTGAGATAACGACTTGCTAAGGGCTGAAGATTCAGCTTTTTACATTATAAGTTCAGAATATGTACGTACAATTATGTCCAAACTCACCACAGGGGTTTAATGAGCTTGGCTTTTTTATTCATAGATTTCTTTCAAAATATTGTTTATTTAAATAAGTAACGTAATCTTTATACGTTTAAACCGGATAACACTCATTTTAGAGCAATTGCTGGGCTATATTTGTCTAAAGAAACGCCCAGGCATTTACTATCTATAAATTCTAAAAAAAGGTTACGCGTCTCTTTTATAAAAAATGTGGTATTAAAACGACTTCTTTGCCATGTAGTAGATATGTTTCTTTTCCTTTAATGCCCTTCCCCGTATTTCCAGGGGTATAGTTACGGTGCCCTTTTCAGGGGCTTCATTAGAGCAGAGAGGAATTTCTTAGCCGGATTCCCCTTCCGGCACCATCAAATCTCCTTTTTTTCTAAAGCTTTTCGCAGTCAAGGAATCGAATCTGGAGCCTCTTGCTTACCAGTCTGTATGGGGATATGCATTCAAAATACCATTTTCCCAAGAAAATCGATGCATATATATATATCCATACATCTTTACGAATCTTCAGAGATAATATGGTCTTCTTACCCATCTGTACGGTATAAATTAAAGGTGTATGTTTTTGTTGGTTTCACCTTAGTGAACTTAATAATAACTTACTAAAGTTCCTCTTTGAGATGAAGGTTGCGGTAGGGGATGGTTTTCTCCGCAGCTGATTTATTGTCAGATAATGTTCTAGTCCTTCATTATGTTATATTTCGAATTCAAATAAGAACCTGACAACTTAGGACCACTCATCCAGAGGTAAACTATGCTACCCTGAGTGTGTTCATTGACTCAACCTTGATTTTAGCAATTTCATTCCAAAACAGACAAAGTTAACGGTTCCCATTCAAAACAGACGCGAAGCAAGCCTTTTTCAATAAGACTTATCTAAAACAAAGATGTAGATGCTTTGATTTTGACCTGTATCTGTGGCGTGGCTGCCAAAAACAACCTGACTATTTTTCATTTTCAGCTGTGAGATGTAAAAGTGTTTTTCGCATTTCAATATATGAAGCAGAAAATATATGTGAATAAAATACACTATTCAGTAGACTACTAAAGTAAGACAAAGCAATCGTTCACTTTCTCCTTCCGTAGTCCAGAGAAATGCTTGAATTTACCACAATTATTTCTGGCTCGTTAGTAACGTTCGCAGTTCCTAAGAAAATATAGCCACCTCACCCTGAGAAAGCTAGCCAACTTTATGGGGGTAATAAATTAAAGTATATATTGATACGAGGTGCTGACCATTTGAATAATGAGATAATAACGGTTTCTCGTCAGGCGAGAGATTAATCTGAAACCCCGCAAAAAAGAGTATTATTGGAGACTTATAGTCCTCGTTTCAGAGAAAAATGAGGCCAAGATTGAAAGTGTTTTGCCTCGTGATAAATGGGTTTATTCCTAGTGTTTTAGTTAGGTCTGTAAATCTGAGACTTGCGAAAAAATAAAAATGGCAGCATATTTGGATTGAAATAAACACTCTCAAACCAATTTTTGTTATTTATTCTTTAATACTATCACTCAGTATTGGCACGTAGCCTTTGGCTTCAACATGTATGACGTTAATCCCGTCTGTTTTAATAAGTTACTGTTTTATAAGAACATTTGGTGTACATATTACAATTTATGGTGAAAATAAGATCCCATAAGGACTTAATGAATGTAAAAGTAAAACATATGGTTCTCAAGATGTTAGTAACTACAAAACTAAACGAGTCATATGACCTTGGGTAACACCGTGTAATACAAAGCCAATCAAAACGTAAGGTATTTTTTTCTCTCTTAAGTTTATGAAATTTAAGACGGTATTTCTTGGATCAAAGATAATCCCTTATAAACATAATATAATTGGAAACGCTGTTGAACTGAGGTCAACGGATAGCGTTTGATCACTGGGAAATAAAGTAATCGATTTTTTGTAAAACAGAGTCAATCACTTATAATATATGCTCCTTTTTTCAAAAATATTTTGCAGATTAATCGCCTGTGACATGGTGCACACATTTGACAAATATTCAAAAGTTTCGTCCAACACATGCTAGCATGTAAAACGGACGTTAAACCGAATATGATGATGATGATGATGATGATGATGATGATGCATCAATCTGTACTAGCTTTTACACGATCTATGTCATAATCAAACTGTTTTTATCTTTGTTCCCAGGACTGTTCCTATATGGTGTAAAATAAAGTAAAGAAAACTTACGAGTGCAACTAAATCTTGAAATACGAGGCTCTTTATGAGATATAAAGGGTCAAATGAATTAAATCACGACAAAACAAAGCACTTTAGATGCATAGCTATTTTTGTCTCATTTCACTTCGTCATGTTTATTGGAATATTTTGCCTCGCATCTGTGATTGTGCTTTATCTCGTCTGTCAAAACTACTTCAGTGAAAAGAGGAAGCTTCTGCCAAAGGTCCAGTTCAAGAAGAACAAACTTAACAACGCTATTGTTAGTAAATGTCGTCGTTTTTCAAACCCATACACTCCGACTTTGTGGGCTCATAATCCGCATATGCAAACATGGCTGACTGCATTCGTACCAAAACCGAATATCGCTTTCAGGCGAGAGTATCTGGAACTCAAGGATGGCGGAGTTATATCTTTAGACTGGTTTGACATTGACTCCAGAAGCAACAAAACCTTAGCAGAAAATTTAAACCAGACTAGCAATATCCTTATCATAATACCTGGACAACTCTTTTCATCACCAGCTTCGTATACGCCCATAATTGCAACGGCAGTTAAACGAGGTTATCATCCTGTCATCTATAATGGACGTGGGTATTCTAACACTCCTCTGTTCACAAAAAAACTAGCTCCTTTCTGTGACATTTCGGATCTGAATGAGGCTGTTACATACATACACAAAATATGCCCATTTAGCGACATCGTGGGTTTGGCTTATTCCTACCGTGCAGCACCTCTTATAGCTTATCTTGGATTTCTGGGGTCCAGAAGTCTTTTAACTGCAGCAGTCTTCATTTCCGCTAGCCCAAATAGTGGAAGCGTTTTAAATTCTGGTCTTACACAACCGTATGATTGGATTGTTGCACATCATTTAATTAGTGAATTTACGTCGTACCCAAGTCTGGACGAAAAGTTAAATTTTCGAAAATTGAAAACATGCACTGCCTTCAAAGAGGTACAGAGAGCGACTTTTGAGTTAACAGATAGCCAGGAGGATTTCGATGATTACCTACTCGACAATAATTGTTACCTTTACACTGCTGGTATTTCAGTACCAGCACTCTTTATCACAGCTTTGGATGACCCGGTGGTTGCCAAAGAAATTAATAAAAACTCCTTTCGGTCCTCAAGCAGTTGTATACTGGCTACCACTGAGTATGGTGGCCATTGTGGCTTCTACGAAAACAATGTTTACCCTGTTTCTTGGGCTGGAGAACTAGCGATTGATTTTCTTGATGCCGTATTCCAATCAAGAGACCTGATGTTAAAAAATGTTGTTTTTCATAAGGGCATTACTACTAGACTTCGCAGTGTAACAACATAATGTATGTTACGCCAGAGTTATTGCAGTAAATTATATATAGTTGGTAGTGTATGTTTAATAGTCATAAGCTGCATATTTTGGAATTATTGTTATGTATGAATATCTTGTTTTCAGTTTTATTGCGGTAACTTTGCTAGGTGGATATATTCGGGAAACAACTATAACGGTCACTTGAATTCATGTATGATGTATATTAGAAATAGATAAGAAAAGGTTAAAAAACAAATATGCTTTACATTCTCCATGTTCAGGGAACTATCCATCTACTGCAACTTCATGTATGGAGTTGGAACATTAAAGTTCTTAAATTCTGCAAAAGGTTAATGCAATATGGAAATTTAACCGAAGAAAACAATGATTTTTATTCTGTGTGAGGAAGCACATATGTAAGTAGTAGGTTTCAAAGGGGTACATTATTAAGTACTTAAGATTACTGCACCTACTCCGTATGCAATCCGTTTAGATTCAGGTATATGGTGGTTATCTTCCCGTGGAAATGGCCTGCGGATCACATTTCAATTAGGAAGTGTCTCGGGAAATAGTTTAGTGTTGTAACCATCTTCGTGATTGTGTTTATAAACATGTATATGATTTTGTATGTATGTATGTATGTATGTATGTATGTATGTATGTATGTATGTATGTATGTATGTATATAGGTAGGTACGTATGTATCTATCCATCCATCTATCTATCTATCTATCTATCTATCTATCTATCTATCTATCTTTCTATCTATCTTTCTTTCTATCTATCTATCTATCTATCTATCTATCTATCTATCTATCTATCTATCTATCTATCTATCTATCTATCTATCTATCTACCTATCTATCCATCTATCTTTCTATCTATCTATCTTTTTATCTATCTATCTATGATGAGACTTCTGATGGTTCATTAGTCCTGCATTAGACAACAGAGACCGACCACACACCTTACAAGACCGAAGAGGGCCACTATCAGCTGTGAAAAGTTCATACTTATTGGAGATTCCCCACTAGACCAAGAATTCTTCTTTTTGTGCTCTATTCTACTACTACTTCCGAATCTTCCATTTACTTGTGTCCATCCTGCCCCCAATTATGCAAATAGTCTGGTGGACTCATGCTACACCTCAGGATTCATGGAGATGAAAATCTTGCTGTTATCACCGAGAGGGATCACTTGGAATGCGACGTTTGTCACAAACTATGCAAGTCGCTTGGAGGTCTCAAGAGCCACCTAAGACTGCACGGGTGGCAAGAGCAGGAAGAAGAAGGTAATGAAGTAATGGCACTCGTCTGACAAGACGGAGCAATCATCATATATGTATGTATTTATGTATGTGTGTATGAATGTATGTACGCATGCATGCATGAAAATTTTTACATTGTGGATCTCCACCCGTGCAAGTATTTCAAAATTGTTTACCCCTCACAAGTGTAAGTAAGTTTCAAAGTCTGGCCAAGTTTCAGTAAAATTTGGTCGTCTCCAATATTCCTGCCGCTCTTTTTCTCTTGTACTATTCCTATATTTAGGTACACACGTAAGTACTCTTTGTTTCGAACTGCAACTAGTGCAATCTTCATTTTCAATATATTGCAGTTCTCAAATGATAAATGTTACTAACATGCTAGTTTACTAACTGAAGCTTGATGGTAGTAAGTCTAGTAATTTTATTATCACTTTTTGTACAATTTGAATTGAATTTCAGCTTTGCCTTCTTAAGTTAACTTCGCGACTAAATATTAACATTAAAACCCTTATACTTCCTTCGAAATCAGTTGTGCATTGGCTATTTCAGTTCAGTTATCAGTCATGTCCAGAATGTGCAAAAAAGGAATGAAATAGCTTTCACCTCTTGATGTCCATCAGTAAATTGTACTGGATACAGTCTGAGTCACAAGGAGTAGGTGAAATACATTCTCCGATACATAGTTTCAATACAATCAAACATTAACAAAGGGTAAGATATAGTTAAAAGGTTTAGGCAGTCTTCATAACAGGAACATATTCAATTCCGATGTGGGTTAAGTTGTTTGTTTTTCCCCCGAGGGAATGATCTTTTAATGTACATACGTAAGTAAACACCCGTATAAAATTGACAACTTTTTACCTCAACTTGAACTTAACTTCTACCTGAACCTCAAGGTTTTCTTTAACTTATCTTTCTACATATTTTCATCTCTTTATGTTCTCTCTATGTGAGAATGTGCTGTTCGGAAGGAAAATAGTGGGTGGTATAAGGAACAAAAGATCCCATTAATAGGAAGATTAGGCCGAAAAAATTATCTGGCTACGAAAGTAGCATCGATAGCTTTCCTGGTGGAGCAGATGACTATGGAAGCCATAGCCACTGGTTAGTAAAGGGTTCAGTCCAACACATACAATCCAATGTAAAAATATCAGATAGGTACCCCTAATAACAGAAATCAAAGTAAGGGCCAACGCAAAATTCTGGGGGTTATAATACCTGCTGGCGCCTAAAAACAGTAAAGGAAATTATGTGTAATTATGTAGAGATCGTTTAGGACATGTACTTTCATAGGTTTGGTAGACGTTAACAGATATATTAAAATAAAACATTCCGGTACTTCAGAAGGTAAAGTATACCTTCTGTCATTTCTTGCCGTACATTCTGAATACCCATTCATTATTTATGAAGATAAAAAATAAAAATTTTATAATTAGTAAATACAAACACTGTGCTACGCTTTTTTGTAAACAAAGGCGAGTTGCGAATAAACACAAACAAAATATGCCCCTAAAGCTATGCCAGGCCACCATTAATTTTCCATTACTGTAATTAGGTTGCAAAAAACGCCAGCTACAAAATCCTGCAAACAGTTATGACAATCACCTATCAAAGTCTATCTCTTAGGGCTACTTTTAATCTAAAAGGCTATAAATGCGGTACATATGATCCATGAAACAGGCTCTTGAAATGTGAAAAAACAATTATGCACCTCCTTTCTCCACAGGCAGACAAAAATGATTCAGTTAATCACAGTCAGTAATAGTTTGTCAGCAAAGTATTCCTCTACAAATATTCGTATAAACACGGTGAAAAGACTAGCCAGCCATTTTGCGTTAAAAATCGGAGAATTTATTAACACGAGGTTCTGCAGGAAATCACCTTGGTTGATTATGTCGCACCTACGGAAGAATAATGGCTAAATTTCGCCATCTTTTGATAGCTTTATTTGTACCGCAGATGGACAAAAAAATGAAAAATTCTGCCTATTTCCTACACTTCGTGGCATATTCAAGCACAGTCCATGATGTAGTGACCAAGAATAAAAAATGGAGGCATATTACAGGCACTATAAAGTCTGGAAGCCGTCCACAAGAAATGCAACCGAAATTAAACTTTCCAGGCCATGTCCACTATACTTCTGTACGATTCGATCACGGATCCTGAGAAAAGCGTTTATGTAAAAAATTGTGGATGACAAAACAAACATGCACTACATACAGTGCAACATACCGTGGCAATCTGTGAGGCGCAACAAGTCTCTGTAAGAAAGAAACTCTTCTATATCAATAACCATTAGACCAATGTTTTCCCAACCTTTTTCCCAACCTTTTTTACATTAACTTTAGGGCAAGGTAAACTTTTTACACTAACAAATCCTGAGGCATATCATCACTCAAGAAAATTACAATATGTCACATTACAGCTTAATGTTGCAAAAATAATATTTCCCAAATTTACTCAATTAGTGTGAAACTTGGGCCTATTTATATGAACACAAAGCTGAAAATATTGTTGAAAGCGAAAAAAGGTACACTCGAAGTACGGCATTGGCAGTTGTCAGTCTCACTCTGTTTTTAATTTTTATAACAGGTATGCTTGAAAAGATCAGGTATTATGAATATATTGTGGTAAAGGAAATCAACGGAGGATTAGCTCTGTTTACCAGGGGAAAAAATGATGATGGTGATAATAATAATATTAATATTATTTTTTATTTTTATTATAATAATTATTATTATTTATAATAATAATAATAATAATAATAATAATAATTATTATTATTATTATTATTATACAGAGCAACACGCATTGCTCATTTGATGAAAATGCTGAATCATGATGAAAGTAACATTCAACATGTCGCTAGAGAATCTTTAAAACTTGACATGAGATCTAGGGGAGTTAAAATGACAAATGAAGAAAATAATTTTTTAGGATATGAGCTGGACAACAACAACAGGCTAATGAAAAGAAAAACTTATGGGGGTAATTCAGACTGGCCAGATTTGCTTCACCATGTAAATAAAATGAAAGGAAAGGTAGTATACAAAGGGGATAGTGCTATTATTTTAGTTGGTGGGAGAGAGATAAATCAGAGAAACCTTAAACAAGAAATTGAAAAAGAATTTGAAAGGATTGATCTATTAGAATGTTTAGAACTAAGAATGCAAGGTAATTTCATCAAAATGGAGAACATAGAAAAGAAAATATCACACCAAATTTACTATGGATGGAAGCTATCTGATAGGCTTGTTGTATTTATAGTACGTGCAAGAATGAATCAACTTCCATGTAATCAAATAATCAATATGTGGAATAAAGAACATCAAAAGAGATGCACATTATGCAACCATAGCATTGAGTCAGTTGCTCATTTACTGAGTTCGTGCAGAAAATTCAAAGATTTATACTCTCGGCGACACGACCGAATTGTCAACACAGTAAGTGCAAAAATACGAAAATCAAATCCAACATCACATGTACTCGTAAATAAAATGGCAAATACTGTTTTTCCAGCATTCCGAAATGACATTGCAGAAAGCCAGACATAGTCGAATTGAAAGAGAATGGGCAAGAATGTGAAATCATTGAAATAACAGTTTGTTTTGATATGTACATGGAGCAATCGTACATAGGAAAAACAGAGAAGAAAAGAGAGTTAATTAGAATACTTGAGCAGAACGGGATAAAGGCAAACATAAATGTGCTATGTTTTGGATCACTTGGTTCAGTACACAATAAGGTTAGAATATGTTTTAAAAGATTAGGTCTGTCAAACGATGAAGCAAAAACAACAATGAAATGGTGCGGAGTGTCGAACATGATAAATGCAAATATAATATGGCGGGAAAGATGCAAGCTACTACACGAAGAAAGGAACAGTAAACAGTGAAGATTTACCAGATAAACATTTGACGCAGAGACATTAAGTTTGTTGTTCTCGCTAGTCAAACAATATAGTAGAAATTATTATTATTATTATTATTATTATTATTATTATTATTATTATCATTATTTTTTTGCACATATTTTAACAGGTTAACCACTTCAGAATATGTTTACAGAATGTTCCTATCAATGCAGACCCTGATAACATGAAATAACTATGAGGCAAAATCTATGAGGCAATTGAAAATAAACCATTTATAGTTCCAAGCACAAACATAAATTACCAGGGGCGGCAGCATGTATTTTCCTGAGAAACACATAATCATATTAAAAGCACTCAAAAGCCAAAGCAAGACGTTCTAAAACAGTTTAGAAAATATAAATCCTAATAAATCTGTCAAAATTTACAAAGGATTTTTCTTTCCTTGCGTAAGTAGGTAGTGAGTTGTAAATGATGGCCCCTTGATAGAACGATGACTTACGGGCAGTTTCAGTTTCAAAGTTTGGTAAAAGAATTGTGATTTTTTTACCTTGTGTTGATGGAGGGATCGATGATATCGACTTAGTTGGAATGGTCGTTTCTATTTCGTGATTACTTTTAAGGACTTCAACTAGGATCTTTCTCATTTGTTCGACTTTGAAGGAGTCCTCCTTCAAAGTCGAACGAATGAGAAAGATCAGAGGCATTTCGACAAATAGTGAGTTTTGCCTGATTTTGAAATATCTCAAACCGACTTGACTATGTTTTATTTCGCTTCGCATAGATCGCTGAACAATGTTGGTTTGATGTTTGCCGTTGTAGATTTATTCACCAACAGGAGGAGGAATTTTATATTGGATCCTTTCAAGGAGGTTGAACCTTGTCGTTATTCGCTTTGATACTTTGTTATAACGATAATTCATATTTAGATGACTGTCAAGATAAACTCACTTATTCATATTATTATGTTAATGGAGATCTCTTTAGCAGAGGTCAACCAAAACGTACCCAAAGGTAGATCGGCCAAGCGTAGTTTTAAATCACGACCTGGTCTCAAGTCAGTGAATTCCCACTGCTCATGCAAAGTGGTATGCTTCCCAAAGAATGGACTATATTGGTCCCAACCAGATTAAGCCCCCAGTGAAAATTAAAGGCAAATAAAGTGGCAACTTCTCCTTAAGGGCTTCTAAATGTTTAACTGTTATCTCACACAGTGCAGTCGTATTGATTTTTGCCATCCACAGGTGTGGGGTGTGTGATTTTTGCCATCTATATTGGTGTAGGGTGTGTGAATGCCATGGTTGATACTTTCGTGATGTTGATGGCGGAGGTGTAACTTTGAACGGAGTTTGTCTGTACTTGTGAAAAGGTTTTTATTTTTGGCCTTGCATTCCTGTGTTCACTTCCCTCAAATGTTCAAAATGTCAGCCAGCTATGCCAACCTTGCACACTGTCCATCACATCTCTCATCAGTATGAAGCATTTCAAGTTTCTAAGACTATTGGAATCACTACAACCTTCTTAAGACTCCAAAGTCTTTGAATTTCTCCCTTCAAGTCCTGGTATTTTTCAATCTTTTCTTGTTCTTTTTCCTGGATCCTTTTGTCCCCTGGTATAGCAACATCAACAATAACTGCCGTTTTTGCAATTTTATCCACAATGACTAAATCTGGCCTCCTTGCTTCAATAATATTGTCACACTGAATGTTCATGTCCCACAAAAGCTTATGACTGTCATCCTCTATCACTGTCTGAGGGGTGTGTTCATACCATTTTTCAGTTCTATCGAAATTCAGTTTGTCACAAAGCTTCCAGTGTAATACTTTTGCAACATTGTCATGGCATCGTTTATACTCCTTTTGAGCCAGCTTTTTACACTCACTCACAAGGTGGCTTATCGTCTCTCCTCTTTCCCCGCACATTCTACAATTAGG